>VXBA01001103.1:0-162603 GCA_013399895.1 Serilophus lunatus | reverse complement strand
GAATCAGGGAGGGGAGCGAGGGAAGGAAAAAACCTGAAAAAATTGCATTTTATACCAAAAAATGGGCGATCCCTTCCCCTTCCCCGCTCCCTCCAAGAACCTGCCAGCACCCCCCCGTGCACCCCCCTCCCCTTTCAACCCACTACAACCACATAAACTAATTAAAATTGCAGAGAAAATTTAGAAAATTTGAGTAGGGGGAGTAAAATTACTAAATTTGGAATTTAGGCAGGATTTTGAAGCCATCACTGTTATGCCTATAGAGTTAGAGGGATGTATTAGGTGCTGAGGATAGCATATATATTAATTGCAGTGTTACATGGCAATAGTATTATTTGTCATTTACTGAGCTACAAAGATACAGGCATAATATGTAGGAATCAGGAGTATATAATACTCCCCAAAAAAACTCAAACCTTGTTTTTTTTTTTTCCTCTTAAGGTAAAGATTACCACAAGTTGCTGAGTTTTTTTAAAAAAATAAAACTGCTGAGGAGATATTCAAGTTGCTTATTGAAGTACCTTTAGGAAAATCTGCCTTTTAAAAACAGCTTTTGACAGAATGTATTGATATTTGAAACCTTTTCCCGAAATTGTCTGTAGAGAGACATGTAGTTCTAGTCTTTTCTTAACATTCCTCAGAACAGTAATCTTTTCTGAACATCTTATTAGAGTTGCTGAAGAATCAAAAAAACTTTCAGCAAAGATTCTCAGGGAGCTTTGGTGGAATTCTCAAGAAAATTTGGAGTCTGCAACTAGGACCGTTCAGGGAAGTAATAAAGGAGTTACGTGAATCAATAACACGTATTGCTAACAAGTCTTAGAAAATGGAAAATTCAGCACTGAAAAGAGGAAAAAGCCTAATTCATGAAATGAGTTAATCAGTCATGCTAGGAAAAATGCAACCATTTATTCAGGACTCCTATCAAAAAAGAAGAGAGAGTGAAAGAATTTTAATTGAAAGAAGTTTGAGGAAATCTAATTCATCTATTGCCTCCTTTTCTATCATTTATCTATTTTTTTATCTGCCCTGTGCCTCCCTTTTTCTACTGACCGTCTGGTCAGGATTACAGATCTGATCACAAAGGACAGTCACACTGATATAGCTAGATTATCCCAAAACTACTGACTTAGTGGCAAATGGCATGTGGATTAAACAACTCACCAGCAGTTAACAGTCCAGCCATTAGCATGAGTTTGGTTTAGCAGGAGTCACGAAATGTAGCTGCACTTACCAAATTCTAGTGATTATCTATAGAACGCTATATCTAAAATGGTTACAACAGGACCATAAATTATGCTGTTGGCAGTGATATATATTTAAAAGAAAAAGAGAATACCCACTTACTAAAGGTGGGCTAGGTCAGAGAAGACAAAAGCTGATAGAATATAAATTGGGCAGAATCAAAGTTGATGTAATATGTTAGCCAAGGACAGAATTACCAGAGAAAATAGGTATAATATAATATATAATATATATGAAGTCGTGATTAGTTTTAATATAAAGTAGAACTGCACACCTTTGGTTTTGTATGTATGTTAGGGAATTACAGTTTCCTATTTTTGCTTTAAAGACTTCTAGAATTCTATAAATAACATTAATGTACAACTACCTCTTGAACCATCTACCCTGGACAGGGAGGATTTCTTCCTGCAAGGAGATAGATTGTAATAGTTGTGTAACAAACTGGACTCTCACATAATAGATTATGGAATAATATTAGACCAGAACTTTAAGTTAAATTGTCCACACAAGCAGGTTAAACAGTTTAAAAACTGCAATTGTACACTGGTATGTGGAAGGTTGCAAGAATGTTGTAGGGTAGCCCATTACTGCACAAGTTTAGGAATCACTGCAGTGGAACAAGTTTCCCAAAAAACATACAGAAAACTTTTCTTATGTACTTTGCCAGTATTTGATAAGCAAGGGTTTGATCAAGGAAATTGGAAGGGCATGGGGTTTTGAGCTGTTATGCATATAGCCAGCACTGAATCTCCTTAAATGCTACATACTAAATGCAAAAAAGAACAGAGGAGAAATGGACAATTTAGGGAAAATAGCAGAGCTTTTATTGCTTAATTTATCAATATGGTTTTCTATTCTTAAAGAATTCCATTCTTGGAATTAATCTTAGCAATAGAAATGGAAATTTAGTGTAACAGAGAAGTAGGCAAAGTGAGCAAAACTGTAGAATTTAAATAATGCTGAAATGTTTGTAGTTGAGCCCAAGGAACTATTCATAAATTCTTCAAAAGACCTACATGCAAAAGATGCAAAGAGCAACTCAACTGCATATATAAGTAAACTAGACTGTAAATAAACTAGTTTATGGGCATTAGACAACACTGTTTTAGATAATGTCGAGCACAAAAGTGTTAGTTTTGTAAAGGAAATGCAGAGGAAAGACAGGGAAGTTTGATAAAAAGTTTGAAAAAATTGCTTTCCAAGACAAATTACTGAAAAGAATGTATTCAAAATGAAGGAAAACTATGAGAGGGCATGAAACTAGAGAGTGCAAGATCAGCTCTCTGGCTAGGACTGTTAATAACAAGCTTAATTAATGATGAAACAGGAAATAAAAGGTAACAGTTTTCACAAAGTGTGAAATCTGGACAATTACAAGCACATAAATATTGCAGGGAATAAAAAATAATAAAAAAATAATTTGCAACCATAAAATACAGGCTAGAAAATATCTAGTGTTTTCTAATAAAAGACTTTTGTAACAGTGATTTATTCTTTCACGAGAATTATGAATATATATATATATATATATATATNGAATATATATATATATATATATATATATATGAGCTGTTAGTACAAACAGCAGATGTAGTTGTTGCT
Organism: Serilophus lunatus; assembly: GCA_013399895.1. Taxonomy (NCBI): domain Eukaryota; kingdom Metazoa; phylum Chordata; class Aves; order Passeriformes; family Eurylaimidae; genus Serilophus; species Serilophus lunatus. Next base: position 159,756 of record VXBA01001103.1, on the reverse strand, counting down.
GACACAAAAACAGGAAGGGGAGAAGAAGATTGCTGTATTAAGAGAGTTCTTAGAATTTCTACTTCTTAGACGGTAGAAATTAATCTCTCTTTAAAATTGGGTGTATATCTTCATTAGTCCAAGTAATAATAATAATAATAATAATAATAATAATATAAGCTCAAGATAATTATGCAGCCTCCTTATTACAATGGAAGCAATTTTCTGCTTACCTGTTAGGTTGCAATGGAAAAATTATCCGGAAACTCCATACACTATACATTATATATTGCATATATGTATAGAGAGTTCATACTAAAGCTTTACCTGGATTATTTGGTCAGCATTTCTGTTAACTCAATAACACTTTAATGGGTTAGGATACTCAGAAGAGAAATTAGATCAATGAAATTATGTATGTATTGTTGAAACAAATACCCCAGAAACGTAAGGATTAATTTGACCACATGCAAATATCCACAGTATTACATTAAGGAGGTATCATTTTCTGAGGTAATTCTTTTCACCCAATAGTAAAAGTGCTAATGCTATAGAAATATTTGCCATTTTACTGGCTATTTAGATGGCTTAGGATGTCTATCAGATAGTAAACAGGCTGAATTCTTTACCAGTTGCCTGTCGTTGGATTATTATTGCTGTGGAGATTTTTTTTAATCTACATTGTTCTGAGAAGCAGAGACTTCTAGAGAGGAGTAAAAAGAATGGGGAGCAGCAACTTACATCATCACAGCATTCAAGTGCTCAAAATCTTTTTCATCTTATGCATGCTTGTTGCACTTTTGAAGATATAAAGCCAGAAGATAAAAATAATGTTTTATGCAACAAGAATTGCATGGGTCTTAAGGTAACAGCCACCACTTTTAGGGAAATTGTATCTTGTTCCAGAGAAATTTGTTAAAGATATCTAGAGTACTGTGTCATCTCTAAGGAGAAAAGATAGATACAGTTTGCACTAGAATTAGCCACCCTATTTTTAACTTATCATTCAGGTACTCTTTCTAAAAGCAATACTTTCTTGATGCTTCAAGGTAATTTCTGAAGACCTTGTTTTAAAGAGTTTTTTCAGGACTTTTTCACCTCTTTTATCACTGTCAATAAGACTGTCCCATGACACCTTCTTTTTTTAATGCCCTTTGTTCTAGCATGCTAGTGATTTTTTGGTCTGTAGTATCTTACAGCTAGAAGTTTGAACTGAGGCAAAATATCTTTAAGTCTGTGTCTGAAACAAGGCTAAATGAAAATTATCATAGCCACAAACTTTATAATACCAAGCAGAAATCATAAATAGATGCTGAAGGACGGAAGTTATATAAACTGCAGATTTTCACTGTCATATTTCTGAGCCCTTCAGAAGCAGTTCTTTTTCAAACACATGCATCCATACTTCACAGATGAAAACAGCCTTTTCACGGGGCCTAATAATTTACACACTTTTGTCTTTGATGTATGTAACTACCTATGTTATGCTAAATAACATAAGTACCTGAACTAATGATTATGAAGCTGCTATCCTGTCTCTGCTGCTTGCAAATATTGGTCCATAAATGGTTCATGGTAAGGAGACAAATGCAATCCATAATACTGTCCTGATGAGTAAAATAATAGAGAACTTATGGCAAAAGAATCCTTTTAAGATGCTGTTAGTCTTCAGTATTGCAGAGGTCAATTCTGTAATATTTCTCTGCAATGGAATAGAGATGAAAATGACCGTAACTGTGAGAGCAGATATTTGGCTTCTCTACTCTGCATATTCTTTCACTTTGCAGCTCTCAGAAATCTCATAGACAGAGTTGAGACATGCGGGACCAATTTTCTGTGTTTCAGAGAAACAGAAGGAATGCAATCTGTCCTATCTTAAGCAACAGTATTCAAGATATTTCTTGACCTTGTATCATTAAAATCGATATCATGTCACCTGAACAATTAAAAATATGCAGAAATAACTGTAAATTTTCTAACACAAAGAACTATAATGATTTTCTATTGGTTTTCAACTCTGAAAAACAAAGCTTTGAAGACTTCTGAAAGTCTTGAAATTATTATCTGCTACTACAAAACAGTTAACATTTCTGAGATTTCCCTTTCTCAAAGACATCTATACATTTTCAATAAAATAGTAAATAAATGTTTTAACCTAAGTGCCATATCCCTTTGATTGAACAAAATAATATGTATACCAGTAATGCCTATGAGATTCTGTTTACACTTCAGTTTTTTTAATGTGACAGGAAAAATACAAATATGTTTGACAAATAAGAACCATTTTACAGCAGCAATCCTGTTATTGGGATTATTACCAAAAATATTCTATTTTTCTTTTAAAAAGGAGTCTATGCACCAGTGGGCAAAGATGTAAGAAAATTCTTTTAACTTTTGTACAATAGTGTTCTGATCCCTACATCTGTGACTAATAGTCTTGTGCCAGCTATTGCTTCTTTAACTATATCAGTGACTAATATGTGCTAGCAGATGTTTTAGTTTTGAGAACAAGACTGTGTCAGAGCAAAGAATGACAAGAGAAGTATGTTATGACTTGACCACATATTTGAGACAGAGACACTCCTATGGAGTAAAGATTGACCAGGAGATCCAGAGCCATATTCAAATTAGTTCATGAAAATAATTAGAATGTATTGAGGAAATGCAAGAAATACATAATAGGAATGTGATGAGTATGTATTAATTCAGGAATATAACCTGGTCTGTTTTGTAGCTGGGTGATCAAGCTTTGTGTTGTTATCTGCTAGCACCCAGCACACTGTCAATAAAATAATGTCAGCTTTCTAACCCAGCAAAGCAGTTGGACTGTATATTTCCTAGTTTTTGGCAACAGAATGGACGGTAATGTGCCATTTTACAAAACAGTTACATATAGTAATATATTTGACATGTTAAACATTAAGGCAGTTTCTCATCTATTTTTTTTAATTTCCTCTTGCAACACATTAAATAATTTGGAAATGTATTTACATTTCTGTAAAAAGTACATCTATACACTAATTTTAAGTCTCACAGAAGATCACAGCTATGTATGGCAGCAGTTGTAGCTTATGCAAGATAACCTAATGTATTGCATTACCCTTTAAATGATGTATGATTATCACATAAAATACTGGAGTCCTTGTGTGTTAGACTCATGAGGTATCTCGGCTTCAGCAAGCACTATGTAAATAAGCCACCAATTCTTTCTTGAAACTGTCGGTACAAGCATTTTAAATATTCTTTGAATTTGGAAGTAGTATGATTGGTGCCGGTTCAAGTATAGTAATAAAATCAACATTTTATTAATATTTTAATCCCTACTCTGTAGTATATGTTCTGAGGCTTGTCCTCTCCTGTTTGTACGAGTGATGTACAGTGTTACACAGCTTTGTTTTTGTAATTTACTATGAAAAAAAAATTAAAAAATTAATTAAAATTGTCTCATTATCATATACTTTTATTGAAACACTCTTTGTACAAACTTTGAAAATTCTAAATATACTACAGGATAGACATACTGTAATTATGAATGAAAAAAGTTAGATATCTGGTAGTATTTTTTTGTCATTTTAAGCAGATTTGTGTGTTTCTGAATAACCATTTTAATTGAAAGCAGGAGTTTTTGATTAAATCTTCTGTAGGAATTGCTAGAAATGCTAAAAATTCCTTAGAAAAAGTCACTGCATTAGTTCATATCTTTTCATTGTGGACCAAAATATCATCTAAATAGTTCTATGTAGTTGTTAATAGTACGTGTCATTAACAAAAAATTAACTTCTTTCATAAAAAATGACTGAGGTAATTTGTCAGTAAACATTGGACAATATTGTAGTGAATTGGATACTTAGGTTGCTTATTTCATAATGTTCTAAATGCCCAACAAAATTTTGTGATGAAAATGTTATTTTTGCTATTTGTAGGAAAAATAGATAAAGTAGCATGCCCACTGTATGCTTGCTCGTGTTATGTCTTTTCCAAGGTATAGATATGTTGCTATGGACTGGAAAAATATGTACTGCTGCATTCAGAAATGTGTTTAGATAGTGCTTTATGTATTCACTTCTGTACTATTTACTTCAAAAACACTATAAAACATCCATAACTAGCAGGGATAACAGGCAAAAGCAGAATAAGTAATGCTTCCATTTTCTGTTTTATGTGTTTTAATCTGATAACTGCAGTACGGTTTTTAAGATGCTTGCTTAAATACTCTATAGTATCAAAAAAGAATAAGTTCTTTAAATTTTTTAAGGTTTCACTTTGTTAGCTTCACAATTCTTTTGTGATTACCTTTCTAAAACTAAAAATTATCTATGTATCTGTGAGTTATTCATAATGTTACATAGGTTCACTTTGTCTTTAAATGTACTTCTTTTCAGCAAAGTCCCATTTTCCCTGCACATTGAGATAGCCTACCCCTCTGTAACCAAACTTAGTTTCACAAATGTCAAACATTATAAATAAATGAAAATTCACAGATGATGCTGGAGTTGACTGCAAATAGTCCTGTGGATTCTGGTCTCTTACTATGCCCTCTAATTTTTTAATTAAGCAACAGTTAGAGAAATGTTATCATCTTTTCTACTCTTACTCTGTGACACTGGGGTGGCATGCATCAAAAGAACAGCTACTGACTTTTTTGTGTATGTGTCAGTTATTGCTGTCTACTTAGGTAACCACGTCTAGTACTGAGATTGATCTGCAGTTTGATATTTAACATTCTTTTTATGTTTCTTTTTTCCTTACTCAAACTACAGGCTGATATACATGAAGGTTCAAGTTGCAGCAGTAAAATGCAGATTACGCATGCTAAAATAAGAAAATTATTTGAATTATTCACTGATTCAAACCCATTTGCAAATGGTAAACTAAGCCATTCAGAATACAATAAGGCTTCCTGTCTGAGGGAGCTACGTCAAAGCCGTACACTGGGACAGTGTAATGGGTTTAAAATCAGGTTTTTGGGGGGGAGGGGGAGATGTTTGGGGTGTTTGTCTGCTCAAACAGTACAACCGTGGGTTTTTTTAAGAAGCATGAAAGGAAGCCAAAGTCTCAGCATATGCAGAGCAGCAGGGCTTCCCCTGCTTGCTCTCCACACCCTTGCAATGATCAGGGAATGTGGTGGGGTGGTGTGAAGGCCTGCACTGTCAATGCGTGAGGACTGAGAATGCAATACGCTGGTGGTCTCACGCTGCCCGGCGCATCCCAGTGCTTTGCGGAGCCGTTCTCCCTCAACATTCCGTGGCTGGTGCAGGAATCCGGAATGAGCCGCGCAGCACGGCTGCTGCGATCCCCACTTCCTCCGTAGTGAAGCTGGGCTCATTCCTGGCGGCATGGAGCAAAGCGAAACAGCCAATCCATGGCGACATGGACCCCTCGTCCCTGCATGGGGACGGGGTGCCCAGTCATGGCTTGAGCACTTGCCATTCCTTGCAGAGCTCAGCGACTGCTCCTTGGCCACCACACACTCCTGCTGTTGGTGCTCGTCCCGGGTGGGGGGGTAGCCCATCCCAGCCCTGCATGGTGAAGCAGCATGGCAAGGGTGACTGGTTTTTCCCCATACTTGTCCCATGGCAGTGGCGGAGCAGCAAGCTCCACAGAGCTTGGCTGTTGTGCCCACACTGTTGGTGCCTGCTCCGCACCATTGCTGGGTGGCGGTGCAGGAGTGAGCTCCAGGCCAGTGGCCAGTGCCTCCCACCCACACTGCTACCATGGCAGCTCGAGGCGCTGCTGGTCCCCGTGCTTCCTGGGAGGCATGCAACAGCAGCCACTCCTACGGGTGGATCCTGCAGCCCTGCTGGCCCGCAGGAGTCCCTCATGGGGGTCCGTGAGGTGTTGGCGGGTGGTCCCGTGCTAGCAGTGCCCTGGCAGCGGGCATGCAGCAACGCTAACCCCTCTCATGTCTAGCTGGGGCGGGCAGTCCGCGGCGGCTGCTCCATCTGGCCTGTGAGAGCATGCCGCTGGCCCCACGAGTGCCCCGCGGGTGGCGGTAATGGCAGCCTCCAGGCCCTGGGACTGGAGCACATGGCATTTTGGCGAGAACGCCATCTTGCTGAAAATGCTGAAATCTTGGAAGGAGTCAGTGCCGAGTGCAGCCACCGAATGAGAGGACAGCCCATCTGTAAAGAAGACCCCAAAATAATGCGGGATTGGCAGCAGAGAAAAGACACAAAACCCAGCAATCTTCTCTTTCCCCGGCTCGCCATGGTCAAGATAAAATTGGCTCCTGCTGTTCCTCCCAGCTTCCCTCATCCAACAGTACCACCAGAACCCCAACAGTGACGGCAGAACACCACTCAGCTGCAAATGTAGTAGTATCTGCCCCCGCAGGTGTCCCTGGGGGGTGGTGCTTTTCACTCTTCTGTCTTTCAGAGACTCTGAGATCTAGGAGTAACCATCTTCAAGGTGACGTTCCCTTCCCTGCTCTACTCCTCAGCCCACCAACTTAGCTTGGAGGAGTAGTTTGTCATTTTGGGTTTTTTTACTATTGCAAATATTGTCGGGTTGCTATTGTTGTATCTGTTTAGTGTCTAGTGGGGTCATATAATTCTATAGAGCCCCATAGGAAAATAAATTTGTGTTTACTGTTGTTGCTTCCATTACGTCTCTCATTCTGATTGCACACTCTAGTGTTAAAACCGCCACAGACAATTTTCTTTTTTTCCTATTTTGTCAATTCTCTTACAGGTTTTTTGGTAGTGGTGGGGTTTTGTTTGTTTGTTTTTTGTGTACTTTTTGTGAAATGTCAGAAATAGGAAATAAAGGAGGGTATCTCTTCATACTCAAGACACTTCTGAAATAAGAATAACATCAGAACAGTATACACAACTATAATTGAAGGGTTAGTTTGAGATATGATCCAGGCTTTATTTTTCCAGCTTAGTAGTAGACACTGCCATGAAACCTTCAACAAATATTAAGACCACATTTCAATCAAGTCTAGCCCAGAAAGTTGCTACATGGGCTCCCCTTTAGAACATATATTGGAGTGCCAGAAGAGATTCCTTTCTACATCTTCCCCTACAACTCTGACCAAAACACTTTTTCCAGTAACAATTTTTCCAGTAAAGATTTTATCTAAATAAAAATAAGCCATACTATTCTGTGGTCTTTTATCATCTCCTCACTTTCATTAAGTACTTTGAAAACCAAAAATTCATTATATAACAATAAAAGCAATTACTATCCTTATTTTGATATCTAAAAAATATAGGTAAAAATTTTTGCTTATTGTCTTAATAAAAATCCAGTAAAATCTTCATCTTATTTAGTATTAATATATACTGAATTTCAGTGGCTGCTTTTATAGTTGTTTTAATTCATATTTTTTATTTAAGTGATGTTTGAAAACACTTTGGTGAACACCACAAATGTTCTTTAATCAACCTGCAGTAAGGGGTTATATGTATGGGCACCACAATGCAAATAATTTCCTCATTGTGTAGTTTCATTATTACATCAATTGAAAACATATATCTTGAATTTCTGCAAAAATCAGATATATAGCTATAGTTTAGCCACTGTATGTATAGAAGTTTAGCACAATTGTGTATTTAGCAGAACATTTATGTACATAAGATATATTACACTGTCAAAGTGCAGAAATAGTGTTCATGTATCACTGAAAAATGTCTTGTTTCTCTTTAGCACATATTCTGGAATATTTCCATAGGTAAATGTAATGTATTATGCAAGTAATGTAATGCACAGATAAGATCTTAATCGCATTTTTCTTCATTTAAATATTAAAACAAGGTGTGGGTTTTTTTCTAAGTTACTGGCTGCTTTGAATAAATGTGGTCTCTCTAACTTCCACTATGCTCTGTAATATATTCATAACCGAGTTAGCTTTTAGTTACTGATTTTGTCCCACACTTCCAAAGAAAGCCTTTTCAGTCCTTCAAAATGGATTACATTTCGTCAGTATATTTAGACAAGAGCTCCATCCAAATCTGCTCTGATTCATCAAAGTATGCTAAGATTTCACTGTCTGCAAATTAACTTGCTGAAGCTAAGGAATAAAAGTAATTGGAGAAAGATATTTTAAGATTGTTTCCACTTCTTGCCCTGAGTCAGCAAGCAAAAGCTCCAGAAGCAAAGGTAAGTCAGGAGTCCTAGGCTGCCAGGACAGGGGCCTCACTGTCCAGCCAGATCTGAATGAGGCAAACAGGGCAGGACCAATGTCTGTCTCCAGGATCAGCACAGTATGCCAGATACCAGCTAAGGCTGCAGGAAATTGGACAGGTCTAAGGTCAAATCAGGAAGTTAGTCTGATGGTTGAAGTCAGCATTCAGACAAGCAGCTACATGATTAGGCCATGCCCATGGCTGCAGCACAAGACAGTTGAATACCAAGGGCAAAAAGCCTCAGTTTAAGTGCTGCAAAGAGAAGAGTGATAGTCATTGCTGATGCTTCTCTCCACTCTTTCTTGAACAGATTCAAGTGCAGCTGAGATTTCTCAGGCCTGCCACTTGCATTGTACAAGTTGTTCCTGGGCTCAGACAGCCAAACTTCCAAGACAATCTGTGACCCTTATATTCACATCGTGTAGTAGAGTTCATTCATTCACAATTAATGTAACCTGTGTTTCAGGATTTGAGGGTACTTATTGTGAAGTTAACAGTGATGAGTGCATCTCGCATCCATGTCAGAATGAAGGACTCTGTGTGGATGGAATCAACCATTACAGGTGAGGAAAATTATTTTAATGACAGATAGACAGTATGAAAAATGGATGTTTATCATCTAGCTATTCCTTTAGTACTTTGCTTGTCTAATGTTTGCTGACCTCCAAGGAAGCAGGTTTTTTTAGTGATGCATTTGACAATCACATTGCATTCTAAATCTTCTTGTGGGCAAAAAGTCATACATGTAAACCATAAATGTGAACTCGAGAATTTATTATAAGGTTAATTAAAATCTTCATTATCTAATAAAAAAATAGCAAAGAGTTTTTGTTAGTCTAGTCACAATAGTACAAATAATTTGAGTTGATATTACTAGAAAAACTTCATGAACTCTTTCAGTTATAGTTGCTATATAAAAAATCTTGAAATTATGTAGCTCTTGCATCACTCTTTTTGATTACCCTCACTAAGTCTGTCACAATGTCTCTGTGATCAGTGGTTTTGATCTTCTTTAAGAAGTGGCAGTGTTACTGAAAGTCATTGACATCTGGAAGTCTTTGTCAGAAGAAGCATGATGTTTACAGTGAGGGTTTTCTCATCTTGAGATGCTCGAATGTGTCCAGAGAAGGGTAATGAGGATGGTGAAGGGGCTGGAGAACAAGCCCTATGAAGAATGATTGAGGGAGATGGGACTGTTTAGCCTGGAGAAGAGGAGGCTCAGGGGAAACCTCATTGCTCTCTACAACTACGTGACAGGAGGTTGTAGCCAGGTGGGGATCAGTCTCTTCTCCCAAGCATCCAGTTAGCAGAATGAAAGGACACAGACTCAAGCTGCTTCAGGGGAAGTTTAGGCTGGATGTTAGGAAAATATTTTCACAGTAAGAGTGATTGGCCATTGGAATGGACTGCCCAGGGAGGTGATGGATTAACTGTCTCTAGAAGTGTTTAAAAGGAGACTGGATGAGGCACTTAGTGCCATGGTCTACTTGATGAGGTGGTGTTGGTAATAGATTTGACTTGATGATCTTGAAGGTCTTTTCCAACCTAGTTAATTCTGTGATTCTGTGATCTTCAGTCTCAGGCCTGCTTTGAGCCTTTTTTTGTATATTTTGTAATCACAATTTGCTTCCTTTGCACTGTTTCCCAGTTTCCCCAGCTCACACAGAATCGTAGAATGGTTTGAGTTGGAAGGGGCATTAAAGATCACCTAGTTCCAACCTCCCTGCCATGGGAAGAGACACTTTTCATTCAACTAGGTTGCTCAGAGATCTACCCAGACTGGCCTTGCACACTGCCAGGGTTGGAGCATCCACAGCTTCTCTGGGTCCAGTGTTCCAGTGCCTCATCACCCTCACAGTAAAGAATTTCTTCCTAATATCTAATCTAAGCCTACCTTCTTCTAGTTTGAATCCATTCCCCCTTGTCTTATCTCTGTGTGGTTTTGTAAAAAGTCCCTCTTCCCTCTCCTTTCTTGTAGGCTCCCTTTAGGTACTGGAAGGTCACAACTAAGTCACCTCAAAGCCTTCTCTCTTCCATGCTGAACAACCCCCATTCTCTCAGAGTTTCCTCATAGGAGAGGTGTTCTTTGCATCTAAAATCCTTCTTGGTGGCCCTCTCCTGGACCAACAGGTCGATGTCATTCCTATGCCAGGGAATACTACAAGTGGAGTCTCACTAGAACAGAGTAGAGGGGAAGAATCGCCACGTCCCTAGACCTGCTGGCCACACTGCTTTTGATGCAGTCCAGGATACAACTGGCTTTTTGGGATGCAAGTACATATCGCTAGCTTATGTCCTTCTTGGCAAGGCTGCCCTTGATCTGTATATCCCCCAGCCTGTGTTGTTTCGGGGCGTTGCCCCAACCCAGGTGCAGTACTTTGCACTTGGTCTTATTAAATCCGTAAGCATGCTTACTGAGGTTGTCCAGGTCCCTCTGGATGGCATCCCATCACTGAGGTGTGGAACACAAGAGGCTATTATTTGTAACATCCAGGTCAGCTCAATGTCTTACATGCTCCTCATAAGTGCTACTTGCAAACCTGAGGCTATATTTCAAGAGGTGTTATTTAGTTGGATGCAGGGCAGGACACAAAATAAATGAAAATCACCTCAGGCCAAGGCAAGTTCTAAGAAAGCCCCTGCACAGTGGAGTCAGCACAAAGCCTGTGGCTTACAGCTAATAATGACAAAAGCCTTATTTACTTGGCTGCAGTCACTGTACTTGTGACACTTGTTGAACTACAGACCTTTGTAATGACCAGAACAAAGTTAATATGATTTTGGTGCTGCCCTAATTCATACCCCTGAATATCTGATGTGCTTTTCTGAAATCTTTAAAATGAACTAAGAAGTAATGTACTAACATCTTTTTTGCTAGGTGCTCCTGCCAACATGGCTTTACTGGGACCCTGTGTGAAGTAGAGATTAATGAATGCTTATCAAGACCCTGCAAAAACAATGGAACTTGCCTGAATCTCATAAACAGGTTAGTTACTACAAAATGAAATACAATTCCCTGATTTAATTATGTTAATTATGCTTATTGGCTTGAGGTTTGTACGGGACCTTCAGCATATGACAAGGATTTGGTGTTAAAGTGGAGCAGACAAATGCTACTGACTCAGTTTTCTATTTCCTGTGTGACTTGAAGGAAGATAGAGGGGGAAAAGTCGCTTACTTTTTTTTTTTTTTTTTAATTTGGAGAAAGACTGAAAGAAGAAAATTAATCTTGAGTAAGATTGCTCTCTTTTCAGCTTCTAACAGTGATCTTTTCTAATGTAAAGTTTACTAAAAGTTAAATGAAAGCAAGAGAAATATTTGTTCCATTTGCTTGTTCAACAGAACTCTACAAGACCAGAAGACTACTAGCCCTTAGGTGATTCCTTATACCTTCAGTTAAAATTACTGTGCCCAATTTTTCTACTAATTTAACAATGAGTAAGTCATTCTGCTTGATTCCAAAACATGGAAATGAGAAAACACTGCTCATTATTTTAATATGGATAAGGATTAGGGACATGAACTTGACATCAGGAGATACATATAACTTCTAAATATTAGAATAGATCACACTATTACTTCTGTTGACTTACCTGATTTTGCCTTTTCTGAAGATTCATCTGTAACTGTGCACCTGGATACTATGGGTCTTTGTGTGAGATGGATGTAAATGAGTGTGAAACTTTACCTTGTTTGCATGGAGGAAGCTGCATCAACAGGCTTGGAGGCTATCTGTGTTTCTGTCTACCTGGATTCACAGGTATGATCCACTTTCTACCACAATAAAGAAGCTTGGTTTTACAGGTTTTACATGGCTTTATTTTCCTAGCAAAAACCTCAGTTAATCAAAGATGAGTGAAAAGGACCATTTCCTTATTGGAGGATAGACCAATATTAACTCAAATAGAACTTTGATACAATTCTTCTGAAGTAGCTCAAGCTTATTTACATCAAGACTTGATTTATGATTTCTGTAGTCATCCATACATTCAGCTGAAACATATTAAAAGAGTTATTGTACAATGCAAAGAAAATCAATGTGTTTATTTTTAGAAATCAGCCAAAAACCCCAACTGTTACCATAGATACAGAGTAAATTTTGTAAACACAATAAAATGCTACCTTGTTTTTTAAATTTGCACCGAATCATAGCAGCACCTTGACTTTCATGACCTGTTGGACTGACACTATTGCCTTTTGTATTAATCTTTAAATTTTTAAACAATAATGACAAAATATTCAATGAGAAGAGATGTAGTAAAATTACCCTAAAAGTATCTTGACTTTTATTTAAATGCTTTGTGTGATGTAGAAGTGGTTTATACATAATGTTTTGATAGATGCAGCTTAAGTAACCTGAAAACACATGGGATCATATGACTTCAGAATTGTTTACTCTTGTTCCCTCAAGTTGTATAATTTCTATATTCTTTCTGCATAAAATATTTTATCCCACGTGTTTCAGTCTGTGACGATACCACATAATCTATAAGATAAGAAAGGGTGCAATTTTTCATCCACTGCACTGAAAGGAATGTAATTCTCCACAGAACACAGAACAAAGAACAAGTACAGTTTGGGTAATATATCTATATAGCTGTATATTCTTTTTCCATTCACCACAATTTTAGTCCACTTATCACTTGTGCACTATTCTTAAAATTATCCTTGACATTTCAAAGAAAAATGGAAACATCTATATAATTTTCTTGCCTTAAATTTTTAAAGCCTCTCTCTCCTCCTCCTGCAATATTTTCTTCAGATGGCCTGTGTTCTGAATAGTACCTCTTGGGTGTCACAGAAGTTTCTAGTCATTAGGCAGTGGTGCTCCAGATATAATTTCTAACTAATAGATGTTAGAACAGTTGTCTTAACCTTTACGTATACGTTTTTAAAAGAATTCCCTATTATACCCATAAAAGATAAGCCGTCTGCACTTAAAGAGCTTAGGAGACTAATTTGAAAAGGAACAAGCAATCTGCAGGTATGTTTTCCTGTAGAGTCTTCATTATTGGCTAGGCATGCTATCCATAAGGATAGCATGTTGAGTTTTGCTGGGGGAGGAGTGTGTGATTTTATTTTATTTTTTTCAATTAGTTGTAATTGTTTACTATTGCAAGTAGTTATTTTTTTATTCAAACTCTAGTAAACAGTAGTTTACTATTTATTATTACTTATTTACTAACAAGGGTACTATGATATGAAGGTATCTTTCAAACACTGAAAATAACTCAAAAATTAGTGATAGATAGATCATCACTTAATTATTACTAGTACCTGGCACTGGAAGGAGGGAAAAAAACCCTGTCTGGAGAACCACCGTGCAATGTACCATATAGATTAAGTCCAGAATAATTCATGTAGCAAAAAGTATAGCAGTTGAACTAAAATTTTAAAATTACATTGCAGTCTTAGCAGGTTTAGAAGGGAGTGAAAGTAATTTGATTTCAATGTGAGGTCTTTTCAGAGTAAGACGTCGTTTTTATGGATTATGCAGCAAAAAGCACATGTGTCAGACATACAGAATTTTAATTAGTTCTTTGGTAGAGGTTTTGAAAAAAAATTATAGAAATTACTGTTCAAATAGCTAATAGCTGATTTTTCATATTTAATTTTTTGTTATGCTACTAACACTGTATAAAAGGTAATTTTACTGTTTGAGGGTACCAAGCTATGACATTATAACTAGTGAAGGAAAATACTGTAGAACTACAAAATATCAGTATTTAGGGTGCTCAATTCATAGCAGTCTAGTAAGAGTAATTCATTTAACTCTTTGAAAGATAGGTGTAATTCTACTTTCATCTTCAGTAATTCCATCAATTTAGAAACAATGTTTCTTTGACAGACCATACACATATGTGACCATGTTTTCAGTGATCAGTTGAATTTTAAAAAAATTAAAAAATAATGTGCAGTGAACATTGTAATCATTGACTATTAAAATATTACAGATTTATGGAACTTAATGGAAAAAATTACAATAACTAATTTGGTTAGGCCACATTAAGTTCATTTCACATTTCATTTTATTTATAAAAAAGTAAAAGTATTAATATTAATCAGACATTTTGAATGGTTTTTCTGTTTTTCATGTAATTTACTGTCTTAGAGAAGACAATCTTTAGTCACTGATCTCTGTTATCTCTAAAATTTTGGCAGCTAATGTATCTCAATATTTTAAATTCTCCATAAATTTATGTTATTTTGGATTTACTTTGCATTGTTCATAATTTTAATTAATTTTAAATAGATGTTTAACAAAAATACATTAAAATAATTTATTAACTGTTAGAATATAATTTTTTCTTCACACTGCTAAGATAACATCTACTGATTTGCAGCTCTCTCTTACAAAAGGTGATAGCAGTTCAGAGGACAAACACATAGGTGTTTTCTTTCTGTCAGGATTTAATTGGCAACAACAGTGGTCTTCATAAACCTTAGATATCGCTAATGCATCATGGTTAAAGTCCTTATACCAGACACTCTGGAAAATAAAACAGGTAATCAGGGCTTGCAAGAAACTGTTTTTTCCCTGGCATGAAATGAGAAATAAAGTGACTTAATAAAACAGTGCTCTATTTGAAAGAGGAAAAAAGTAGCAGAATAATAAAACCAAATAATCAACTAATCGTTTTCAAAAGTACACAGTTCCTTTTCTCTGGTTTGTTTAGTTTTTCCAAAATAATTTCTAGATTTGACTGCATTCCCTCTTCTGCAGTAGCTTAGTATGCATGTTTTAGCCATTATGTATGTTAGTATGTATGTATAGCCAGCAATCATGCTGGCTAGCAAGGCCACATCACAGGTACAGCTGACCCAGTGACATGAACTTTTGATCTCCATCTTAGTGCCTCTGTGTTGGTAATTGCTTTTGGCTGGCCAGTGTTGCTTCACAGAACAATATTGTTCAGTTCTGCCATGTACTCTTCGTAACACAAGATCTAATTTTTTAATTTCTGTCAGCTGCTGTAGTTATTTCATTTTTATTTGCTCTTTAGCAACTATATATATACAATTTACACCATCCTTGCCCAAAAGGATCTTTGTAAACAGACATATGTTGTTCCTTCAGATCTATGACTTCAATACATCAAAGCTGCAAACTGTCCTCTTATATTATTTTGAGCATTCTCTTCCAAGGATTCAAAAACATAATTACTTTTTCTAGTTTTATGCCACATTGCAAAAATTATTGAATTCTTTTGAGACAGCATTAAATTTTCATGTTGAAAAATGCAGGCCTGGAAATTTTTGCTTGTTTGTTTGTGTGGAGGTTTTTTGTTTGGTTTGGTTTTTGACCTTTTTTGGTTTTGTTTGGTTTGTTATTGGGGGTTTTTTAATGCTTATGTAACATAAAGTAACTTAACAGAAACACAGCACATTGTCTCTGGGAAACAAGGTAGCTAAAAAATTCCCTGCACTCAAATTCACCATTTCTGGTCAATCTTGTTCCATACCTCCCATTTTTACATGAGGAAAGTCTGGCCTGGTTTTTATAGAACTAACTGAAAAAATCAGTCATAAGTAGAATAGCTTTTTATTCAAGATCCCATTTATTACTGCTAATTGTTTGTACATCGATGGTAACTGAATGTTAGGCATAAAAACATGGATGGAAGATGCCTTCTGAGTCATAGAATCTAAAACCTGTTTTATCTAAAGTCAGCCATTAGATGGCTAGAGTAATGAATGCTAATGGTTGTAACAAAAACTGTTAAATTTGTAGTACAAATGTAAAGAAACAAACAGCTTTAAACATTTTGCTTTGTAATGTACCAAATATGAGACTTAATATAGAGGATAGGTATTTTGAGCAAGAAAACTCCATGCTTGCACAATCTCCTTTTAAACTTCTTTTACAATAACACCTTTAAAATACGTGTTAATCAAGGATTGCTTTTCTCTATATGATTCCAGAATCCTTTGATTTTATAAATGCTACTATAAATACAGGAAATAATAATAATAATCTGAGGACATCAAAGGTTATATCAGATTTAATTTTGGCTTCACGGTCAAACATTTGCTAGAGAATCTGAAGATATACTGTGGGTAGTTTAACTGAAGATAAACAAGTGGAACTCTCAAGCCTATTTGTGGAATTATAAATTAAATGAAATCAGCAAATTAAAACTATATGCAAAATAAGGAAATAAAATCAATGAGTATAGTTATATCTTCATTGATACAAATCAGTGTGATGCTGCATTTAGAATCTGCACTG
The DNA here is from genome assembly GCA_013399895.1 of Serilophus lunatus. NCBI lineage: Eukaryota > Metazoa > Chordata > Aves > Passeriformes > Eurylaimidae > Serilophus > Serilophus lunatus. The sequence goes on along the minus strand of VXBA01001103.1, from coordinate 143,418 downwards.
GTACAAAACTCTGTAAATAGCAAAAATAAAAAAAAATATACATATATCCATATTCCACTGAGTTAGATATTAAATTATTAATGAAAACACTAATATTACTTTCACTTCAGCTGCACAATATAACATTTTAAAAGGAATGAGTAATTAAACATAATGTGTTATGATCATTTACCCTGAAGGTAATTTTTATGATTGAGGTGTTAATCACTTCTTCTTCTAAATCTTGCCATCTGAACTCTATGTCAAAAAATAACCCAGATGATTCAGACATGCCTCAAGTGAAATAATTTTCATGTTAATGAAACATTTATTTTATATTCAAGTAAAAACTTTAAGTGTCTGGGTCACCAAGTCTGCTGCAAAATGGATTTAATATGAATAAAGTTTTTTTGACTGTAGAATTTTGTTTGTTAACTCCTAATTGCTTAATTTGAAAGGATTCTAAGATTACCAAGTTGTTACTGCCTTCATTGACAGACTTGGTCATTCTTAAGTCTTTGTTTTCTGATTTCCTTTGTTTGAGGTTAAGTAAATAATTCTAAGATCTCTTTCAGAGACTAAAGGGCTTTTGTTTTTTTTTCTTAAATATGTTGGGTTAACCCTGTCATGCTGCCAGCTGCTCATTCAGTTGTTCTTTCAGTCTCCCTCATCAACAGAATGGGAAAAGAAATTAAATATGAAAAAACTCATGGGTCAGTGACATGGAAAGTAGGATTGAGTGCACCCCTCAGTAAGTTTGCTAATGACACCAAGCTGTGTGGTGCAGTCAACAGGCCAGAGGGAAGGGATGTCATCCAGAGGGACCTTGACAGGCTTGAGAGGTGGGCCCATGGGAACCTCATGAAGTTCAACAAGGTCTTGCACGTGGGTGGGGCAGTCTCAGGCTGGAGCTGTTGATTCATGAGAAGGTCAACATGACGTGGTGAAGTGTGCTTGCAGCACAGGAAGCCAACCTTATCCTGGGATGCATTAAAGAAGTGGTGTCAACAGGTCAAAGGATGTGATTCTCCCCCTCTACTCTGCTCTTGTTAGACCCCACCTGGAGTACTGTGTTCAGCTCTAGTTTCCCAGCACAAGAAGGATATGCACCTTCTGGAGCAAGTCCAGAGGAGGATCACAAAAATTATGAGAGAGTTAGAGCACTTCTCCCGTAAAGACATGCTGAGAGAGTTGGGGCTGTTCAGCATGGAGAATAGAGAGCTCCAAGCAGTTTTCTAATACCTAAAGTGGGCTTACAAAAAAGCCAGAGAGGGACTTTTTGAAGGTCATGCAGTGATAGGATAAGGGAGAATATCTTAAAAAGGATAGATTTAGGTTATATATTAGGAAGAAATCCTTCAATGTATGGGTGGTGAGACACTTGGAAGAGTTTACCCAGAGCATCTGTGGATCCCTCATCCCTTGAAGCGTTCACAGCCAGGTTGGATGGAAAACCTGGTCTAAAGAAATGTGTCCCTGCCCATGGCAGGAGGATTGGAACTAGGTGATCTTTAATGTCCCTTACAACTCAAAACATTCTGCGATAAAGACCCTAAAATCAGTTGCCAGTTATCATCAGAGACAAAACGGACTCAATTTGGGTAAAATTAAAATATTTTGTTGCTAATTAAGTTCTGAATGGGAAGAAAAACAACACAAAATAAAATAACATTTTCCCTTTCTTCCTTCCCCCAGAACCCTTTCATACTTCCTCTCCCTCCCTTTCAACAGTAGCACAGGCAGACAGGGAATGGGAGGTTGTCGTCAAGTCATGACAGCTCCTCTGTGCTGCTTCCTCCTTCTCGCGCTTTTCCTCTGCTCCTTCACAGATACTTTTCCCAGGCTATAGTCCTTCAAGATATATCTGCTTCAGCATGTGTTCTCCACTATTCACATTCCTTCAGGAAATAATCATCTGCTCCTGCATATTGTTCTCCATGTTCTGCAGTGTGGATATCTGCTTGTGTTTGGAGTACTTTCCACAGAGTGCAGGGGAATACTTGCATCACTGTGGTCTTCTCCATGGGCTCTAGGGAAGTTTCTGCTTCAGTGCCTGGAGCAATTTCTTTCCCTTCTCTCTGAACTTGATACTCATAGGATTGTTTCTTATTTCTCCCTTTGTTTGTGCAGTGTTTTGTCCATTCTTAAATATATTTTCACAGAGTTGCCACTGTCTTGACTGAGGGGCTCAGCTGTGTCTTGCAGAGGATTGGAGTGAGATTTAACTGTGTCCGTCATGAGGCAATCCCTGATCTCTTCTCACAGAAAGTGCTTTGTAGCTCCCCACCAACTTTAATTGACCTGCAATCAATACTCAAAATAAGATTTCAATGGCTAAAATAGAATATGTATTACATGGAAGCAACAAATTCAAAATTCTCATTCAAACTGCCAATTTTTGGAACCATCCAAAAGATTCCTAAAAATGTCTAAGTCCCTTGAAGTCACCAGTTTCAGTCATTGTCTCTGCAGAGCAGTAATTATACCTTAAATCTAAGCAGCTATTCTGTTACACACAGATCTACTCTTTCAGTCTTATCTTCTCTATGAGATGTGTAAAAACTGACATTTGGAAATGTGCATGTAAATTGTATGTTAAACCAAGTCAAAACCTTGGCTTAAACAACTCATATTTTATCTTTTATGTCAGCCCTGAGGCCCAGCCTTCCTTATCCTGAGCCTCAGAACTTGCTGTTCATCTTGTCTATGTGACAATGAAAACTGTTCTGATTTTTGTGCAATAAGCTAACCTAACAAAAAATTCGCCCACAATCTAATCAATGAAAAGGGAAACAAGCTTACTTTATCTTTTTGACCTTCCCAGCTATTTTTACAGCTTTTTACTGCCAGTCAACTCTGGCAGCGATTGTATCTACACTTCTCAAGCCTGTTTGCATTCCTTGCTATTGACATCCAGAGAAAGAAGAGCAACTACACTGCTAACTGAAGGGACTACTTATTTAGATTCAGAGAGGAAGAATTTCATTGCAGGCTTCTTGAGATGTCAAAGGAGGATGCAGCCTTACATACCAAAAGGCCAAAACAGACTGGCACACCAAGAAGAAATCCAACGTGCAGACTGACAGATCTGCATTTCTGCACCAAATGTGGAGATAGTGGTGTCTGACTTTAGAGAGTTCACGTAAGTTTGGAGAATGTTAGGTTTGTTGAACACAACATTGGGAGGGGCAAATTTACTTTATGCATTTTGACAAGGAGTTCTAAAATGTCCTAGTGTAAGTTAACCTGATTTGTAAGGAAAGGAGGTGACTGGACTTGTTGAGCATCAACACTATTCAGCAAAGATTTCCTGGGCCAGAAAGAACCTAGAACAGTAAGGTGGAACCTCATTGAGTATTTGTCTTGAAGTTCTAGGTCTATACTGCTAGTTGTCTCTCCTAAGAGCCAAGATCAGCATGTAAACATTCTTATTCTTCTCAGAGTGACTTACTGTCTACTAAGTAGAGCCTTAAGCTATGCTTTAAACAATTAAATTTTTTTCTGTTGGCAGCTTTGCTTCAGTTGCTGCTTTTTTTTTCAGGGAAGAGAGTGTGCAAGAAGATATGGCGAGCAGCTGGCAGGGATGACTGAGCTCAGGTGCAGAAAAGCACCCATTTGACGAAAGGAGTAGGGATAGGCAATTTAGTAGAGATATTAAGACATTGCCCAGTTGTGCAGAATTGAAAGTAGGAAAGGAAAAGCTCAACTAGAGCAAAGAATATACATTGGCACATGCACATTGGCAGCAAAAGGAAGGTCAATAGAAAAGTGGACCTCATTCTCAGTGGGGAAGGGGACCTACTGACATAAGGCATGAAAGAATTTGAGGCACTCCAAGTTGTCTTTTTTCAGGTTTTGTTACTAAAGTCCAGTCTCAAGCCTCCCAGGCTTCTGAACACAGAGGCAGAGTTGAGGATATGCCTCTTTTAACAAGCTCCCTGATAGAGTATGGTCAATTAACCACAACCCTCTAAGCCAAACCAACTTTTTGTCAATCCAATTGTCCACCATTCCACCCTATAAAGTTCTAACTTGGGTACAGGAATATAGTGGGAGACAGTGTCAAAGCCTTGCTAAAATTCTGACAAGTGACATCCACTGTGGTCTCCTCTTGGTCATCTACTCCATCTCCTCTGCAATAAGCATGAACATTTTCAACTTGATCAGGTTGCTCAGGGTCCCATCCAACCTGGGCTTAAATGTTTCCAGGGATGAGGCACTTACCACCTCTGGGCAACCTGTTCCAGTGCCTCACTACGTTTATTGGAAAAAAATTTCCTTATATTTAGTCCAAATGTGCCCATTTTTAGTTTAAAACGATTGCCCCTTATCCTATTGCAACAGCATCTGTTAAAATGTCTGTCCTATCTTTCTTACAAGTCCCCTTTAAGTATTGAAAGGTTGTAATAAGGTCTTCTTGGAGCTTTCTCTTCTCCAGGTTAAACAACCTCAGCTTCTCAGCCTGTCTTCATAGATGTTCCAGCCCCCATCCTCTTGATCCACTCCATCAGGTTCATACCTTTCCTATGCTGAGAGCTCCAGAGCTGGATGCAGTAACCAAGCTAGGGTCTCACAAGAGCAGAAAGGCAGAATCCCCTCCCTCAACCTGCTGGACACACTTGTTTTGATGCAGCTCAGAATACACTCGGCTTTCTGGGCTGCTAGCACACATTGACAGCTCATGTCCAACTGAATATCCACAAGTTCTCTGCAGAGCTGTTCTCAACCTATGCTGGCTGTTCCCATTCGTGTCCTTCTATTACCTGGAGACGGATTGCAAGAGGATTCTCTCCATGATCTTTTCAGGGACTAAACTGAGACTTCCTGACCTGCAGCTCCTCAGTTCATCCTTTTGTTTTTTGGGGGATGATAAGTGCAATGTTTTCCTTTCCTAGACACTGAGGACCTTCCCCAATTTGCATGGTCTTTCACACATGATAGCAAGCAGCCCTTCAAGGATATAAGCCAGCTTTCTCAGCGCATTCAGACACAGTTCATAGGGTACTGAATTACAGGAAATAAATACAAGAATTGAATACTAGAATTTATGTTTAGCCTAGTGTTCTGTATGCTGCAATATAAACCAAGTTAGATTATTGTGTCTCATCTTTGTTACCCAAGTTCAGTATTTGTGTGTGACTTCATAATTTGATTTCAAATATTGTTTTTACAGCTTGAGCAACAGGAGAAGATAGTCCAGTACACATTTTCTTATTTGAGGAAACATTTACTTTATGTACTCTGTAAAGATTATCGTGCCATATTGCAGTGACCTCTAACTAGAAAGGTAAAGAAATGTGTATTTTCAAAGAAATGAAGGTACTGAACATCTGAAATCCTATTTGTAAGAAAGGTTTCTATAGTATATGCAAAACCTCTGGTCCTTAAGGAGAAAAAATCAATAACTACCTCATTTTTTGGTACAGATAATGCTCAAAATATGCAACGCTACAGTCCGTTCATAATGAGCATTTGGCAACAGCAACTCTCACTGTGTATACAAATTAAATCTGGTGATTAGAAACTTGGATGACAGTACACTCCCCTTGTTTAGTGAAATATAATTGTTTTGCGTTACAGATCTCTGTCTTTAGGGAGAAAAATTCCATTTTTTTTGGCAAAGAATACCTAAATGTGCAGTATTTGTTTTTCATGTTCATTACTGTCTAATTTAAATGTATTTAGTATAGTGATACTAAGGTGATTTCACTAATGTGTTAATTATTATTTATCTTCAAACAGAAGCGGCTTCCTTTTATGGATTTATATAAGTCAGTAAAAGAGGAATAGAATTAGCTGACCTTACTTTTGACTACTGAAAAGAAACAGTGTGCTATTTATGAACTTTCATTATTTATAAATAGAAACACTGTTGAAAACACCACTGTAATGATAAAAATGACACTGTTCATGCAGTCATGTACATGGTAGGACTTAAACCCATTTCCCATTTTATCCACTCCCTAAGGTGGTATCATAGATTAGGAGAAAATCTCAATGTGATTCTCATGCTTTCCTCTAAGTTTCCCACATATTCATAGTGATTGCTAAATTAATAAAGAGTTTCAAATAACATCTGCTGCTTTTTATCATAGCCAATTTTAGAAGGGCCTGCTTGGCAGACCTAAAAGTTACCCGAAGTAGCTCCGTCTCTCTGACAGTAGACAGAGAAACAGCAAAACAAGGAGTAAACAATACTTCTGCAGCAAAGTGAAAAACATTCTGGTATGTGGCCTTCTCAAAACAATAGTAGAACTTTCTCAAAATACATCTGTGTTTTTCACAGTGGCTTAGAGTCTTACATAGAAGCTTAGAATTTTGTATTCAATAACAAGTCTTCTTCTCTCATAACTGCTCTTTCCCACAACAACATGCTTTTCTTAAAAACAATCCTAGCCATTCCCAAAATAAAAATGAAAGTTTCCCGAAGCAAAGAAAGATGACTTCATGCTTATTCTGAACTCATGAAATTGTTAAAAACAAGTATGTCCACCAATGGAGTACTAATGCACTGTTTTCTAAAAGATATAAGAACCGTGAGTTGTCTTATTAAAGTATTTTCCTGCACGAACCCTGGATCTATGTCATTCTTATCTCCACTGGCTCAACTACGACAGCTTTTTCCATGCATCACTCCATATTGATCAGAACACAGCCTTGAATCCAATTCGTATATATAATGTAAGATTATGGTGATGAATTCTCCCCTACATTTTCTCTCTTTCTGTGGCTATTATGTTTAATAATAATTTATGCAAAATGAAAACAAACACAAAAAAACAAGAACTCTCAAAATAAAAAAAAAAAACAAAACAGAAAAAATACTTTCAATATAGAATATCCAGTAGGTGAACTGTCTATGCATTCTGTCAGTTTATGTGAAACAATGCTTCATGTCAAGTAGATCTGGAAACATTTGAGAATTACTTAATTTATTAGTCAAAATGGAGTAAGGTGCTCCCTTACACTCATATAACTGCCAAAACTAAGCATATTGTATATCACAGTTCAAAATTTGCAAGCTATATTCGATGGGAAAAAAAAAAAAAGTATAGCTGAATCAGGGTGGTGCAGGCCCAGGGCAATTATTTTTCCTCTGAGGCATGGCAGTAAAGCCCAATATAAAGCCATAGTAATATGACTGAAGTAATTCCACTCTCAACATCTAAATTCAGGACTGGCATTCTCTTGCGTTATGCCACCTAGACATGCTGATAGTTCTTTCCTGAGTTTTCTAGTTTCTAAGCTCCTTCAGCACCTGAATTTTCTTATAGATTTCATGGAAAAGCTGGTTGCCTCTTTCTGAGGCATCCAAGAACATTGACGCCTTTCTTGCAATTTCTGTTTTGTTGCCACAAAATGTCAATGTAATTGTAGTAATAATAATAACAAGAAGAAGAAGAATTCCTTTCCTCCAGGAAACCATGTCTCATAAGAGTAGAATCATTGTTAAACACTGTATCCTAATTATGGAAGTTCTTCTGTGAAAGTTAGTGGTTTATCTTAATTTTATGATCGTGATGTTCTATATACCACATAAATATATATGTGCTATTTAACAGAATAGGAACATTTAATCAAACTGAGACAATGCTCAGCTAAACAGATAATAACTGAAATAGATAACATCAATATCATCTATGAGCTCAGTGTTTCAGGGTAAAGCAGACACAGAATCATTCCCTGAAGATCTTTTGAGCTTCTTGAAATGAAGAACTCAGAGGATAGGACTACTCCATGAGAACATTTGAGAGTTTATGGTTAAGTGAGCACTAAGGAGTCGAGTGAGTACTTCCTCATCACTGGTGAGGCCACATCTTGAATACAGTTTTCAGTTTTGGGCCCCTCACTACAAGAAGGATGTTGATATTCTAGACAGTGTACAGAGAAGGGTGGTGAAGCTGGTGAAGGGTCTGGAGCACAAGCCCTGTGAAGAGCAGCTGAACGATCTGGGGTAGTTTAGCCTGGAGAAAAGACCTCACGTCTCTCTACAACTATCTGAAAGGAGGTTGTAGTGAGGTGGGGGCCATTTTCTTCTCCCAGGTAACAACTGACAAGATGATAGGAGATGCCCTTAACTTGCACTACAGGAAAAAAATTCTGCACTGAAAGAGTGATTGGGCATTGAAACAGGTTTTCCAGGGAAATCACCACCCCTGGAAGTGTTCAAAAGGCATATGGCTGTGACAGATATGGTTTTGTGGTGAATATGGTTCTAGATTAATGGTTGGACTTCATCTTTTTCCAACCTTAATGATTCTATGATTCCAAGTGCTTATATCTTATTATGGGAAGGTATTAGGTGAAAATTTAAAGTATCTATAGGGCTTCTAGAGCTAATATCAGTAGTTCACATTAATTACACCTACAACAAGTTTGAGAAAGGCCTGTTGCAGCTGTTAGAGCTGTTCCTTAGCTGTTACTGCTAGCTAGGAGAGTCTCTGTACTTTTCAGAAAGTGTAACTTTGGAGGGATCTTTGAATATATTCAAGTATGTTGTTCTGCATGCTTAAAGAAGTTTCTATTCTGTGAGAGTTACCAAGGCCCAGGGGATTGAAATCTCAGTTTCCACACAAATTGCTCTGCTACAAATACTGTGACAAAGGAGCTTTTAAGCATCTCTGATGAGAAAGCACTGAAAAAGTCTGTTCTGTGATTCTGCAATATTTCTTTGAGCTTTGTGTAAATTGTAAATGTACTTAATATCTTTTATATTAAATTATTTTAGTATTTCTAAAATAAAATGTTTTAAATAAGAATATTTTAGTAACTATTTCTCATGCTGCAGGTTTTTTTACCATACACTCAAAAATTCATGACTGGGAAGTAGTTAAAAAGAAACAAGTAATTCATCACTTTAAAACCTGTGGATATTTCACAGCAACAAATAGCTAAAGCAATGACTGCTGAGAGATGGTTTCACTTTGTAGAATACAACATGCTATATATTAGAACATTTACTGTAAAGTTGTGCTTTTTACTTCTGGAAAGCATAACCATGGTAGTGCCATGAATTTTTTTTGTTCTCTGGAGCTACCTCTGCCAACAAGCTCTGTCTTTTATCTTCAACAGGTATCAGAGAAGTAAATGACTTCATGAAGAGTATTTTGCTCACTAATATGAGTTGGCTTTTCATGCTAAGGATAAATTAGTTTTCTTATCAATTCCTGTTTTTTTCTTAATTTGTAGTGGAAAAAATGAATTATGGGATGACTCTCTGGGTCTCACTGATTACATGTCTTAGATCTGTATTTCCCCACAGCCAGTCTAAAGGACTATTCTAAGTTACCAAATTCTCATTTGAAGCAAATACTGAAGGTGGTATGCTACACTAATTAAATGAATCAAACATTAATGCCTCCTAGGGACTCAGATAGGGGATATTAAAAATTCTCCAATCTAGTAAGGCCATCTGATTACTATCTGTTATTTGTTGTTCAAAGACAGTGATGAAATAACAGAGAGAAGTCCAAGGGCAATCAAAAGACGCTTCACAGCCTTGAGACAATTGCTTGAAGGATCAGGAACACAAGTAGGGATTTCCTCAATCCTTCTGGTAACGAGGCATAGTATTGACAGGAATAGGCACATCCATCAGGTCAGTGAGTGGCTCTAAGGTTAGTGTAATTGGAAAAAAATTTGGATTTTTTGATCATGAGATAATCTATTCAACACCTGGTCAGTCTGCTCCAGGAGGTGTTGGTTACAAAGTAGCATACCTGAAATGATTCTACATTAATGCACACAACGCCAGGAGCAAGAGGAGTTTGAAGCTTTGGCCCAGTCCCAGAGATTTGACATCTTCGGCATAACTGAAACCTAAAGGGATGAGTCCTGTGTTTGGAGGGCCTTATTGGAAGGTTACAGGCTCTTTAAAGGGGATAGGCAAGGCAACAGAGGCAGAAGGGTGGCACTGTATGTAACAGAAGGGTTAGATTGTATGGAGCTCACAGCTGGCAATGGCACAGTAGAGAGCCTGTGGGTAAGAATCAAGGGGTAAACAAATAATGGAGATGCCATTGTATGAGTCTACTCCTGTAAGAGCCTAGTCATGAAACAACAAGCTAAACTTGAAGTGTTACTTTCAAAAACATATTAAGCTCTAAAAGTTTTGCTCAACTGAACTTTTGGAAAGCCTTTTGGTTCTTTAATACCTCGAGATTGCATAAAGAGAAAATGCTGTATAAGTTTCCCATATCTAATCAGTCTATCACCATCCCGTAAGGGGGTTTCTTTCACTGAACAGATTCACAAGACCAGAGAGTGCTTCCAGCCAATAGAGAAGGCAGACCATTCCCCCACCCTTCTCTACTTGTTATTTGCCACTGGCAACTGTCAGCACCTTATAAGGACTTCCTCTAACAGTGTTTGGAATCACACACTCTTTATTAATAGAAATGTTGACAGGTTAATAAGGTTCATAAGTCGTCAGTGATAGTTTCTAGCTGCAAAAATATGTTTAAACCAAATTTACCAATACCACAAAGCAAGTGCAAACACAAGCTCTAATAAAAAAATGTCTACTGATATAATGATGCCTTAAGATTTCTTATATATTTACTTACAAGCACAAACCTTAGTCCTAATGCAGCATTTAATATGCATAGAATACAGTTCTTACCCTACAGGCATCCTTATGGAGGGTGTGGAAGACAGGTTCAGCCTGTCAGCTGTCCCATCAGTTTCAGTGGAGTCTTCTGCCAAAGTCCCCGTACTTCCAACTTACTATTAAACTATTTCTTTAGGTTCTAAGTGGAGCTTGAGTGACTCTAGTCATAAGTGCTTAATAGAGTAGCTGTCCTTTGCATCTATTTCCCTTACTGGACAGATACGATATGGTCTTCGAATTTCAAAGCCTCACCATGTTCCCCTTTCTGCAGAATGTTTTGTGGAGGGAGGCCACAGCACTTTCACTCTATTCCTCTTTCTGTCTTATCCCCCATAGCAGTTGCTTATCATTGCTTCGGGAACATTTGTGTCATGTTGACTGCATTCTGTCCAGGGAGCAGCAGTCGGGAAAAGCAGCTGTTTTTTACTCTCTAATTCTTCTCCTCTAATTTTTACCCCTATCCATCCTTCCACAGGGAAAGAGAAGGGAAAGTAGAGATCTCTTCACTCTCCCAACCAGCAACTGGACTTGAGGAAATAGCATGAAGCTGAGCCAGGGGAGGTCTAAGTTGGATATCAGGAAAAGGTTTTTCACCCAGAAGGTGGTCAGATACTGCAACAGGCTCCCCAGAGACAGCTTCTGAGTTCAATATGCATTTGGACAAACTTTCAGTGTGATTCTTGAGGTCTCACATGTAGGGCCTGGAGTTGAACTCAGTGATGCTGATGAGTCCCTTCCAAATCAGTATCTTCCATAATTCTATGATAAATATGCTATTAGGGGACTGATGGATCTCTCTTAGGAGGACAGGTTGAGGGAGTTGGGTCTGTTCAGCCTTGAGAAAAGATCTCATAAAGATCTATAAGTATATGAAGAGAGAGTGTCAAGAAGATGGATCTAGGCTGTTCTCAGGAGTGCCATGAGGCAGTGGGCAGAAACTGATGACAGGAAATTCCACCTAAATATGAGGAAAAATTTCTTTGCTTTTGTGATACTCAAGTCATATCTATGTTCTGCATAATACATTTTCTCATCAGTACTTAAGATTATTTTCAGTTATTGAGATTATTTCCAAGTGTTTGTATTTACTACTTGCCTGCACAAAGTCTTAGTGCGTGATCGAAATGAAAAGCAGCCTAATTTTTTGCATACTTTCTTGTTGCATTTATTTTAGAGAGGTTGAATTTGACCAGAATGATATTCAAAAGCATAAGAAAATTACTAGGCTATAATGAAACACATGGTAGTCATAAATAATTTTTCATATATCATGATCAAATTCTTCTTGTATTTTCATCTGCTACCGTGCACCCATTGCATATTTCCGATCCCACGCATTTTGTCATTAACTAGTCATTTGTCATTTTGTCATTAACTGAGTAGAGCCGTCCAGGAGAAATTTCTTTCTTGAATCAGAATAATTTGGGTTGGAAGGGACATTCTGAAGTCATTAGTCCAATCTCTTGCTGAAATCAGTGTTAGCTATAGGGTCAGACAAGGCTGCTTGAGTCTTTGTCCAGCTGAGTCTGGAAAACCTCCAAACACAGTATTGTTCTCATTTCTGATGTAACAGTTAAACTGTAATATGAATAATGCATAATTAATTGTACGAGTCCCAAGAAGAGAAAGACAAGTTGAGTGTTTAGCTGTAGAGCAAGCTTTGTCTTTTATTGTCATTTGACTGCTTAAGTTCTTTAGTTTTAAATAAGGTTATTACGGACAACATAAAATATGTGTTTTAGAGAAGAAAATCAAAACTTATAATAATAATCATCTTAATATGGGTTAATATGTAGTCTTAATATGTATTATGGAGACATGCATGTTATAGACTGATGAAGAATTAAATATATTTTTTTTATACAAAGCTATATGTACATTATTTTAGAGTAATGATAGAAAACCTTTTTTTTCATGCCTTTGCCACATATTAGAGCTCTCCAATTTTCCATTATTTTAATATGATTTTTGCATGCCATTTTATATCACAATGTTAAAAATGTTAGCAGTGACTATACCGAATGAAACATAGTTATTTCTCTGTACTATGTGTGCACATTTATATTAATATAGCAACTATATACATAATATATACTGTGCAACATGCAAATACCATTATTTCTCCATATGGAACTGTATTAGTTCAAATGACAGGCACTTTTTTTCTTAGAAATTTATCTTTCAGTTACAAGTTTTTAGTTACGTTATGGTCTTAAAAGTTTTCCTCAATTTTAATAATGAAATTGATCACATTAAATCCTGTGTTCTTAAAATCAAAATTAAGATATCACAAATATTGTTATTTGCAGCTTCCCAGCTACAATGTGACAATGTCATATTGCCTCCTCTTCTGGTGTTATTGACAACTATGGTGTTTTTGTCATGATGTTTCCAACATTCGGACATGAATTAGTAGATTTTACTTCCACTGTCTTCATATTTATCTTGTTTTATATCCCTTTTTGTTAGTTTATTCAACTGTGAAGCAATTTGTAATTCTTAACTGTTATATCTTTAGGGGAAATTGGATTTTTTTTTCATTTTGTAATTCAGTAAATATGATTTTTGCCATCAGCGGGGGGATGTCCCAGCTGTGTGTTAACCCAGAAGAGCAGGGGCTCAGCCTTGTCGTGGTCTGATCTGAGTGTTGCTAGTTTAATCTCTGCACGTGGGTCAGTGACTGCTGCCTCCCCTGCTCCAGCTTCAGCTCTAGATGTAACCTTCCTGGGGAAGGGGTGACACTATTCCATGTCACTTCCTGAAAAACCACAGCTTTTTTTTTTGCATGGGGGGGCTAAATGGTGGGGTGTCTGGGAGCCACTGCCAGGCTATAGCTGGCAGCCTGGGAGAAAGAAAGGGGTTGTGACAGGGAAAGGTATAAAGGGAAACACAAGAAGAGCCTGAGATTAGGGGAGGGAGAAACCATCAGTATCAGATTCCTTCAAACAAAGAGAAGAAAGAAATCCACCATCAGGCACATCACAATCCTCCCAGCAAAGATGTCATGATGCTGGAAAACCCTTGGAATGCCCCTCCCTCCATTCCCATTAACAATTTCTGGGAGAAAATTTTAGTGTCACACTTTAGATCCACAGGCACATTTGAAGCATGAGCATATCGCCCATAGAAAGGGTTAGATACTGGCAAGAATTGGAGGGAATTTTACTGTAATAATTTCAAACATTTTAACGTGGATGTTTTTCAGTATTGATAATTGAGACTATTAGATTGTTAAAACAGTGATAGGATTGCCATTAAATATTAGATTCTCTGCATGGTATGTTCTCTTCGACCTACCTCAAAATTATAAATTTTTGAGTTCCTATTACTTTTAGTAGAAAGTGTTAAATGCAGTAAGATCTAGTGTTTGATCTGAGAATCTGTATGACTAGGCTCAGCAATAAGCCAAGAATTAGTTTTCTTAGCTAGATTTCTCCTTTTTATGGTCTCATCACACTCCAGTCTAAAGTTCAAATATCTAAATAATAGACATCAAAGGCTACAGGTGGTATTTTCTTATTTTATCCTTCTGCTTCTCATATTCACTTTTAAATAAAATAAGCAGATATAGATCTCAAATTCATGCATGCATATCTAAGATGCCAAATTGATATTTAATGAAAACAAGTGTTGTCAAAATTTTAGGCCAAGTAAATTAATCTGTAATTATTTTAATTAAATTTTTCTGTGGTCTGATCTTATCTTGTAAAGTTGTCTTTGTTTTCCCAATGAGAGTGGAAATTAAACCTTGTCTAAACAAAGAAAAAAAATCTTCAAAATAGGTAGCAACCTTTCAAATTTTCTGCAGTCCACTCAGCACCAATTTAACTTAATATAAGAAAAGTCAAATAATTGCCTGAAATAAATCTGTTACTGACACAGGCAAGAATAGAAATAGAAAATCTAGATCTCTGCTATTACTCATTATGCTATAATAAATCTTTCTTAAGATGAAATCAACAAAAACAAGCTCAGTGACCTTATCAACCCTAGTTTTCCATGCAGCATACTTAGAAAACTTTCACCAGCTTATTTATTCACAACAGGCTGAATGAGACAATGTTAGAAGAACCTTATGCTGTTCGCTAGATTAATGCCAATGTGACAAAGTAGGTACTTGTTCTTTGCAATCAGTTGCTATTTTTGAGGCAACACGTTTCTTGATTAGTTAGTGTTGATTTAGAAAATAATGGTTGAAGTATACTGTATCAAACAATTTATTGGAGGTGAAAGACAAATTCTGCTTAAAAGTGTCTTCTTAGAAGACTAAAGCCTTTATTTATGATGTGATTTTATATTCAGAAAATATATTTGTAACAAAGTATTTCAAAAGCTGTGGAAATAAACTGATAGCAGGTAGAAATTATTACATATCATATTTTTCCAAGATGTATCTTCATTTTCCTGTAATAGGTGAAATATCTGAATTTTTCACCTAGTAGCTGGCTTGTTTTTAATTTATTTATGAGATGTTATTACATTATTTTTCCATATAGCAATTTATCTTTACATTGCTTTTAATCCCTCATAGCTCATCTGGTATATTTTTCGCTCTGTATTATTTTCTTTTTTTTCCTCTGGAACATTGAGTCATCTAAGAATGATCATCTACCATGCTTAGTCATGGACAAGATGGGACATGTTTTAATACATATATCTGATCAAATTAAGATTTTGAAACTGTAAATAACTGTTAAGTATCATATTAGTGTCTTTCCATATATTCTGAACTAAAATTATTTATAATTGTTTACATTTTAATATTTCTTGAAGTTATAACAGTAATGAAGACCACTGTTAGATGAAAGGTAATTTTAAAAATATAATTGAGTTTAAAAACTCCCACTAATTAAACCCCTATAAACTCATAAATATGGTATTGCGACCTGAAATTAATCTACAAATGGAGAGATATTTCACAAGCATTACCATTTTAATTAACAATTTCTATTATACATAAGCATGTTAGAAAATATCCTTGCTCTTAATTCTCTACTTCTTTTATGATTTAACAGCCTTACATTGAAATTATTTAAGAAATAATTAATTTTGTGTTTGTAACTAAAATATATTCTGTAATATGCTTTGTAGTATTTCTACTCATATTAATTTGTGAAATATTTTTATTTCTTAGATTAATGTTATAAAAATATTTTTACATATATAATTGTCTTCATTATTGGCTATTGATATAATAAAACTTTTAATCAATCTTTGTATTAACATCTCTCATTATGAAATCTCATGGAAAGATCACAAGTAGTTGTCAATAGTCTTATAGTATTTGATACTAAAATTGACTTCAGCAACAGAACTAGGTGCTGCTAAGCAATTGTCACTCCATACTAATTCTTCTCACAGCTATGGCATTTCCTTGCCTCCTGCAGTAACTCTGACATGCAGGGAGCCCCCAGGTTGCCATCAATACATTAACCTCCCAAACATGGTATGTGTGGGGTACTTGTCCCTTTTCTTTGATGTGTGGAGGCATTATTTCTAGCAAGGTAAGTAGAGTCTGTAAAGCAGAGCTCCAAGATGTGTCTTCAGCCCAGTAACACATCTAGCACAGTCTGAGCTATGAAAAACTTTACAGGTGATATTTTAAGCAAAGTGCAAGCTCTGTGGTATCATAGTCTGTCTCTCATATCAACTTTATAGAATGTTCGGTTGCATTCAACAAGATTATTTTAATTAAAAGTTTTCATACTTTGAAAAAGGATTAAAAAAGAAAACAGGCTTCAAATTAAATGACAACTACATTGGAAGAGAATGGCAGACTCTCTAGGTTACAGTCACAACCAAATTACCAGCCTTTTTGAGTCTACAATGCAACAAATTACAAATTAATACATTTTCCTCTTAGAAATATTTTAAATGAAAATATTTTTTCATATCAGGATTAATTAATCCAGTGGTCTCCAGGGATTAATGATAGAGATTTTTTCAGTGGATATTAGAGTACCAGTGCTGAATTTAAATAAGAAATGTTAACATCTAAATGTTAACATCTAAATTTTCTATAAAAATTATCAAAAATATTTTGAATTTGTTCATTTTGACAAGAACATTTGAGCTCCTAGTGCTGAGGAAGTTATTTTCTTTGTTAGAACTAATATTTAAAAATTACTTTTTAAAATCTTTTTTTTAAATTATTTATTTTTCTTGAGTTATATGTATTCATTTTCGTTGTTAACTATTGTAACATAATTACTATTGCAATGATTATAGTCCATATTGACTGCAAATCTCACAAATTCATTTAGTGTGGGAATAATAAAATGGGCTTTTAGTCTCCACGTATTTCTGAAACTTTTACCAAGGGTTCATTTTCCCTCTTCATATTGCTCTCCTAATAAAGGTAAAATACGGAGATACCATTAAAGGCATTCCTGTTCCTTCCAACAGTCGCAGTCTTACTTGACTAAATCTAATCTTAATTACATGACCTTTATTTTTTATAATGCTGTAGAATACAATATTATAGAGCTGCCTTCAACATTCAGATACAAGAAAATTAATCACTTTTAGAACTGAAAGTAAAGTGAATTTGAAGTATATTATTCTGTAGTACTACCATCCTACCAACATTTTTGAAGCATCCTTGATAAGAGCAAATTGAGAAGTTTCTTCCCTAATGCTGCCTTAAAAGAATCGCCTCTTTGATAATTAGATGTACTATAGCACAACATATAACTTTGACTTTTCTATTCTTGAAAAAATATTTTTTACAAAAATATGTTCACAAAATATCTTTTTCTGAATTTTTTAAGTTTTTGTTTGTAGTGATATCAAATAAGATACCAGTGATCCTGGGGGTGGGATACTAAACTAGCAAGAATATCTAAGGAGCAGGAAAGATCAGAGCTCTTTGCTGAATGCTTGCATGGCATGAAAATAAGCAGTTTTCAGAACTGCCTTCCATTTTGTACCCATTTAGAGCTTAGCAAGTATCACTGCACCAAGATATGGTCAAATACAGAATAATACAGCAGCTCCTGTCAGCTTATTTTTCTAGAGTACCTGCCAAGTCCAATCTCCTGTGTACACTTTCCACTAGAGCATGTGTCTAGGGCTGCTGAGGCAGAATTCAAAAAAGAATTGGATTGGTTTTTTTTCATTTTCTTTGACACAGCTAGCAGATTGAGAGTATATTGTGAAAAAAGCAATTTCTTCAAGTGTGAAAAATATTTTTATATACTTAACATTCATAATAATGTGAATAAAAATATTCCCTATTACCTTAAAGTACGTCTTTTTTTAGCATGTTAATAGATTTACTACAAGTGCCAGAATTTGATCTTTGGTTGTATATTCATACATAGACTAGACAAATGTTTGGGCATTTCTGTGCTTCTGCATTGCTATGCATTCTTTCCTTGAAAAAGCTGGGTTTTGTCTTGCACATTCCTTTTTTTCTCCTCTACACATCCCCTGGCCCACACACCTGAAAAAATCAGGACAATATTTTCCATTATCTGTAATAAATTGGTTTGGGTTGTCTTGAGCTAATTTTCTCCACAGTATCAAGAATGGGGTTGTGTTTTAGATTTGTGCTGGAAACAGTGTGAGTAACACCTCAGCAGTTTAGTAATTGCTGAGCAGCCCTTACACAGAGCAAAGAGCTTTTCTGCTCCTCACCCCACCCCATCAGTGAGGAGGCTGGGGATAACCAGCTGGAAGGAAATGCAGCCAGGGCACTGATCCAAACTGATACTGTCAGAGCTGTCATAGAATGCGTAGGGCTGGAAGGGATCACAGAGGATCATCTAGTCCAACTTCCCTGCTCAAGCAGGGTCATCCTAGAGTACGTGGAACAGGATTGCGTTCAGATTGTCAAATATCTCCAATGGGGGAGACTCCAGAACTTCTCTGGGAAATCTGTTCCACTTAGTCAACTTCACAGTAAAGTTCTTCCTCATATTCAGGTGAAACTTCCTGTGCATCAGTTTCTGCCCATTGTCTATTGTCCATGGCACCACTGAAAAGTGCCCAGCTCCATCCTCTTGGCAACCTCCCTCAGATACTTACAGATACTGATGAAGTCCCATCTCATCCATCTCTTTTCAAGGTCCATCTCCTCAATCTGTCCTTCCTTATAAGAGAGATGTTCGAGTCCTTTAACCATCTTCATAGATCTCTCCTGGATCTACTTCAGGAGCTCCATGTCTCCTTTTGACTGAGGAGCCCAGAACTGGAAACAGTACTTCATGCAGTTTTACTAGTACTGAGTAGAGGGGCAAAATATGCCCGTACCATATGGCTTCATGCTTAGCATATAAAGCTGGGGGAAGAAGGAGGGAGGGACAGGGGGTACATTCAGAATGATGCCATTAATCACTACATATGATGGAGCCCTGCTTTCCTGGAGATAGCTGAACACCTTCCTGGCCATGGGAAGCAGTGAATAGATTCCTTGTTTTGCTCTACTTACATGTGTGGCTTTTGCTTTATGTGTTAAATTGTCATCTCAACCCACAAGTTTTCTCATTTTTACATTTTGTTTCTCTCTCCCATTCTGCTGTGGGAGGAGTTAACTGCCTGCTTGGTGCTGAGCTGTCTATCAAGCAGAGGACTATAACTGCCTAGAAAGAGACCTATGCACATGTTGTTTGTCAATCACTGTTTTTTAAAATACTAGTACTTTGAGATGTTTAGATGGAAGTTATGGCACACACTTACAAGCATAAAAGTGCACTACCATACCTCTCATAGTGAATATCTTCAAAAATATTTCAAAGAATTTTAAGTCTTGTGTCACCTATCAAAAGCCCCTGCATTTCAATTTAATTTTGAGAAAATACGTATTACAGTTATATCACCACCAAGACATGTCTTATTTTAGTTCTATATTCCTTTTAGAGGAAACCTGTGCTATTAAATTTTCTAATCACTATTTAACAAAATTAATCTTGAAATTTGAATTTCTTCATTGATTGCAAGCTGGTCCTCAAAACCTTTTCTCTTTGCCACAATTATAGATGTCACAATCTTATATTTATCATTACGTATATCAATAAAATCATAATTTTTGACATTTAAACCTATAGGTAATTCCAACTGGACAGTCTTGATTGATTTTAGTTTAGAATTTAAAGTTTTGTTGCATTTTCTATTTTTTCATACAGGTCAGAGATGTGAAGTAAATATAGATGAATGTATGTCTTCTCCTTGCCTCAACAATGGAAGTTGCATTGATGACATCAGTTCCTATAAGTGTCACTGTAAGAGCGGTTTTATTGGAACAAACTGTGAGATAGATGTTAATGAATGCTTGCCAGATCCTTGTCTTCATGGAAGGTGCCTATTTTTATTTAACTATTATTATCTCCAAGATAATGTACCAAATTAAAATATTTAAGATTTAATGATATGGGAAGGTTGATAAATATATTTTAATTATATTCTTCCATAAAGAGTATAAGTATACTTAAAGATGACAGATGTTGCCTGCTTAAGCATTTTTGTTCATTATCATAAACCAGTAATCAGTATTTATGGATTAATTAGAGTTCAGTATACTCAAAAGTGAATATTTAGCTGTTACAAGCCAACAGGTTGAAATGGGAAGATGTCTTCTAATGTGACAATCAGTATCCTTACAAAATGCCTCAGCACTCATAACATACACATTTGAAATCCATTACTAAAACTAATTAATAGTACCATTGACTCAGTAGATTACGTCAGATGACTATTTTGAAATTTGTTGTATAATACTACTAGTGCTGAATCTGGAACTACATGGCTTCATCTGTATAACACTGTTTTGTATTTCAGATGTATAGACCTCATTGATGGGTACCAATGCTCTTGTGAATCAGGATGGACCAGCTCGAGATGTGATATAAATATTAATGTATGTCTTCAAAAGTTTTTTTAATTATATGGGAAAGGGTAATATATCACTTGAAACTCATTTTTGTTTTCTGAATCTCTGAAGACAGTTTGTTGGAAATGCATGACAGAAATTCAGTTGATCAAAATCCATTATGGAAAAGCTCATTATTTGTTGTTTATGTGACATTGCATTAGAAAAGACCATTGATAAAATGTCTAAAGAAGTTTAAAGGTGAAGTGTGAATGATAAATCTGAAAAGCCATAGCAAGCTAAATCAACATTACCTGAAAATGATTTGGCCCTCAGTTCAGGACAGATAGCATAATTACCTAGTTTGCATTGTGTGTCTCATTTGATGTAGTAAACTATATATTTGAAGAACAAACGTCAAAGTTCAATGTGCTCACTGAAAGTTGCCAAGACTCAATTTTAAAATTTCAAAATCCAAGCAACTGTAGAATTCTGTGATACTAAAAAATGGTGTAAGTAAACTGCTCATTTTTTTCTCTGAAGTTCATTAATAATTTTGTTTTTTCATGGGGAATGGCTGTGGACAAGAAATCATCTGTTTATCCAAGTCTGTGCCATGTAGATTCCCACAGTCAGCAAGTCAGTTTGTAAAAGAAGTATGGTATGTAATTCTTCTGTTGAAAATCCAAAGAAATGTATCACAGGGAGTAAATACAGCTGGAATATTAGTTTGTAACTTCCTTCACAAAAATAAAAAGTCAGAAAGCATATAATTCAGCTCTACAGAGTGAGCATCATGATACGATATTGCAAATCTGTATGGTTATCAGCTGTTGCCGATGCTAATACAAAATACCCTTGGGTAATATTTTCTCTAGCAACATCCATGATTTACACTTTTCTCCATTTTAAGAGAATGAGAGATTAAATGACCTGTAGACAACTTCATAAAATTATATTCGAAAAATAGCCGTATTTCATACTGAGGTGTTTGAAAATGCATACGTTAGAAATTTATAGGAATTATGAAACAATATATATATATATCTTTGACAGATAAGCCTGTCAGAGTGATGGCTTCATTTTTTTATAGTAATTCTATTTTCATGCAATGTGATTCCCTGATTAGACTACATTGAAAGTGTCATATTTTAAGGGCTCAAACACTGTGTTCATCCTGCTCAGACATATATCATGCCTATGCAATTCTTACATAGAAGAATTGGGTTTCTAGCTAGGTTTTCAGCTACAGTTTCTGACTATGCAGGGGCATGTACATCTTGATAATTATAGCAGGCTAGTAGTTTTGTCTAGATTAACTTCAGACACTTTCTTTGTTTTAAAAAGTAGTCATGATTTAATCCAGATAAATATATGTATTAATTTTCTTCACTTGAATGTACATTTCTTTGTGTTAAAGGCTATGCAAATTCATCTGGTGTAGGTGTCAGGGTTTGTTTAGAAGCGGGCCTGCAGGAGTGGCCTCTATGAGAATAGTCCAGGGGCTGCCCCATTCTGGAAACAACCCATTTGAGTCAGCTCCAACCTACCCACTGTAGGGTACAGGTGAGCTTCTCACTCAAGATGGCGGCACCTCTTTAGAAACATATTTAAGAAGGAGTAGGAAACTGTCCGGCAGAGACAAGAGTGAGAGGGAAAAAAGTGTGAGAAACACAATGATCTTGGCAGTATTAAAGGTGATAGAAGAAGGAGAGGTAGGAGATGCTCTGGACGCTGCAACAGAAACTGTAGGAGCTATAGCCCCTGGAGAGGGGGAGCAGGTATTTGCCGGTAATCCATGGAGGGGACCATACCAGAGTAGACATCTGCACTGAAAGCCATGGGAGACTCCATGCAGGTCCTATGTAGACCTGCCTTAAAGTACTGCAATCCACAGAGAGGAGTCCATGCAGGAGCAGTCTTACCCTGCAGCATGGGAAGAGGACTCACATAGAAGCAGGGGAAAAGTGTGAGAAGGAAGAAGCAGCAGAGAGGAGGTGGTGAGAACTGCAATCCCCCTTTCCCACCCTGTTTGCACTTCTCAGGGTAAAAGGAGTACGTAGAAAGCTTTGTAACCAGAGGAGTGAAGTTGAGCCTGGGAAGAAGTGTCATTTGGGTTTAGGTTTTGTTTCTGTTTCTCACTGTCCCAAAATCTATTTCTAGTTGCAGTAACTTAAATTATTTTTTTACCTAAGTCAAGACTGTTTTGCCAGTGACAGTAAATGGTAAGTGATCTCTCTGTCCTTATCAATCAATAAATTTTGTTGTCTTCTTTCCTTGTCATGGAGGAAGAGGGAGAATGAGAAAATGGCTGAGTGGTCATTGTACAGTGAGGCAAGGTCAGCAACTAAGGAGATTCAAATAACCAGTTTAAAAGTAAAATATATTTATGTGTATATATGTATTTCCCTAGACATGCCTGGATTTTTTTTTTTAATTTTTATCCTGGATTTTTCATCCTCTACCTATGTTGCAATATAGTTTGCAAGAAAACACACTTCAAAGCTTTCTCAGATTTAAGGGAAAAAAAGTACTTCATATTTTTATAGTTATAGCCTATAACTTTTGCATATCTTATATGGTGTGGATATTGAAACTTTCTTATGTTCTACAGTTTTCATAGCTTTATCATTTATAGAATTCACTCGGCAAAAATAATGCAAAAATATATGCACTGTTTGAATCAATTTCAATACATGATTCCCTTTGCAGTTTGAATATTTTTGAAATGGTAAAATTAATGTACGTAACTGAAAATCCATCTTTTCTCTCAGATAGGTAATATGTGCAGCAATAGCAGTTGTGATTAGTAACTTTTTATTTTGTTATGACTGATGAGATACCATTGGCAATCATGCTTCTTCCATGCTCAGTTAATGCTGTCTCATCCTGTCGAGAAGCGATCAAAAAGCGTTTTGAGTCTTTACACAGGAGGATATTCAACTTGTTGGTGCTTCTACTTGTATCTAATAGAAATCTATAATCAGACTTCATCCTTGAGTGGTTTTATTATATCTGGTTTTACTGACCTTTTCTCTCTAGTTTCATAGATGATAGAAACAGGGGAAAATCAGGAAAATCAAATAATTTTTAACAAAAGGCATCACTGCTTATGCACATGCAGAGGCAGAGAAAAATATGCTGCTATTCCAAGCAAATAAGCAATTATTCATCAGGACTGGAGAGATTGACAGTGATATAATTATCTGTGATTTGATTGGGAAGAGCAATAGGATTGATCTTGCCTAAATTCAGGTGTTTTTGTGAAAGCTAGTTGCCTGTGCACATATGATGGTTGATGAAAATATGGTGCATACTCGGAGAGATCTGCAGAGCTCTTCAACTGATTTAGAAATGGACATCTGCTTTTCAGTAGTGAGTCTAGGCTTTCACTGACCATGATGACTGGATCTTTGTGGACTATGATAGGTAAGCCAGAGAGTGGAATCCCATCCCCAGAATTCTCTCTGTACAGGTGTGTCATCTATATGTATGGCAAACATCAGTGTATGTATAAAGAGCCTCAGATGAGCAGGATGCTCATTATGCCTCTGTGGGACTTCATGTTGTTGAGTATTTTTGCCTATTGCTAAGTACTTCAAGGAGTGGTAAGGTAGTTTCTTGAAAGAAGCTGAACTAATGTAAACTTCCAAAAAATCATATGATTTGTGCTCAAGATGCAGATAGATAAACCTAAGAGCAACAGGAGGAGAAGAGGGAGCTACCCACTTTATTCTGCAAAATGGAATGTCACCAGGAGACTACCCAAGCTAATTCAGCCCTCTGATTATTACCTACTGCTGATTGTCCAGGTCAGCAGGGATGAGGTTAGTAAGAAGGGCAACAGGTTAAAAAGGAATTCAAGGCTCTGGGTCAGTTGATTGATGGGGTAGGAGCACAGGTGATGTTCTGTTCAGTTTCTTCAGTGGCAGTGATGAATACTGAAAGGAACAGGAGAATTCACATTATTGACAAATGACTCAAGGGCTGGTACCATCAGTGGAATTTTGGGTTCTTTGATCATGGAGCAACTTTTACTGCATCTTGAGTGCAATCACACAGCACCTACAGGACGTTCAAAGGATGAGTCCCAGCTAGCATGGATTTAGGAGGGGCAGGTCCTGCCTGACCAACCTGACCTGCTTTTATGACCAGGTGACCCACCTGGTGGATGTGGGGAAGGCTGTTGGTCTAGTCTACCTGGATTTCAATGAAACCTTTGACAGTGTCATCCATAGCAATCTCCTTGAAAAGCTGGCAGCCCATGGCTTGGATAGGTGGACTCTTTACTCGGTTAAGAATTGGCTGTATGGCCAGGCCCAGAGATGAGTGGCAAATGATGCCACATCCATTTGGTGGCCAGTCACTAGCAGTGTCCCGCAGGGATCAAAATTGGTCTCAGTTCTGTTTAATATATTTATTGGTGATCTGAACGTGTGGATAGAGTCCACCATTAGTAAGTTTCCGGATGACATATTGGGAGGGAGTGTCGAACTGCTGGAGGGTAGGAGGGCTCTGCAGAGGGACCTGGACAAGCTGGATAGAATCCAATTGGCAGAATCCAATTGCATGGGATTTAACAAATCCAAGTGCTAGGTCCTACACTTTGGCCACAACAATCCCCTGCAGTGCTATAGGATGAAGACAGAGTGACTGGAGAATCGCCAGGCAGAAAAGGACATGGGACTGCTGATTGACAGCTGACTGAAACTGAGCCAGCAGCAGTGTGCCCGGGTGGCCAAGAAGGCCAATGCCATCCTGGCCTGTATGAGGAAGAGTGTGGCCAGCAGGACCAGGGAAGTCATTCTTCCCCTGTACTCAGCACTTGTTAGGCCACACCTTGAGTACCTGTCCAATTCTGGGCCCGTCAGTTTAAGAAAGACGTTTTGATGCTCAAACATATCCAGAGAGGGGCAACAAGGCTGGTGAGGAGTCTGGAACACAAGCCCTGTGAAAAGCAGCTGAGGGAGCGGTAGATGTTTAGCCTGGAGAAAAGGAGGCTCGGGGAAAGACCTTATCACTGTCTCCAACTGCCTGAAAGGAAGTTTCAGCCAGGTGGTGGCTAGTCTCTTCTCCCAAGCAACCAGTGACAGAATGAGTGGACACAGTCTCAAGCTGTGCCAGGGGAAGTTTAGGCTCCACATTAGGGAAAAATTCTTCACAGAAAGAGTGACTGGGCATTGGAATGGGCTGCCCAGGGAGGTGGTGGAGTTACCATTCCTGGATGTATTTAAGAAGAGACTGGATGAGGCACTTGATGCCGTGGTTTAGTTAAAGAGATGATGTTAGGTCATAGTTTAGTGTTAATGATCTCAAAGGTCTTTTCCAACCTAATTAATTCTGTGATTTTATGAATCTTGCAGAAGAATTTCACTCCCAAAATGCCCACTTACAGGCATATTTCTGACCTCTTAAAAAAATAATCCTATCGACTGATATAGTAGTATGCTCTTGTCATGCTGCAGCAACAACAAGTATTCTAAAAATCAGGACTATGAAATTATTATTTTAAATTTCAGGAAAAGAAACTGTGTAAAAATGAGGTCCACAAGAAACTCATGAGCATATTTAGGACTATTAAACCAATAATGTTAAAAGCCCAAGTATAATGTACGTTGCAACTGAAGAAAATAAAGTGTTCCAAAGCTTCTGGTTAGCTTAAAAAGGAAACTTAAGCCTGTCACAAGGAAGAATTGACATGTTAACAAATAGAAAGCTTGCACATGTGGAAATAACAAAAAAGTCCTTAAAACATATTAGCTCAAGTGTTGGCAGAAAGTTCAAAAAGCTAAAAAAAAATGGAAAGTGCAATTTAAAGGACACTAACTTGTAAAAAGCCCTTCACATCTGTCAAGAGCTGGAAGTCAGATAGATAATTGTTGGCTAAAGTGTAAAATGGGCACTCAAATGGGGTTAGGTCATAGCAAAAGAAGCTCAGTGAATCCTTTTATTTGAGGAATGCAAAGAATTTGAGGAATTTGAGAAGGACTTCACAAAATAGAGTGGAAAGGTGGTAGACAAGCTTCAGTACAAAGAAATGTTCTAGAGGGAAAACAGCCTTATACAGCTGAATTCAACTGTCACAACTCAGAAAGGAATACTTGGAAGTCATTGTCTCAATATACAGTTACAGTGCAGAACAGGAAAAAAATGCTGGTCATGATCAGGAGGAGTACTGGGAAGAAGACAGAGGGAATGATTTCCCTTCTATGTCAAACCCAGGCAGGCTCACATATTGACTACTCTGCACAGTTCTGGACCTTACATCTCAAGAAGCATGTAGCAGAGTTAGAGAAGCTACAGAAAGTAACAAATATTATGTGAATCTAATAGTTGCCTTTTAAGGAGAGATTTAAATGGCTGAAACTATTCCCTTTGAAGTGGAGAAAGCTGAAGGGAATGTAATTGAGATTTAGAAAACTACTGCAGTGGTAGATAAACTTAAATGGAAAATTTCTTCCCCAAATTCTGTCACAAAATATTTGGAGGAACATGATAAAAATAAGCAGAGAAACATTTGGAAGAAATCAAAGTACTTCTTTTCATAGGAAGCAGAGAACCCCTAGAACTTGCTGTCCCAAAAGACTTGGGAGGCAGCTGATCTCTTAGTGGGTACATAAAAATTAGGGAAGTCACAGACAGCAGGTCCATAAGTGAATGATAAATGAACTAGTCAGAGAAGTACAGTTTATCATATCAGATTAGACAGTTCTGATTGCTGGGAGGATGCATGGCTGAAAG
Organism: Serilophus lunatus; assembly: GCA_013399895.1. Taxonomy (NCBI): domain Eukaryota; kingdom Metazoa; phylum Chordata; class Aves; order Passeriformes; family Eurylaimidae; genus Serilophus; species Serilophus lunatus. The sequence goes on along the minus strand of VXBA01001103.1, from coordinate 116,281 downwards.
ATATGGCCAGGGACACTGGGCCTGATGGAGCACTGTTCTGATCCAGTATGTTCCTGGTCTGTATCATTGTCTAAAACTTATGTTTACTTTTATTATTTTTCCCTTCTCCTTGTGTTAATAATATAAAATTTCAAGGCAAAATATTTGTACCATTTTGAACTCCCTTTTAATTGAAGCATATTGAATAAAACAAACATTCTGAATTATGGACACAAGTTTTCACAATTCATTCCTCAAGATGTGTGTATATTTAATCTACCAAAAGAAAAAGTTTTGGGAAGTTACTAATTAAACAACATGGATACATTATTATATTAACAACAAAAAAAATGACAGAGAAAATAGTCTAATACTTTTAGTTATTAGAAAAATACACTTTATAGTTTTGTTCAACATAAAATAGAAATACATCTGGAGCATTCATCTCAAGATTTTACTATAAATCTCATACTTTCAAATGTCATCAATGCTATTGAGATTTAACCCGAAGTAAAAATGTCCTTTAAACCCCCATGTAAATGGAAAATTCCATAAGCTAGCAAATCACACATTTTAAAGTAAATGTTATTTTAAATTTAGCAGGGGAAACCTGGGCCTGTTGGTGTCTTAATAGCAGCTGTAATTATATCAAATGGTTGCACTCACGATAAATTTAATAAAATAAACTGTGATAAAATATCTTCAAAAGGAACTGAAATGCATATACATCGTTTCTGAGTAATTCACTGGATCATGGATGTTTTGCATAACTATGAAATCATAGGAAAACATTCAATTGTACATTTTCTATGAAGTAATACTGTAAAATTAGACAATTGTTTCAAAGTTTGGATTCGATGTGCATTAAAAATTATATGCATACTATATTCTGTATGTAAAAAACTGCTTTAATACATGAATTAGTTTCTAAAACATTTACTTACAGCACTGATTTCCTTTCTGCCTGCTTTATTTTTTATTTATTTTATAGTATATTTTATTCCAAACCCTTAGCCACATAGCTCTTGTTTATCACAAAAACATCTGTTTTTGTCCTGAGAATAATGTTGCCCTCGGTCTTATCATTAAATGAATGGAAACATGACCCTTTAAGGCATCTTTCTTTTGTGGTGTAATATATATCTGTAAATTCTTTCCTTATTTCTTCAACTCCATCAAATTCAAGTTTTAAACCTCTGTTTGGTTTTACCTTCTACAAGTCTGTGACTTGCCTCTAGAATCCAGTCTTCTTACAAATAGCAGGATGCTTACATTTGCTTCCTCAAATAATCATTTCTACATCACCACTACCTTTTTCTACTTCAAGACTTTCCCAACACTTAATCACTTTGTAATTTTGTACAAATAGCAAATGGCACTTGGGGCCTTATATCATAAGCGTTCTCAGGAAACTAAACTATAATATACCACATATAAGTATATCAAAAGATGGATCTGTATGTAGCTTAAGTGTATTCCTGACAGATTCCCTGCTCCTTCCTCCTCAGTTGCATAAGTTGTGTTGAGAATTCGATCACTTTATAATTACCCTTTTGATACAAAACTTCACTTAAATAAAAATACATCCATCAATTTTTTTTTGCCTTGAATCTCTTTTGTAGAAATAGATTTTGAAGTATTGTTAGAAATAATTTTTGATTTCTAATCAGCGTTTCCAATGAGGGCTAATGAAAAATACTCCTTTTTGTAGGAAAAGAAAAAAAAAACCAACAAAACACTCTAACCTCTAAAATGCATTTCTAGATTTCTTTTAAGAAACAATGTTGAACTTACACATTATTTGGAAAAAATAGTGGAATTTCACTATTATTAATTTGGTAAAATGTATTCCCATATAATTGTTTTAAGCTATGGATTGTGGCTTTGGAGATGGTATATGTAGAAGGTTTGCTTTTCTTAGGCAGAATAAACTCACTTCCACAGACAGATGTTAGTATGGACCCCATATATTTAGATAAGGAAAGAGTATGCTTTGAGCAAAGTGCTGTGCCTTTCTAGGTCTCTCGCTAGAGTCCACATTTCAGAACAATTTCCTGATGGCAGAACAGGTGAACTGTGCCATGCCAGATGCACTCTCAAAGGGATAGCAATTTTCTTCCTGGTGCAAACAGGATTTACTACACCATGACATGCAGAGAACAGGAAATATAGGAAAGAAATAATAAATTATTGTCCTGTAGTAAATGTAGTGGATCTTGTATGGCATTGTTTGAACTAGAGATTCTTAAGAAAATCTACCCTGAAAAGAGATGCATAACTAGAAATCTCAATATTCTTCCACTTTTTTTACCTTGATTTTTAAATTGTTTGCAGTGTTAAGAAAATCAGTAAGGGCTTATATGTACTGTAAAAATAATATACTAAAAAGAAAGCCTGAAAGTCACCATTGTGTTCTTCTGTCAGGAGACTGTATATTCCATTTATTTACAGCTCCATGGAAATTAATACTTATATTTATTTGCCTAAAGTATGTTTTAGAGATGCATGGAGCCTTTATTTTAAAATATAAGGGGTTGGAAGATTAACTACTTTCGACAGTTTTACAGTTACTGACTCTCGGTAATAAAGTTGGAATTTATCTCTTGCTGGATATATCTGGATTGGGTGGATCCATATAGTAATTTTTGTGCTGACTTTCTGTGGATGTTAAATACTTAGTATGTAATATTCTTGTGAAAATATCTGTGCACTCCCCTTCTCTCTCTCTCTCTCTCTCTCTCTCTCTCTCTCTCTCTCTCTCTCTCTCAATTTTCTTGCTGATAACCTAAACCTAAGAACACTTACCAAGCCATCAGGAGTTCTGTGACTTCTTATAGCACAGAACTCATATTAATTATTGCTTTTAACAGCTAGAAACAGATGTGTTCTCCATGAATTTGTCTAATACTTTTTACCTAACTATGTTATTAATGTTTTCATCATTCTCATGTGAAAATTAGATATATGATGTAATAACATTTTTTGAAAAATAATCTATCCTAAAATTCTGTTCAGGTTATTTTTCTTAGATTTAACTTACTGTATTTTAGCTAGTACCTAAGTCATGTCATATTCTACATTTTTTGGCATCCTTTACAATCAACAGAGTTTAGAACTTGTCACATTGTTTCAGTTTCCCCTAGCCATAAGATGAGAAATAGTTACCTGTCTAAGTGTAAGTCATAGTTCTTCTCTCTGAAGACTTCAGGGTAACATTGGCAATTTTTTCCATAGCATTGTAATGGAAGTTCATGTTGATAGCTTGTCCATTATAATTTTAAAATCTTTTCCAAGGTCGTTGCCTGTTAACAACACATAAACTCAAAGGATTCCTTGTTAGATCAAAATGGGGAAAGTGTAAGCTTCACAGAAAACAAACTCAGAATAAAAAATGCCTATTTTCGGTAGGTGACTTTCAGGAACTGGTCCTGCTTTACTCAGGAGATCAGATATGAAAAAACTCAAAACATGTTTGGATGAGAATAAAGTGTGTCAGACTGGTGGAGTTAAGAGTTGATAAAAACTCTATACAAATAATTACAACTGTATCATTTCTATTTTATTAAATAATTTCATTTATTTACAAGGCAACTATTGAAGCTGTCAGCATTTTAAAATATTAGCATTGGTATGCTGTAAAGTGTGAATACTGAGCATCACCTACAGCTGTAATGATTGATAAGAAATAAGCTGAGCATCCCAACTTTTCAGCTTCGTTTGGCGAGTTTTGTGCTTTTTATTCTTTTTGCGACAGTGGAATAAACAAACCCCTCTCAAACACCTGACAAGATGAGTCCTTAGAAACAGCTATTCTGTCCTGATTTCCTTGGATATTGCTGGCTGTAGACCTGGTTTGACTGAAGTTGCTTTTGAGTAGAACAAACCAGATAACAGAAAGGGAGAAGATAGAGGGTAATGATGGCACAGGAAATCCTAGGCAATACATCTCTTTTTAAACAAGTTACTTGCTCTGATAGGACAGAAAAGAAAATTCTACAGCATATGAATACCCAGGTGTGATGAGTTCACTTTATCTGGCTGCCAGATGCCCAGTCAGCCACTTCTGCATTCCCCCTCCTCATTAGGACAGAGGGACAAAATAAGAAGAAAAGTTTGTGGGTCAAGATAAGGACAGGGAGATTGGTCATGGTCATCAATTATCATCACAGGCAAAAGAGAGTCAGCTTGGGAAAGATTCATTTAATTTAATTTTCTATCAATGAAAACTAAAATGCTTTTGTTCCAACCAGCCAGAATGCAGGCTTCTCTCCATGGGCTGCAGCTCCTGCCGGCAGCACGGTCCAATATAGGCTCTCCACAAGCTGCATCTTCCTTCAGGGTATATCCACCTGCTCTGGTATGGTGTTCACAGACGGCAGTGTGGACATCTGCTCCACTGTTGTCCTCTGTGGGCTGGAAGAGGCCAACCTCCTTCACAGTGTTCTTCTCCAGGATATTCTTAGGAATCCTTGGTGGACAGTGAAGCACCATCTTCCCCTCATTTTTCTCTGACCTTTGTGTGTCTGTAGGGCTTTTTCACAATTTTCCTCACTTTTGTCTCTGATGCTTTTCTGCACAATGTTTTGTACTCTTTCTTAAATATGTTATGAGGGAAAAGAAGGACAGGAGAAGACAGGAGAGGTGAGATCAGAATGCAACATTAAAAATGGCCTTATGGTCAGTGATGCAAAATACGTTTGCAATCAGTGATTGCAGAATAAATTTCTTTCCTGCCACTGGCAAATATTTGATTCTAATAGTAAGAAACTGTAGTGAATTGTATTTATCTGCAGATGAAGAGTGTTCAGTCTATTAACTTGAGCTATTTGTCACCATTTATAATCGGTATTTATTCTGTATATCTGCCAAGAAAATACTGCAAATTTTAAAGAGACTAATCATGTCCTGCTCAGAGCTAACTGCAGGAGTGATAGTGATATTTTTCTTCTACTTGACCCAGTTGTAAAATTTTGGTTTATTTCAAATTAGAACTTTGTATCTGAAGCTCAAAAACCCTTAAATTTCAGTTCAAATTAACATTTCAGATTTAAAGTTAAAAAGACCCATCAAAAAGAAGTTACAAATTTAAGTAAAAATAAATCAATAATTGTGACACTCCTCTATATAAACAAATTTGGATTTCAGAAGAACTAAAATGACCAATCTTTGTGAATATTATTTTTGCAATTTTCATTTTTTCTAGTTATTCAAGGGCAATTGGATCCCTTCTAGGTGAGAAAAGGTTAAAAGATATCTTATTAGGTTGGGAACCATAGGTAATCCATAAAATATTTTTCTTCTAGTTTACTGGACAGATAATATTTCAAGGACTGTGAGTCCCTGCAATTGTTGCTCTGTCTGGTTAGGGGTCATAGTTAAGATTCAATCATCCATTATATAAAGGAAAACAAAAATGAAATTGCATTGGTGTTTAGGTGAGCTTGTCTTCAGGGAATCAAGGTAGTTGGGAATGTTCTGTGAAGTATTCCTTGCTACCAAACTGTAAAATCAGTCTCTTGTAGGATCTGAAATAGGCAGGACTTGGTAACAACTGTGTTGAAAATCCATTTCGTAATCTTACGTCCTTGTTCCTTAGTCTATGAATTGCAGCATTTGGTGGTAGTGTGGTAGCTTGTAAACTTTGGGGTAAAGTTATTTGTGGCATTTTCAGCATAGTTCGATCTGTTCATTGAAACAATTTTCTTGCATGAGTTATGAGCAGTGCAGACCAGCACTCCTTTAGTAACACTGCTCTGGTTTTTTGCAAGTCTAACGATTAACTTTTAACTACAGCACATTGAAACATACCGGAAAGTGATAGGTGAGATTTCTTTCCTACAAACTGTCTGAGGTTTATCCTACTGAAACAATAATTACTGTAAGTAAGTATTTTAAAAAATTTACAAGAACAATACATTCCATAGAGGAGAATAAAAAGGATTTGCATTAAGTACGCATTTTGGTATGACTGTTACTTAGCTATTTGGATGGCTTGGTATTTTTTAAACTTTAACTTTTGAATCATCATCAGGTAAATATTTGAACCATTAATCAACAGATATTTCATTTATTCTGCTAATGAGTAGATATGTTAAAACAGAAATAAAAGAAATGGATAAAAGTGAATACAGAAGAAGACTAGAAAAGTTACTGGAATAGAAAAAGTCAGAGGTTAGAACTGTGAATTGAGATTTTTTTATAAACAATAGAAGAGCGCTCATGTCTGCCAACAACAAAAGTAATTAATATACCAAAAGATTACTTCTAGAACCTAGAATTTTTGGCAGTCTGTATGACTATCTCTATCTTCCTGTGGGATGTATATTTCAATTAGTTTATGTAATGCTCACTAATAAATCATCCTATGTACACCCAGCTGGAGAGCTTACATGAAAATACGTTGTTTTCTCACAATTCCCCATGGATATCTGAATTTACATTCTGTCAAAGCAACTGTAGTATTTGCAAGAATTCTGAGTGCCCTTGGATATCCTTAAAGAATGACACCTTCTAAAGTTGCAATAGTGTGAGAATAAATTTAAAATACTGGATTTAGCTAGACTATTTGGGTTAGAGCTGCAAAATGCAACTCCTTTGGGACAGAGGTGAAAACTAGGTTTCTGTGCTCAAGGGCAAACCCACATTTTTTTGCATGGCAATTTCACTAACTAAACTCTCCTGTAAATCTGGAGAAATATTAACTTGCTGCTATTTTTGTGATATAAATTTGATGATTTTTATATTAGCTTCATCAGAAGAATTTTTATTATGTGAACACATAAACATTTCTACATGTTTCTGTAATATTATGTGTTAATTCATAATGAGAAAGCATTTCACACAAGTACTGATAAAGGGATTGCGTGCATTGGTTTATTCTTTATTTTATCCAAAATTGCTTTACTAATATGGTTTGTTTTTTCACTGCAATTGGTCCTAAACTATAGCTCAAAAACAGGTTTTAAAATTTTAAGAAAGAAATCACGTACTTATGGCAGTAAGACAGCTTCTATAAAAATATATTTTCATTCCTGCAAGATTAATGAGTTGGAACAAGTATAGTTTCAAGAGACAGTATGAGTAGTAATCAAAGTATCTCTGTATAAACAAAAATTGCTCCAGATTAGAGACTTCTGTTTATTAGACAATAAAAAATTTCAACACCTTTTTTTTAATATCCAGATTCAGTCTCTTGCACTTATGTTGAGATGAATGAGTAAGTAATGTGTTTTAAAGCTGTATAGTCAATGTATTATTTCTCTCCTCAGGAATGTGAATCTGCTCCCTGCATTAACGGAGGTTCTTGTCAAGATATAGTCAATGCGTTTGTTTGTACTTGCCTGAGTGGGTACACTGGCCGGTTTTGTGAAGTTGATGTCGATGTTTGCAGTGAGCCTACACTAAACTCAGTTCTGTGTTACAACGGCGGTGTATGTGTTGATGGACCTGGAAGAACCTTTCATTGCAGGTTAGTATGAATACTGTCATATAATTGCTTTAGTTATAACACATTGATTTGCTAAGATTTCAGGGCATTACATATACTGTGTGCAGTATGTGAAATCAAATGGATCTGGTGCTCAATCTAGTGCTCAGAGATATTGTTAGCTTAAACTATTCACTGTTCAACATCAGACCTTTTTATCTGAAAACCCTAATCAGTTTCAGAACTATATGTGAAAACTTCTAATATAAACTGACCCTAAATTTTTAAAAATTATTATGTTTACAGATATTTATGTACTTGCGCTTTGTGCTCAAAGGGAAAATTTATTTGCAATCAAATTTAGATTAAAGGTAGTTTGTATATTATGTGTGCACAGACATACATGCAAAGCAACTTTCTATCATCCATCATCATCATTCTCTAGCTGTCCAAGATTTTTGACTAAATACATGCAATATTACAGCTTATACACCTGTAATATAGCTTTAAAATTAATCTACCCTATAGACTGGACTTTATTCTCTCCTATGTCAACTCTTAATTATTATCGAACTCTCTATTCAGTTGTTACATTTGCAGAAATACTGAATACTAAGAACTTATTTTATGATCAATCTTACCAGTGAAGCATAAACATATCCTTTTATCCAATCATATGTTCAAGATCTTTCTGGATAGTACTTCTTTCCTCCAGTGAATCAACTGCAGCAGTCAGCTTGGTGTCATCTGAAAAGCTGCTGAGCGGGTACTAAATCCCAATATCTATATCATTGATGAAAATATTCAATAGTATTTATCCCACAATAACTCAAAAATATTATGGCTTAACTTAAATGTCTCAATACATGCTGAAGTAATGCACAATAGCTTACTTCTACAGTACTACCAGTGCAAAGACCTTTTCGGTGGCTGAGATTGCTGATAATTTGTTTAGCCCTTTATTGTTTGATCACCAGTCTGAAAATTCAATCCTGTGCTTTCTCTTATTCTTTCCTGGCCTATGTTCACTTCAGCCTCCATTTTTCGACCATTTTTCAAAGGTGCTTCAGCATACTTTTTCTTTCACAAATGAATCCTCCGAATTAAATGAAATTGCTTATATTTCTACTCTGCTGCTTGAGAGCTTATTCCAAACATTACCTTACACTTCCTTCTGAGCCCATCCTTGATCATTAGGAGGAGTCCATGGAACCAGAGTCAGATGGCTAAAAGCAATTATAATCATGATTTTTAGTGTTGCCAAGATCATTAAGGTTTTTGAGAGTGTGGTAAGACTACAGTAAGGTAGGTTGATGTAAGATATGGTTGTGATCCTGCAAAAAGAAGTGCCATATTTTATACAAATTTCTTCTTCTGATGGGTTCTGGGGAAAGGACTTTTTCCATCTGATTTTCTATTCTGTGTTGATATGCTACAGAAGACAGACATAAGTCCCTTTCCTATCCTTCAGCAGCTGCTACCATGCCAAGTAATATGTACAAGCAGATGTAAGAAATACAAAAAGATCACAAAGTCATGTTTGCTCGTGTACTGTGAATGTTACAGTGTGAACTCTACTCTTTTGTACCCTTCCTTCCACATGCTTTAAGCAGTCTGAACAGTGCTCAAGTACAGTCTGGAGAATGGGACTGATATGAGGATGGGAAAATGGAATTGAAAAATAAGGGAGGGAGAAAGAGCTCCTACTCTAGCAAAACACCAGAAACATCCAAATGAGTAACTAGTCTTAATACCTGTTACAAACAGTGGAATGTGCAGCAAAAGGACATCAATCCAGTATTGTTTAGAGTCTCCTTGTTTGGGGGATATGGCCTGAGATGTTTCTATTATTGTGGCTGGTAAATCGGGAAATAGGAAATAATAAAAATTGTCCAGTGTCAATGAGCAAGTGTCAGGCTGCCTTAAATTTGAGCGGCACTGCCACTTCAGCTATGATGTATATGATGCTTTACCCAGCAGCAGAATGAACAGTTCAACTTTCCTTGAATTATGTGTGAATAAATTACACGAACAAGCCTACAGGTTTCTCCCTGAAATGAATATGAAAAATACCCTTTGGGACAGTCTTTGAATTGTGTGTTATCTGAAATATATTTCTGTCTTCAAACCCTTAGTTTAAAATTAAAACAACTCATTGGAAACAAGGGGTGCTGGGAGTTGTGATTCAGTTCAATTCTGGGCAGACTGTCACTGAATCAGGGCTTCAGGAAAAAGATTACCATCTGAAAGGATTCCCACCTACCTTCCTTTGTATTTCAGTTTTCTTAATTAAAGGTACTGGCTGCCATAACAATAAACACTATATAAATAAGCAAATTAATAATAAAGACAACATTGAGCTCAAAAGGGCTTTCAGATGACAATTCAATCAACATATTGTTAATGTAAGGAACATGTAAAAGGAATAGTGAAGCCTTTTCAGAGTATTTAACTCTTTTCAGGAAGAGAAACTGTTCACATAAAATATTCTGATCTTTTTCATTGTATTTAGTCCACAGTTGGTTCACCTACACTTTTCCATGTTTTGGTGTTATACCATTCAGTATGTTTGGCTTGGGATTTCAAAAAGTAAACATAATAAAAATTATTTCTCCCTCCCTACTCGTGCTTGCATTGTCATTTATCAAATGTGTATTTCAAGTACTTCCTGCTGACTAGATTCAGAAGTCATACTGTCCTGGAAGGGTTTTCTATGTAGTTCTTTCAGTCTGATCAGGTGAAAATAATGTCACTGACCTTATGACAGATCTTAACCTTAGATAAGTTCTCGAATATTGTAGCTTCATTGCACTTTTTCAGCACATTATAGTCCATTTAGGTTTAATAATGTTTTTATTAGGGGAAACAGAAGTAACTTTTGATGCCATTCTGTCTTTCGCAATCTACTCTGAGTAATATCTTTTTCAGCATTTAAGTGTATTTAGCAGTATAAAAGAAGTTTGTGGCACTTAGAGATGTGTAGGGGCACAAGTGAGTTTGATCTTGTCCTTTGACTCACAGAGTAGGATTGGTACTTTTTAAAGCCACTTTTTGGTTTATATCTGGCTATATTATTTGTTTCAAAACTGAAACTTTTTTAGCAATACCTTTATGAGATTAGTTTATACTTACAAGACGATTCTATGGCATTGATTTTTGTATTCTAAAGGCAGGTAAGAGTGAATATTCGCCCAATAGAATTACTGATAAAAAAATGCCAAGGTTTTTTTTCCTTCAGCTCAAGAAATTTTAATAAGAAAATATTCTGAAGTAGGAATTTGTTGTTCTACACCTCCTCTAAATAAAATGCAATTATTTTTGAACATTCATTATGATATCTACCTATCTATTCTTGTATTCTACTGATAAGGAAGCAAGTACCTTGTTTTCAGTACCCTTGTATTTTAATTTGCTTGATCTGTTTGAGCAAGGTGTCCCATTGGATCAGCAGTCCTCATAACTAACTAGTGCATCTGCAGAGATCCTGGAAAGGGATTAAAACTATTCAAGAGTGGAGAAACTGTATGAGCACAAAACTGGAGTCTCAAGGACTCTGGTCTGGTGGCTCTGGTTTGCAGACTGCACATAAGATAAGAAATGATAATGTTAGATCATTTATCTTAGACTACGTATAAGTGAAACAATGTATTGCTAGTACAAAGCAGATAGTTGTGTGGGGACCATAGAAGTGCAGTCTTGTAGGGCAACCTAGGCAACTGTATCAGACAAATTATTTTTAAGAAACAAAGTTGTTTAGGGTTTGGTAAGTGATAGCCATATATTTCAATTGAAAGCTATTGCAGATTACAATTTTTTTTTAAAAAAAAAAAGATTCTCTCCTGAAGAAACACTACTTTACATGGATGCAGCCGCTTTTTGAAACAATTGGGGTTTGCATGTCTCCATAAGAAATAGTCATTAGAAAATTGAAATAATCCATTGTGAAGCTGGAAAATGCATCAATTGGTGTCATGATGGAGTCCACTTTGAAATATTAAGATGGAGATTTGGCAAGCAACTATGATTGAAAACACTGTGAATGTTTCTGACTATTGCTCCAAGAATGTATATTGCATTATCATTTTCCCTATGACTTCTTAGTCAACTTGGTAAAAAAGAAAAAAAACATGATGCCACCAAGTATTTGCCACTATTTAAAGTACTTTTACACAGAAATGTCATTTATCAGTATTGTACATTCATCCCAAAGGAAATAGAACTATTCTTTGAAGCTGTTCATGCCAACTGTACCCACAGGCAATAATCGAAGTTTCTCCTGCATTTCAAAAAGCTTAACATGGGGAGCATTTACTTTGCTATGTGCTCCCATCAACTCAGAAAGTGACTTAATAGTAAAGTATTTGTTTTGAGATTCACTCATCTTATATGCCAGGTAATAGAAAAGCATGCTTCTGCTAGAAGATTGGTAACTGAAAAACTTCATTTCATTTAGATGTTGATTGACAGCTTGCAAGGACCAAAGTTGCAGAGTATACAGTACATAGAATTAAGGATGCAAGTTCCTCAGAGCACTGAAATAAATTTAAGAAAGCAATTTTGTCATATGGAAGAAGCAACTTCTCTGGAAGGGCAGAATCTAGAGTCCTTTCAGCATGATCTCTGTGCACAGAAAGGTTATGAACAGATCATCTTGAACGTGATTACACGACACATATAGGATGGCTGGGGGATCAGACTCATCCTGCACAGGTTTAAGAGGGGCAGGTCCTACCTGCCCAACCTAATCTCTTTTTATAACCAAGTGACATGAGGGAAAGGCTGTGGAAGTAGTCTACCTGGACTTCAGCAATGCCTTTGACATAGTCTCCCATAACATTCTCCTGGAAAAGGTGGCAGCCCATGACTTGAACAGGTGCACTCTTCACTTGCTTAAGAACTGACTGGATGATTGGGCCCAGAGAATAATGGTGAATGGTGCTGCATCCAGTTGGCCAGTCACTAGTGGTGTCCCTCAAGGATCAGAGTTGTGTCCAGCCCTGTTTAATATCTTTATTGATTTTCTGCATGAGAGGGTCAAGTCTATCATTAGCAAATGTGCAGATGACATCAAGTTGTTGGGGCAGTGTCGATCTGCTGGAGGGCAGAAGGGCCCTGTAGGGGGATCTGGACAGGCTACATAGGTGAGCAGAATCCGAAGCCATGAGGTTCAAGGAGACTAAGTGCCGGTCCTGCACTTTGGCCACGACAACCCCCTGCAGCACTACAAGCTGGAGACAGAGAGGCAGAAAGAAACCTGAAGATACTGATTAACAGCAGAATGAACATGAGCCACCAGTGTGTCCAGGTGGCCAAGAAGATCAATGACATCCTGGCCTGTACCAGGAAGAGTGTGGCCATCAGGACTAGGGAAGCCATTCTTCCCCTGTACTCAGCACTGGTTAGGCTGCACCTCAAGTACTGTGTACAGTTCTGGGTCCCTCAATTTAGGAAAGATGTCAAGGTGCTGGAGCATGTCCAAAGAAGGGCAATGAGGATGATGAAGGGACTGGAGCACAAGTCCAATGACAAGTGGCCGAGGGAGATGTGGTTGTTTAGCCTGGAGAAGAGGATGCTCAGGGGAGACATTATCACTCTTTACAGCTGCCTGAAATGAGGTTTTAGCTGGTTGGGTATCAGTCTCTCAGGCAACTAGCAGTAAGTAGGACAAAAGGACGCATTCTTAAGCTGATCTAGGGGAGGTTTAGGTTGGACATTAGAAAGAAGTTCTTTACAGAGAGAATGATTGGGCATTGGAATGGGCTGCCCAAGGAAGTGGTGGAGTCACTGTCCCTGGAGGTATTTAAGACGAGACTGGATGTGGCACTGAGTGCCATGGTCTATTTGACAAGGTGATGTTGGGTAAAAAGTTGGACTCAATGATCTCAGAGGTCTTTTCCAACCTAACTGATTCTGTGATTCTGTAATATCTTAAAATGACAAGTCATAAAACAATAGATTCCCACTTTCATATGTGCTGTGAATATGTATGCATTACACTCTTTCTGTGAAAGCAGATGATCCTCCATTTATATGTAGATAACAAGATGGGCTTAGCTGATTTTATAACTGACTGCCTAGTTCTTTATGTTTAGTGAAACATGAATATTTTATTGTTTGCATTGTGTCTATGTATTAAGTTACATGAAAGAAAAGAGAGTGTATGTACCGTTTCAAATGAAGAACCATCATATGCTAGTTCCAGCAGTGGCCATAAGGGGATTGACAGGAAAGAATATGAAAAGTGCACACGTGTTATTTGTCCTCCAGTACCCTCTGATGTTCCTTCAAACAGGGTTTTTTCTGAGCATGTTTTGTTTGTTCCATAGAAGTCAGTGAGTCTCTGAGTGTTTACACCGTCTTCCCTTGAACATACATAAACTTCTCCTCTGAGAAGAGGACTTTGACAAGGCAATGTCCAGAGATCCCTGCCCATATCAGCTGTGCTATGACAATATGGTATAGCAAACAGACCCACAGGTCTAGCCTGTTGCATGAAAAAAAATCTCCCTTTTTAAAAATTTTAAGCATTGCTTCTGCCAGCTTTATCTCATGTCACATAATTCTAGTGTGGAAAAGGAGAATGAAAAGATGATCTCAAGCCTCCTTTCCTTGTCTTTGTTGGCCAATGCCACATCATCCCATACCCTTTCCTTTCTAGGGTAAAGGTTCCTAGCTTTCCCAGTCCTCTCTCCTTCAGAGGACACTGCAAACCTTTCTATGTTGTCTTTACTAACACAATGAGACAAGAAGTATCCAGGCTGTGGGCTACCCTGTGATTCATAGAGTGTCATGTTTTCTTTCTCTATTCTTCTCATAACAGCGACTAATATTTCACTAATGTAGAGAGAAAAGGAATCACATGTGTTTCAGTTCCATTCTTAAACTGGCTGATAACTAAACAGTAGTTTCCATGGGACATGATTATATAAAGTTGGCATGCTAACCTGTGCCTATGCCATTTGTGGCTTCCCGGGTCCCTCCAAAGACACACGACTACACAGATGTAGTGTCAAAGGAGAAATCTGTTTATTGTTTACAAGAATACTTTTTTATAGTCTACATATAGTTTGTACTTTTCTAACCAGTGAGAAGCAATTCTCATATCACTTCTCTCTCGTCCAATCAGACACTGCCGTGTTGTACAAGCATCTTCCTTACATGGCATGGTCAGACCTTTCGCTTTCAGTTCAGCTCCTTCTTCAGCTCCCCGGGTCCTAGATTCCACCTGCCATCTGCGACTTACTAAAAACATTCACTGGCATTTCTCTACATATACCACTCCATGTAACATTAGTTTTTTATATATACATATATATATATGTATATGTATATAAATATATATGCATGATTTTTCATTACACCACACTTTTTCATCTAATCAAAATCCCATTCTTACTGTCAGATCAATAAGAATAATTATGTTAATGACAATTCCTAATTATTTGTTCCATTTTATAATGGCAGATATGTAAAAAAAATAATAACTGCAACACTATCAAATTAAATTGTATAATAAAAATGCATATCACATCCTGTATCTCCCTTACTTACATGGCAAGCTTACAAAGGAAAAAGGAACAAGTCTTTGTTTTTTAGCTGCTGATATAAAATAAAAGATTAATTTAATAGACTGCATTTGCTGTTTGTCTAAACATATCTTTACACTTTCAGCTATAAACAAAATTGTAATCTTAAAAAGGTCAACATGAAATTGAAACAAAAGTTAGTTCTCCAAGTAAATTTTTTTTCTGAATTATTTCAGCAGTATTTTTGAGAACAATATCTGATCTGTTGCTCTTTCTGTATGATGTTGCATGAAAGGTAAAGGAATCTATCGTGATCATAAAGAGGCAACATATACATTTCAGAGAGCTTGTGCCTGTATTAGCAAATTTACCAGAAGGTCAAGGTCACAGGATTTGGAATGAGTATGTAAACCAAACAAATAGTGTGTCTAAAGATGTTTGATGTGTGAAATATGCCTGATGCTGTCTCTTAGAGCTTCTGGGCAAAGGTAGTAAAAAATTATCATTCTGCCACTCTAGTGGACATATGTATTGATATTCAAACATTATATCAAACATTTTTAAATACCTGGAGAGGCCTTTTGTATTTAAAAAACAAAAAAGAAATAAGAAAAACTGAAAACGGTTAGAAGCTGAAGAAAGGCAAAGCATTAAGAAAGCAGGACAATATCCCAAATATGGCTATTTTATTAAAATAATGCATGGTCTATATTGTCACCTTTTACTAGTGATATTTACAATGGCAGTACTCCATTTACTTAAAATTGCCCACTCTTCTTATCATTTTAGAGTCCTAAAATTCAACAGTAAAGTGCAATCTGCCAGAGAATTAGCATTGTCTCTAAAAATGCAGATAGCAGTGCCTGAAAATGAGGCACTAAAATCTAGTAGGAAAAAAGCAAAACACAAATCTAATACAAATCACCCATCTGCCCAGACACAGAACAAAATCATTTTAAATCTTAGATCTGAATAGCTATTGTCGATGGATTCTATTTTTTAAGCACACCTTTTAAAAATTCATTGTCTGAAAAGACACAGGATGCTTCTACCCTATATATATATTGGTTTGGGGATTTGTTTTTGTTTTTCTAGCTAAGTTGTTTTCTGACTCTATGACACAGAAGCCAAATAAAAATAGCTAGTGGGAATCATGTTTACATCCCCATTAAGCAAGACACAGTGACTGAACAGGTGAGAACGTACCTGTAAGCGAACATTTCATTTTTTTCTACTCATATTTAGAGAATATTTAATTCAATCTTACCCAAAATATGAATACCCAAGTAAAATCCAACGTTTGGAAAAATTCACCTTCATCGGGTCAGGCAGCAGCACGGGGCCA
Organism: Serilophus lunatus; assembly: GCA_013399895.1. Taxonomy (NCBI): domain Eukaryota; kingdom Metazoa; phylum Chordata; class Aves; order Passeriformes; family Eurylaimidae; genus Serilophus; species Serilophus lunatus. The sequence continues at coordinate 100,005 of VXBA01001103.1, read as the reverse complement.
TCAGAGCCAAACCAGCCAAATCGCAAGTGATATCTTCCCTGTGGGTGTCCCTGGGGGGGTGGTGTTTTTTCACCATTTTTATCTTGCAGGAGGCTCCAAGGGCTGGGAGTATACCATCAGACAGGTGGCTTCCCTTATCCTTCCCCTGCTTCTTGACCAGCCACTTGGCTTTGAGGAGCAGTTTGGGTTTTTTGTTTTTTTGCGTGGTAACTTTCAGGTGCTATATTTGTGTATTTTGTCTGGGGATCCTGTAAGGTTGTGGTCGATCCCGAGGCAATAAAACTGTTACCTGCTGTTGGATCCGTTCAGTCTTTCGTCACTGTTGTGCACTCCCCCTAGTGATAAAAGTGGTTCAAACCACCATATTTTTCCAATGGGAAATCTACCAGGCATGGCACATTAGGCACTGTTTAGGATTTCTGTGGTACAATCTGGTTGAATGACAAAGTAAAAATTAAATAAAGGGGAAAATTAGACAGTGGTAGAAATTAAATTTTTTTATGAATGTCAATATAGTTAGAAAATATGTTTATTTTCACTTTCTTTGAAGAAGGGCAAACTTTCCTTTTTTATTCATAATCTTAATAAATAGACTGTCTCATACTGTGTATATGCTGAAACACAAACCAATGGTAGAAACCAGATTGGATGAATAGAAAGCTGTGGTTGAAACTCAGGAAAAAAGGATTTTGCTGACATAGGGGCAAGCAACTCAGGAGAACTACAAAGACATGGTCTACCTGGTCTTGTTGAAGGTGTCCCTGCCCACAGTAGAGGGGTTGAACTAAGTAATCTGCAAGTTCCCCTTCCAACTCAAACCATTCTATGATTCATGTTGTGAGGTTACTCAGGGAGAAAGTTGGAAGCACCAAAAACACTGGAAGAACTTAATCTGGCTAGTGCTGCAAAATACAATAGGTTTCTATAAATACACTAGCAACAATAGGAGGGTTAAGGAGAGTCTCCATAATTTATTAGATGTGGAGGGGAAACATTGTGACCATGCATGAACACAAGGCTGTGATACTTTCTTTGCCTTTGTCTTTAAGAGTAAGAACACTTGTTACAGGGAACCAATTGCCCAGCAGGTAAAGATCTAGGGGTACTGGTTGACAGCTTCATGCTGAAGATGAGCCAGCAGTGTGCTCAGGTGGGCAAATCACCCTGGTTTGTATCAGAAACAGTGTGACCAGCAGGATTAGGGAAGGGGTTGTTGCCTTGTATACAGCACTGGTGAGGTGACATCTTGAATCTCGTGTTCAGTTTTGAGCCACTCATGACAAAAAAAGATGTTGAGGGGCTGGAATGTGTCCAAAGAACAGTAATGAAGCTGGTAAAGGGTCTGGAGCACAAGTCTGATGAGGAGCAGCTGAGGGGGCTAAGGTTGTTTAGCCTGGGGAAAATGAGGCTCAGAGGACCTTATCACACTCTACCGCTACCTGAAAGGAGGTTTTAATAAGGTGGAGGTCAGTCTCTTCTCTCAAGTAACGAGTAATAGAAGTAAAAGAAATGGCAACAAGTTATTGTGTCTCCGAAATTGTTTTCCAAACGCCCATCTTAAACTTTCCCACTCACAGGCTGTGACTTGTAGCCCTTTTGCCATTGTTCAAATAGAATCGATATCCATTATCTTTGTAACATTCCAAAAAGTTGTATGTTGTTGCACAAGTTCAATCCATCTCAGTCACAGGGCTTTGCATTCCTCCTTGTGGAGTTTCATGAGGTGTCTGTGCATCCAGCCTCCAGATGTATGAACTCTGGATTAAAATTGTGCAATGCAGTGTATTACCTCTCTTTCCAGATCCAGCTTTTTGCTCTACACAGGATGTTGTATCAATACCTGAGATGTGGCATTCTACCAGCCATCAGCTAGATGTCAAGTCACTGGTTACTGCCTGTAAGCATAACAGTCCAGCTAATTTTAAACTTACCTAATATTCTGATTGTAAGGGTATGGGTGGACTTTGTGCAAGATATGGTGAGGAGACAGGCTGATTTAAGCATTTGTCTTTTTTTTTTTCAAGAGACCTTTGGTAGCTGGAAGGTTTAGGCTTGGATTTTTTTCCCCATCTAGCCTTTCAGAGAAGTTACTCCCTGAAAAGGAGTAACTTTCATGGCCAACCTTGAATGGAGGCCAACTGAGCTGTTAAGAAGGTTTGAAGAGGAAAAGGTTTTACATTTTTCATAGCCAGCATGTACACATACAGTGTTCACATTTTTGTCTTTCTGCTCCCTGGTATTCTGGGGGTCCCTGTAGGGCAGCTGTGTCAGGATCCCATAAAACCAGAATCATCAATTTGGTGGCATCGGGATCGGGACCCTCTGAAACCACAACTGCCCACAAGACATAAGAGACCTCGTGTGAATGGTGCTGTGATCAGAGGATCCAGAAAAGAAAGACTATATACAATATTATACAGTGGGCAAACAAACTCCCAAAATGGAGTTTCTTCTTTATTGCAAAGTCATCTGGTTTTATAGTCCAAAGATTGTTTAGGTTAATACGGCCAATGGACAAAAGGAAAGGTTGTCACCTGGCATTGTCTCAGAGCCACAAGAAAGTCACAAGGTGTTGTTTACATACCTAAGACATTATGTCATAGTCTGGACATGCTGTATTAATAATTTAATAATGCTGCAGGTACCTACATTATCTTCCTATACACTGATCATCTAGCTCAGATTTTCTCATATGCCAAATGAGAATGCTTTGGGATATAGTGTCGAAAATTTTGCTGAATTCAAAATATATTAAATCTCCTCACTGTCCCCTCATTAGTAGAGCTATAGTTTTCATCACAGAATACAAACCAGTCAAGCAATGTTTGCTCTTCAGAATTACTTTTTAAATCCCCTAATTAACTTTCTGTCCTTTATATATTTGGGAATGGGTTCCAAAAAGCCGTATCTATGACCTTTCCATGGAGAGAGATGAAACTGATTGGCCTATAGTGCCCCAATCTTCCTTCCCACTTGTTCTTCTTAAAGATAAACATAATAATAATCTTTCTCCAGTTACTAAATTGCCCAAGGCCACCTTTAATGTCTATGTTGTTATAAGTAATACATCAGCCATTATTAGCATTTTTTAATTGCTATGTGTGAGTGACCACTGATACGAGAACTATAAAGAAGTATCTGTTTTCATTGATGATTCCTTCAACAACACTGGAACAATTAAGAAACTTCAGGTACACACTTTTTAAACACTGACGGTTTGTAACACATGATAGCAATATTCCTTATATGCCAGCATGTGTGGCTCCTCTACCTGTGTCCTACTGCCTAGCGGACAGCAAATGAAGGCATTCCAGATGACGATAATAGTGTTCCTCTTAATTGAAAGCTGTGTTTTGTCAGTTACTGTTTTCTTTGGATTCGTGAATAATAGTCTCTGTAAGATTCCATAAAAGAATCCATTGTGTTATTCTCCAGTCTCGCAGCCATTGCCTGTTTTGCCAGTTTTGGGGTGGTTTTGTTTGGTTTTGTGATTTTGTTTGTTTATCCTGTTTGCTTTTGTTGTATGTGTGGATTTGGTTTTGATTTTGTTTTTGCTTTTGTGTTGAAGATGACAATACCAAGTTAAATCTGTTGTTTTGAGTATTATGCTGACAGTTCATTTGGTTTTGCATCAAGCCTGTGGATACTTTATGAGAAACAATGACAGAATTTGCAGTGCTTGTAAGATTTTTCACTTTTTCTTTTGAAGGGAATGCTGAGGGTTTTTTACCTAAAAAAATAAACCAATGGTAATGACATAGGCAGACTTCTCAATTGCCTTATTGTGCCAAGTGTGCAGATATATAAACTGAAGTAAATGAAAGATAATCTCAGACCACTAATAAGTGTGTTAACGGATGCTACCAGTATGAGTCCTTTCAGAGGCCTGAAGCAGCATGTGTGGTACACATTGCTGAGATTATTCAGAAATTGAGAGCAAAGATGAATGCATGACCTGCTTTCAAATGAGAATGAATGCAGCTCCTGGTAGCTCAGCATGATGCTTTCTTTAGACTGAGAGCCAACTGCTTCAAAACAATAAGGAAAATCCTCTCCAAGCTGCATCTACCCTTCAAATAGAAGAGCAACAATAGCTGGCAGGGAGTGGAAGAATCCCACATGTGCTTTTGTTATATAATTTCAGACATATCTTTTTCTCATGATTCCTACAGTAAAATCTTCTGATGAAAACTGACATCAGCAAGACCATACATACATACATACATACATACATACATACATATATATATATATATATATATATATATGCAGGCATATATATTCATATGCACTACTTTGTTGAGTGTATATGGAGAAATAAATTAATAAATCAAATTTCCAATAACACTGGATACACCAAATTTAACATACATGTTTTAAATTATTATATTAAACCTTATCACTGGAAGTAAAAAATAATGTGCATGTCAAAAAATAAAAGCAGTTTCTGAAACAAATGGTGATGCATGACTTCTGCACATTGTTATGAGCATGCACAAAACCTGAGACACAATAGATTTTCTTGATGCTTAGAAAATATAGTTAGCCTTCAACTGAGGACTCTTGAATTTTATTTTTGAAAATATAGACATTAAAAATGTTACATTAAGAAAATCACAACATAAAGTGGAGATAACACAGATGTCAATAGTTCCTGAATGTTACTATTTGCATGTCTGATAATTTTGAAATTGTATGACATGGTGATTCTCCCCCTCTACTCCACTCTGGTGAGACCCCACTTGGAGTACTGTATTCAGCTCTGGGATCCCCAGCACATAAACAACATGGACCTGGATCAGTTCTGGAGGAGAACACCAAGAATGATTAGAGGGATGGAACACCTCTCCCATGAGGAAGGGCTGAAACCTGTTTTGTCTTTCTCCTCAGGAAGAGAGCTGGCCATTTTTAAAAAGTGATAACTGAACATGAACATTTCTAAGAGCTAAACTCACACTTGCTGCCAATGCAACACCTGCAGGAGCAGCATACTTTGCTTTGGGAATACTTGGGAGTTTACAGAGCAGTTTTACTAGCAGGGGAGAGGACATGCCTATCTCTAACCATTTGCAGTCTGCAGTTTCTCAGAATTGAAGACATTGTGACTAAAAGAGAGATGTCTACAACAGTCACTTGGGTGTAATATGAGCAGTGAATCTCTGTGTTCAAAATAAACATTTTCCAAAAGCCTAATATATAAATAAACATGCAGAAGTATAGGCAGATAATATGGAAGACTGAAGATTCCAGTCACACACTTAAATGTGGTGTATATCTCTGTATCTTTATCCCTATTGAATTAAATGCTCAAAAAACTTATAATACATATGTTAAATGATAGTTATATAGGTTACAAGTTCAAGTATTTAAACTATAGAAAATGCTTAATCTGTCATTATGCAAATATGCATATTCACAAGAACACCATCTTTGTGTAGCCACATTATATTTTTAATGGTGTTTCTTGTGCAGTGAGTAAATATTTCAGATATACATGAGGATAGATGAGACTTTTCAAGAAACTAAATCTGGCTATTCTAGCAATTCAATTTATACACAAATAGATTAGTCTTTCTTTTCCTGGTTCATTATTTATTAACTTTTTCATTGAGAATTTATCTTGTAAACATTGTTTTCCAGATAAGAAATTAAGTGCTTCTACTTGTGGATTTTTTTTTTTTTGGTTGGTTGGTTGGGTTTTTGTTTTTAAAGACATAGTCTCATGTCTTCTAAGGAGAAGTAGCTTCTCTGTTGACGTGTTTAATCTACCATTTTTGTGTGCATTTAAGTTTATTTTAAACCATCAGTGAATTATTGATGGGAAGAAATTCATGGGCATGGTAGACATGTGAATGACACTCTGGAGTACAAATTCTGTCATTGTATTAGACTTGGCTGGCAGGATTTCAACAGATGGAATTAAATGATTACCATAACAAAATAGCTGATTTTAACTACACAAGGTGGTGGAAAGAAAAAGTCCTGCTGTGTTATTAGCCTTTTATGCTTATTGATTCACATTTAAGTAGTTCCCTTCTGTGTGAAGTAGCCATCAATGCAGTAAGAATGTTCCCGCTAGAATACACACTTGTTACTGCCACTATGACTTCTTCTGTGACACAGATTTAAACTAGCAACAGTATGATCCAATTTTTTAAAGAAAATGGAAACAGCAAGAGAAATATGCAAATATGGAAATATTGCTTATTTTTTAACACAGCTGATTTCCACATTTTCTTCAAAGTGTATGTTCAGTTTTATTGGAAATTCATGTGAGATCATTTGCAATATCTATGTGCACTCATCTGGGGTTTTGTCCAGCTGAATTTCATCTTGTCACAAGTTATTTTCACTTTTAAAGATTGTGTTGTTTAAATGATGGTTATTGTTATCTCCATCTTTTTGATACCACTATCCAGCATTGCTTTCAGAACTCTCAGCAATACTTTAGCTGTCTTCCCTTTTAATTTACGTGGTGATCAAGTAAAACTGCAACCACAAAGATAAGTATTGCTTCAGTATCCAGCAGTCACAGTAGAAGACAGAGTAGCATCATCAAATGTTCAACAGAATTTTTTTGCTGTTTCATTCTTAAGAAGCTGATCTATTAACTAAGAACTGGAGGACCATTCAGTTGTGCCAGTTTCTTATGACAAATTATTATCAAAGTTCTCTGTTCAAATGTTAGCAGAAAAGTGAACTACAGTTTTGAGAGTACATTTGTCATAGCAAATATCTGACTGTTCTTACCTTCTATGTTGATGCTAACCCATATCCTGAGCCAAGCTTCTTCTTAGTGAGATATTTAAATGGATCAATACTTGACCAAATGTTTACCCCTGTTTGATAAAAATATTAATTTTCTCTATGAATTAGCAGTTATGTATCAAATTTCAAATAATAAGAGCAGAAGATCAATTAATTTGATACAATTGTGGAGTTAAGATTCCTGCACTTCTATTAACTTCATTCATAAATAGCAGTATGCTTTTTCTGGGAGCAGAAAATGAATCACGGTGTCATTAACTGCACATGCTCTTGATCAGCTTGAAAATGGTGTGTTAAGTAGGTACATTATCATTACTTCTTTAATTGGCTGCGTTTTGTCCTTTGTTTTCTGCTAATTCATTGCATAGTCACACAGGGTGATTTTCAAAAGACACACTTTATGTAGCTGTTCTAATTATGGCCCCTCAAAAAAAGGGATTTGTACTCTAGTTTCTTCTCAAGTTCTTGGAGTATTAGACAAACACTAGAAAACACAATATATTTGTAGAAGAGAGAAAAAGGAAAGAATGTTTTGTTTAATTTCTGAATAAATATTTTTATGAGAAAATATGTCTTTTTAAAATTAAACAATAAATATTTTTCTTCATTATTAATTGCCCTAAACCAAGGTGAGGGATATTTTGGGTAAATTGAGAGAGCTCTAGTTCTTATGTTTTGCTGACTAAACAAGATCAGTTACTTCAGTGTCAGTTTCTCTCCTACTTAAGCTCTTAGAATCACTTGCTTCCGTAGCAATATAAAAGCCAGAGAAGTCATTAGTTATTAATGATAACATTCATGGATAGAAACCTTTGATACACTGGGTACTGTTCCTGGATTAAGCTGTAGAACCAGAAAAACTGTTGAAGTATCTGGTTTATTTTTCTAACATTTGTATATTTTACAAAGATTTTGTCGAGACAAATATGATAGTACAGGGCATCACTGAAACTTCTTCCTTGTCACTAGAACAAATTATAGAGGTAGCAATGAGGAAAAGCATAGCTTGCTTTCATCCTTTTAACTTCTGGTTCTGGAAAACAGGGGTCATGGGGAAGGGGACAGATGCATTTAATTTTAGATTTTGTCTTTGAATGACTCTTTTTTTGCTTGTTGACTAAATTACTAAGTTCTTACTTTTTCACTTCCTTGGTGAATACCTCCCTGTATCAGGTAAGAGTTTTTGAAAGAACAGCTTAACATCTAGCATTAAAAGTAAAGAAATCCTGGTACTAATACATTGAAAGCAGATATTCCTTAGGAGAAGGCTAAATTAAAATGTTAAATTTATATTCAAAAAGCTAAATAAAGCACAAAATCAGTATATTTTAACATTATTTTTTTTCTTATTTCATCTTTTTCATAAATCCAGTGGATGTTTTTATTATCTTCATGTATTTAAAGACAAACTAACTCTGTTTAATAGATATCTGGCTTATTGTTGTGCTTCTGCTGAATTCACATTTTCAATTATGGGAAAAAATATTTTCCATTGTAAATGCTTGAAAATAGCATAATTTCTTGCACGAAATTTATGTTGACTATCCACTCACTGTTAAGATAGGATGATAATCTGGCAGCCAAACCTAAAGGCTAGGTCATAAAACACGTATGTAGCAGGGCCCACAATTGGATGAAAACTTGGTTTTAAATTGATTTAAGCATTTGAATGTAGAGGATACATCTCCTTATAGTTTTTTTCTTGCATTACTGTAGAACTTATAGCTGTTTGTTCTTTAGTAGTTCTGTATGTATATGAGTAGTTTTCACAGCCTAAGCCCAACCATCCTGAAAAATAATATCAATGCTGCAAGCATTTTTAAATATTAAAAGCTTGCTTTACTTCCTGTATTTCAGGATATCTTAGATATATCACTGTATTAGTTTAATCGGCTTCTTTCCTGTTTCTTCTTATCCTTTATTTTCTCTCAACAATTTCTAATTTGCAATTATTTTTAGTCTTTCACATATGCAGTACCATCACTTTCAGTACTAAGGCTACATTATTATACAACTTTGGAGTATCTTTCTGTCAGAATTGTTTATTATTTGTAGACTTTTTCAATTCATTAGCTTATAACTCTTCACCTAAATACCTTTCCTGACCCTTAAGAGAACTATGTTCCACCCTATCATCATTAAATCTACCTCAGAACCATGTGTGTGTATGTGTTGGAAAATGGGGTCTGACTTGGAAGTGCTTGCTTGTGCTTGAGGTGAGAACAGAACATTTATCTTAAATGTATATTTAGAAATACAATAATTTTCAATCAGTAGCAGAAGAGATTAAATTAGCTAGAAATATATATATAAAAAAATAAATCTATGTTTAACATAAGGAGCATCTTTCCTAAACAATTCTGAGTTTAATTCTTACAAGTTGCAATACTGGATATAACTTATTCATGCATTCTTGATTTAGCTTCTTTAGTTTCTTAACATTTTTCTTTCAGCACAAGTATGGCATAGTTGACAAAGATGTCAAATACAAAATTTTAGGACTTATCTAGAAATAAGAGCCTAATTTAGTTTCTTTACTGAAGTGCAGGATGCAAAGAGTTCAAAAACATATATTACAGTATTTGATATTTAAGCTTAAAACTTGTCACACAGGACTACACAAAACTAACTTTTCCATTTAGGAGACAATGTGCTTCACTGCACAAACCAACCAGTTCTTTTGAAATGTGTCATTTTTATGGTTCTAATGTTTCCTTTGTCTCAGTTTAATTCCTATTTTTCATGTTTGATTTGTTTCTTCAGCAAAAATGTTCACTTCTTTGTATGAATTTTTGTGTGCTAATCCTGTTACCCACTGGCTGAAATGCCTCAGTGTCCTCAAAGATTATTTCATATATTGTAAAATTATTTCTGGATCACTGTATTCTTGATAATACAGGATGCTGGCATCAGCTGTTCTAAATCATGGAAGAAGCACTGTAGCCTGGTAATTTTACATTTGAAATATCATAAAAAGGATAATCAAATAACAGTTCTATCCCAAAAATGGGAAGAAATAATGATAAAGGCTGATTCTTTAGAAACAGTAATAAGCAATAGGTAGATGTTTAGTTGTAGAACTAGCTGATACCGTACAGCCTATGAAATTTGATGATAAAATCATAGAACTGACCAGTTAGACTTATATCTGACTGCATCTAACTGACTTTTGCTTACCCATTAGCAAACAAACAAATTAGTGTCATGTATACTAGGTGTAAATTACTAAAGGCTAATGGACACATTTTCAAGGGTAGCTTTTCTGATATTTATTTTACATACCTCTATGTATCATAGTAAATTTAAATGAAAAAGCAGTCCATTGCAATTTCGTTAATACTTCATGGAGAAGGATACTTTTTTTTCAACTGCTACTTGTTAACCCTGGCAGGCAGCTCAGCCTCATGCCGCAACTCATTCACTAAGCCCAGCCAAGTTAGAGAGAAAAACAGAAGGGCAAAACAGAAAACTTGTGGGTCGAGAAAAAAGAGAGTTTAATGGGGATGACAAAACTATGCACACAAAGAAAGCAAAACAACGAATTTATTCACAACTTCCCATGGGCAGGCAGGTGTTCAGCAATCTCCAGGAAAGCAGGGCTCCATCACGCGTAACAGTGATATCGTAAGGCAGACACCATCACTGCAAATGTTATTAATCTCCTCTTTCCATCATCTTTTATTGCCAAGCATGATGTCATATGATCTGGAACCTCCTTTTCGTTGGTTGAGGTTAGCTCTCCCAGCTGCGTCTTCTCCCAACTTCTTGTGCATGCCCAGCCTGCTCACTGGTGGGGTGGGATGAAGCGCAGAAAAGGCCTTGAGGGTATGCAAGCCCTGCTCAGCAATAGTTAAGACACTAGTGTGTTAATAACACTATTCTGCTTGCAAATCCAGAACATAGCACCATACCTGCTACTAGAAAGAAAAGTAACTTTAATCAAGCCAAAATCAGTACAGCAACTGTCGGTGCAACCTCCGGAAAAGTTTTAAGCCTGACTGCATCTAACCTTTCTTACTGTATTGATGACTTACCAAGTATTAATTCCCAGCTCTGAAAAGTCTGATGTTATCTAGAACTTGGTAATAACGCCTTCTTTCAGTAGACATGAAAAAAATTTCAAGAGAGTGATCATAGGGTAGAAGATAAGAAGACAGGATTGTTGGAAATATATGCCTGAAAAAAGCTTACTTGAAGAAATTAATTAAAATGATATAGTTCCACCAAGATTCTCCATGCTGGAATTTTCAGGCTCTTTCCTCAAAATATCTTTTCATTTTATCTTTACATCAACTGTCTCAGGAGACAAACATCTAAACTTGGTCACTGAAATTCAGCTAGTGTGTACCTTGTATATTAATCTACATTACATACTATACTATTTTTCTTTGTGGTTTTGTTTTGTTTTGTTTTTGAGATAGTGGAACCAAAACTATTAGTCTGCCAAAAATCAGTGGGTCACCTCTGTTATGTATATGTGCATGGAGACCTGGATACTAGAGACTTAACTTATTAACATCGCATACATTATATAGTGACCAAATATAAAATAAGAGACCTACCTTCAAGTACAGGTTTTTTGAAATCTGGACTTGAATATTCTGCAAAGGAGAGATGCACCCTCTCTACCTTTGTGTCAGGCTTGATAGAGCAGTGCTTCATAGTGCTCAGCTTATAAGTTACTTAAATATAACTACAAGTTTACAGCCTAACAGTTGCCATTAGTTTGTAATCATAAAATGGTCAAGTGAGCAGTAATTCTCAGAGCACTGTTATCGCATATCTTTATGACACATGAAATGCCTTTAGCAAGACTCATACATTTTTATGGAGAGTAAATGAGAGTTGTGTCCCTATGTCCGACTCTAATGGAAATTCGTAGCTTGAGATGTCAACATAAATCTTTCTGAGAGCTGCATGCGGTATTCAGAAACCGAGAAACAGCTGTTTCTGTCTTCTTTTGAAAAAGTTAAGCATTTTTTACCTCTGTATTGTTGTACTACAGCTGCTAGTAGTTATTTATTATTTTTAATACCTGAAAATGCACATACCATTTTTTTAAAAATTATTTTAAAAATGTCATTGAACTTCTCTGATCCATATTGTCCTCTTTTTTTCAGAAAATTAATTGATGTGACTGTTTTCCATCATCTATGTCTATGGCAGATGTTCATAGCAAGATATCTGTGTAACTCTACTGAAAAAATGATATGGAAATAGACAAAAATACATTCTCTTAGAATGTTAGTTATCATTGCCAGTCTCTCTTGAGTCTCAGTGATTAGTCTGAAAAAATCTTTGTTGAACAGAACTCTCTTAAGCACTAGTTCAAATTTTTAACTAGGAAATATGTCACTTTTTTTCCTCTTAAACTGCTAGAAGAGGAAGAATGGAATGCAGAGTATATTTAGTAAGAGCAGATAAATAAATTTGTATCATGTAATAAATGTATTTCAGAGTACATATGAATTAGCAAAGGTCAAAGTAAAAAAAAAAAAAGAAAAGAAAGAAAAAGATATCACTTCTCTGATAAGACATATACAAGAAGAAATAATAGAAAGAAGAAATAATAGAAGTATTTGACAGGAAACAGTGAGATTTCTAGTTACCCAATCTCTAGGTGTGTCTCATGATAAACTATTTTCAGTGGACGATTATGTTCTAAAGTTTTGGGATGGACATTTTTCTGCTAAATTTTGATGCTAAATTCAGCCAAAAGTCAAGACAAAATATTTTGTACACAACATTATTTTATTTAAACATCTCTCTTGCTAATGTATATTTTGAAGAAATAAATCCTGAAAATTTTAAATTGGAAAAGGAAGATATATGCTGAATATAAACTGCCAAACTGTAACACTTTCTGGCTATCTAAATATAATATTTATCATTTAAGTCTGTCTAATATTTTGGAGGGAAAGATTTTCTTTGGAGAAAACACTAATTAAAAATCCTGAGCATCCAATATATATTGTAAGTTGAAACAACAGAGTTTAAAACAGAAATCCTTGTAATTAAGCGTGTTTTAATTTCACTTGTGTCTTAACTGGAACGTTTTACTTTTTAAATGTATTAACTCTAAAGATTATTTTTAGAATTAAGTTACTGATTAAAATATTTTTATTGCGTACTTATATAACTTTTAGATAATATAGAGCTAATGAGAAATATAGAATTATTCTTGCAACTCAAAATCTGCTATAGTGTTTATTGTTAGTAGCAGACAACCACATTTTTTTTCCTTTTTCAGTTCTGCAAGTACTTGCATTCACCTCCATTCCTTTATTGTCTTGAAATGTGAAGCATTAAAGATGCACCAGCATAAAGTGCACTCAGTTATCTTTCCCTTGCTGTGCTGCTGGGATTCTGATTTGCAAATTATCAGATACATCTTCTTTCTCGTCAAAATGTCTTTTACTTTATTATGTACTGCAGAACTATCTGTCACACTGACAGTGTTAATATGTGCTGTTTCTATTAGATAGTCTCCATTGTTTAAAGTGAGTGATTTTTCTGCTTAAACCAAATTTTTGTAGCAGGACTGAAGTGCTTTTTGCTTCCATTATATTTTTCTTCATGTTGCTTCTTGCTTACAATTCACATGACAAACATTTTAGCTTCGCTCTGAACCAATGCCCTACTTTACTTGGGGAACATATATTATAAAAGCTGGAGTTGTGCTACATTTAAATGAACCATGCAGGCCTACAGCAAAGCTTAGTGAAAAAGTTGTTTTCCCCCTGCTATAATAATCAGTAACTTGAATTATCCCCACAGAAATGGTACATATTGCCTCAAGTATAACAGCTTAATCCTGTTTCTATACAAGTCAGCGCCTACTTCTCCATTCACTTAGCAAAGCATCGTCAACAAGCTTTACATTGTAAATATAACTATAAAAAGTTTCCTATTTGACAATCTAATCTTCAGAGATAAATTTATTCATGTATAGTATAAGAAGTTTATAGTGAGATAATCTTTACAATCAGGATTATTTTACATACAGAAATAAATCAATGGTTTACTGCTAGCCTGCCTATCAGTTGCTATGTTTCTTGCCTGATTTTTTTTCCCCTTTCCTATAGATAGAACTCAGGTTTATTATATTTTTAAGGTTAATATTTTACTTTTATGAAATGGATAACTTATAACAGCTCCATCTTTTGGAGATGCCTCAGTTTTGAACCTCAATTATTTTAAAATGTTTTTCAGTCTTTCTATAAGCATCATACTGATTGATTCTATCCCTAGGTGTGTAATAGTAATAACTTGTTATTTATTCAGATACTGTCCAAAATTATTTTCTGATGAGAAGAGTAGCAGGTGTAAGTGTCATTCTCTCAGATTACTACTTGGGGGGCAGATCTTGCATTAAACCCCATGAAAATTGGTTTAAATTTATGTTATTTCTCTAGAATAATCAGACAGCTACTAATCTATGTGGATATCAATGCAAAACTATTTAACATCAATAATTTTGTTACAGTGTCTCTATTTTCCTTCTTACTGTAACTGAAACAAAACGAAACAAGTGGCAAAACAAAATCAAAGAAGGAGAAAATTCTCCAAGGTACTATGAGTCTAATACCTACAAGAGAGACCATTTTTGGTGTAAATCTTTTGGCTTCATAAAAGACACTTGACCTCTGCTAGTCTATGCCATGATCATTTTCATTCCTGGTCATGTTTGTAATGCACTGTCAGTGCTGTACCTAGAAGGAATAAAATTTGAGTACATGTTGTCTTCTACAAAATCCTGATCTTCTTGTGTGGCTCTTTCTAGAAGCTTTGCAATATTTTTTCTAGAATTTCAAATGTGTATATAAAATAAGCACCTTATGTGTTTTTTTTTAATGTGTTAAATTACTGAAAAAAACTTGACCGTTGTGTTATTGTCCTCAATAGCACGACTGCATATTTCTTAGTAAAGATAAGGCTAAGCATCTGAATGATATAACCCCTGGATTTTCATTCCTTTTATAATCAGTTTATGGAGAAGCTCATTGAACCAAATGAAGTATCTTCTGGCTTTTAATCTTTATTTGCCTGCTTCTAATCAATGATTGAATGTGTAACTCAGTTTTCATTAAAAAACCAATCTCAACAACTGTAGCACAATTGCAGATTTCAAGTGAAGCTGTATACTTTACAATGTTAATCTTGGTTGAACCAGTTTCAGCTTCAGACTTTAAAATAGTATTCAGACTTTTCATATCTGCAATACAAATGTGAATTAAATCAGTACTCTATCGGTTTTAATCTCCTTTTTTTGTAAATTATCTAAGAAAAACACTATAAAATTTATAAATTGCTGTCTTCATTTGGGGATTGCACAAATGCTCCATGATTAAGATTTTGCCTTTCAAAACAATAAGACTTCAAAGTGTAAAATTCATCTTTTTATGGTGCATTTACCTCCCTAGATTGAATTTGAAATGGCAGCAATTGTATTTTACCTATAACTTGATCACCTTCAGCTACACTGTCTTTTTGGGGGGTTTGTTGTAGGTTGATTGGTTTGTTGAGGTTTTATTAATTGTCATAGCTAAAATAACCATAGTATTTCTTATAGACTGGGATTACAATTTTGGTTTTTCTTTTCATATAGAACAATTTCTTCTCTATAGTGTTTCACAGAATCATACAATGGTTTAGTTTGGAAGGGACCTCTGAATCTCATCTTGTCCAATGGCCCTGCTCAAACAGTGTAAACTAGAACTTGTTGCCAGAATCATGTTCACATGCATTTGGAACATCTCCATGGATGGGGACTCCATAACTTCTCTGGGCAACCTTTGCCGGTGCCACCCTCAGAGTGAAAAAATGTTTCCTGATGTTTAGACAGTACCACCTGTATAACTCAAGCCCATTGCTTCTGGTGATGTCACTGGTCAATATTGAAAAGAGCTTGGCTCTGTCCTCTACACACCCTCCCTTTGGATATTTATAGATATTGATAAGCTCCCCATCTGAGTCTTCTCTTTTCCCCAGTTCTTTTAGCTTTTTCTCATAGAAGAGATGGTCTGGTCCCTTAATCATCTTAATGGCCCTGTATCACACTCTTTTCAGTAGTTCCATTTCTCTCTTGTACTGAGAAACCCAAAACAAAACTCTAGATGTGGGCTCACCAGTACTGAGCAGTGGGTAAGGATCACCTCCCTCGGCATGCTGGCAAAGCTCCTCTTAATGAAGCCTGGGATAACTTTAATATTCTTTGCTGTAAGGGCACCATTGCTGGCTCATGGTTTCAAGATTATATTTTTTAAAATAAAATTAGGATAGATTTCAGTAAAATTTCTGAGTATGAATAACAGGAAGATGGTGTTTGTTTTGCTCAAGGAAGACATTTTTATCAAAAGGTTAAGGTGCCTTTAGAAAGAGAGCTAGATTTGTCATCTAGCTATGGATAAGTTAGAAAAGACTCTGCTCTTTACACAGGAATTGCTTTTCAATACTTAGGCTCAGTTGTACTTGCCATTAGTCAATAGGAAATACTAGTCTCAAATACTGAGTATACACAATCAAGCCAGTGGGAATAATCTGCATGAACACTGATGTAGAGAGGATTTTATTTGTTTTTCACGGTAATCTAAACAGACTGCAACTGCATAGAGATCTGGCTGGAGTACAGTAGGATCAAAAGTAGAATTCTCTCACTTTTCTATACTCCTCAAGTTCCTTACACCATTTTAAGTCACTGACTGTACTGAGCTTTTAATCTTTTTGATTTTATTTTTTTTTATAAATAAAGTTCACTATCTCTTACCAGTCTCTAGGATGTTAAAATATTTACTGGTATCTATATTCCAATTAAAGATGGCAGTGAGTTTTTAGTCATTCTTTTTATTTTGTTCTGGGGAAATAAAATCTTCCCTCTACTTTTTTACTCTAGCCACATCTGTAGTCTTCAAAGAATACAGCCATACAGAATGTACATAAACATATAACGTATTAATGAAATAAAATTTAACTTCTCACCAAACTGACAATGAATGCCAATGCATCTTGCCAATGCATCTTGGAGAACATCCAAAAGTGCAACCTTTCCCAACATTCATGCTGAAGTGTCTACCTGGTCAAACACCAGGAACATATGGAGTGATACATAATACCTCCACTGCAGTTCCATTACCTGCAGCTGTTTCTGCATAATTTAGTTAGTGTCTGGCTGATCTCACATTTTGAAACTCTTTTCTAAGCTCTGCTAATCATTTTACAGCAGTGTATAGGAAAAAGATTTTGCTTAATTTCTACATTTCCCAGACTCTAAAATCCTGAAAGATGTCTTTGTGCTCATCTTGCTTTCCATTAAGTTTTTCTGCAAGTCCTGCATTCAGCATTACTAGCAATTGAGAGCTGGTGGAATATTTTATTTAGAATGAAAGAACAAGTTTGGAGAATAGGCAATGAATGTCCTGAAATGAGTCACCTCTTCCAACTCCAATCAATACAGAATCCTAAAATTATTTGAGTTGGAATGGATCTTAAAGATCATTCAGTAACATCCTTTTTTGCCAAGGGCAGGGATACCTTCCACTAGATCAGGTTGCTCAGGGCCTCATCCAACCTCGCCTTGAATACTTTTAAGGATGAGGCATCTGCTGGATTGGTGAGACACTGGGCAGCCTGTTTTAATATCTCATCACCATCATAGTGAACAAACAAACAAAACAATTTTAAAGATGTAAAGATATTAAGAACAATAAACTCAAATACATTTAGATATTTTAGGGTGATTTCATATCCCTTTCTTAGGGACAAATCACACTAAAAGCAATAAAAAACATAGAGTTCTGAATTCCAGAAGAAAATTATTTATGTAGTGGTTTCCCCCTATGTGTATAATTCATTTTCTAAAATAACCATCTGAGTGTCTGATTCTCCAAATCAGATGTGAGAAGTTAACCTCACATACAACAAGTAATTCTCTAATGAATGTACCACCAAAAGAAGGTAGAGAACCCTTCTTTTCAGAAGACTGGTTTTCAGTGTAATTTGTACAATTACAGGATTTAGCTTATATATAAAATGTTCTGTTTGCATTTTCTGTAACTAGAGCAGTCTTTAAAAGCATAACAATTTTTGAAGACTTGTTAAAATGCAGGCTTTCACTTCTGTTAGGCTAATGTATTGTGCATGTAT
This sequence comes from Serilophus lunatus, assembly GCA_013399895.1. Taxonomy (NCBI): domain Eukaryota; kingdom Metazoa; phylum Chordata; class Aves; order Passeriformes; family Eurylaimidae; genus Serilophus; species Serilophus lunatus. The sequence goes on along the minus strand of VXBA01001103.1, from coordinate 82,095 downwards.
GTGTGTAGAAACATGTATGTCAGTGTATAAATATATTTTTATATGTATCTGAATAGATTAATAAAGATTTATATTTTACTACTATATCAGAAAAGTCCAACAACTTTGATGTAGTTTTTTGTTTTGTCCACCATGCTAGATCATACTAGAAGGATTGTGATCATATTTTCAAAAAAGGATAGTGAAAACTTCTAAGTGTTTATGGTTAGTGCCAGTGTAGGTTTGCTGGTTTTTTTTTTTTTGCTACAAACTCTCATGGGCATTTAAATGGGTTAAGACTGTAAAACATACACTTCACTGTAAAATTACAGAAACCTCTTCACAAACATATACTGGACTTTGAGATTTTGCAGTATAGAGGAACCACTGAATATGCCTCTCGTTTCAATGTCATGTGGATGTACCAAAGAGAAATTCAGTACAAAGGTAATAAATTTATACTACCTTCAACTAACTTGTGCTTCTTGAAGAAAGCTTCCGGAAGTATAAATGCATGTAGGATAGTATGCTGAAAGTAAAACACTGAAGTACTGGTTTTAGCTTACCAAATGTAAAACTATGACATGTTAAACAGAAAAAAAAAGGAGAGAGGTTATCATAAATGAGTGAATTATTTAGCCGATAAGTTGAAAAAACATTACAGGGAAAAGAAAAAGTAACTTGTTTTTCATGTTACATATAATAAAAATGTAACTGTATGAAGAGATTGGCAGATTATACATTTACTTTTTATTATTTTCCTATAGACTGTACTCTAGGAAAAAAAAAACAAACACACCAAACTATAAAAAACCTATGTCTTCTAAAAAAAAGTAAATAAATGTTAAAACCCTTATTTGTGAGTGCCTGGTGAGGTTAGGTGCTGATAAAAATCTGTTTGGCAGGACATGACATATTTTTTTAGAAAATATATTTTGTATACATCCTTCAAAGCAATACAGATTTATCTTTCCACAGTGTTTACTCATTCCTATTTTTATTTTTCTGTGCAAAAGTCTTAGTCGTGGATTATGGGCTACCTGGCAAATGAGGTCTGATATCCGTCTTTTCCTGTCAGGTTTTTCTACAGTGCTTTAATATTGCTGTATTCTATTACTCTTATAGCAGCAAAGGAAGAAAACCCAACCTGCTTTTGGTACTCTATTTAAGACCAATATAATTGAAAGTAATGGATAGAATGAGCATTTTTTAGTGAGTTGCCAAGAAATAGCTCTAGGCATTGCTTATTCTGTCTGTCCTAGCTGTATTTCATGAATCTGACTGAGGAGGGTAAGAAGAATAATGTTTAGGTCTTCATAGGCAGAGAAAAATCAATATGTTTTATTTTAAAATATCAGCTTTGATGAAGTGAAATTTTTATGTAAAGGAAGCTTTTAAATATTTCCATTGATTTTTAATACACTTTGTTGTGGGATTTATAACAATAAGAAAATCCCTTGTGGCTTATCTTTTAAGGGGAGTTTTTGAAGATCATGCAACAAAACTAAATTATGGGTGCCATGTAGAAGTTTTCTGTCATATAAAACTGATGGCTATTTAAGCAGGGTGAGATGGAGAGCTGTTAACACTACAAAGTTCTGTTTTTAACAAACTTCCTGGAGATAGTTCAGAACACCTGATTTAGTAACACTGGATTGCCCTCCTGATAGTTACTGGGAAAGCAATTTAAACTCCTACTTGGTACATGTTCTTTCTTGAAAAGACTCTAAAGTCATCACTCCTTTTCAAAAGCAGAAGAAAGGAAAATAGAACATATAGAGGCTGCTGACAAAAATGTACAAACCAAAAAAAATGGCTTAAAAGTGTACAAAAAATAATGATTGTGTATTGAGAAGGAAATTCAGAACATTCTAAGTTTGGGCTATGACAAAGAAAAGCCTATATTGGCCTGTAATTGGTATTTAGTGGCTTCCAAGATTTGCATGTTAATTCTCTGAGAGTAGGATAGTCATCAATATAGATTTAGATATTAGAGCTGCTGTTACTCTTGTCACTGACCTACCTGTTTGAGAAAAACCCCTTAGGATGATTATTTGGATATAGACCTGCTTTGCTCAAGTAGAGTGGAAAAAAGTATATACAGACAGCCTTAAGACTGAGTCTTAAAGCATTATTTGGTGGTTCAAAAGCAAGTTCATCTGTGAAGCTTTACACTTCAGTTTGCAGTCAGACAGATTCTCAAATCAAAAAACAAACAGTAGTACAGTGTAACACAGGGTCGGGAAGTAGTTGAGCATAAGGGCAATATTGACATGTTTTGTTTTCCTACTTGTTCATCCTTAACATCCCTGTCAAAAGAGGAAAGACACTAAGGCAATCATTACTTTGCCTAGCCATTAAATGTAAGCTATAATTCAGCAGTTATAGGTCACTGATAGCTGTTCTTTGAGTCTTGTTATTTACTGATGCACTCAGAGAACTGTGCCTTAATTACAAGAGCAAATAGTTGTACTATTTTTTCCAGAAGTTGTTTGCTCTTTTTTTTTTTTTTTTAATTTTAAGAAACTGAAATCCATGCTGCTTTTCCTCAGACAATACAGATCTATATTTTAAGACTCAGTCTTCTGGGAAACTATTTCAATGTTTAGGCACATTTCTTCAATAACACATTTAGTTGCAGGAAAAAAAATGGCTGGTTGAAGATGTAACAAAACTACATGGAACATCCTATTGTCTTTTGCTAAACGTCATGCATCTGGCATGATAGCCCTGACATTGAAATGTCAAGTTGTTTGCCAAATCCTGGAGACAAGATATGTAATCTGAAATTCATCAGTTTTACTATTTAGAAATTAGAAATTCTTTAATGTTCTGCTCAGTGAGTCCCAAACACACTTTCCTTCTCACATTTTGATCTTTGAATTAGAAAGGAGACTAAAAAAGAAGATTACAGCATTAACTATCTACACACAGAAACACAGCTACAGCAGGATGAATAATTAAAAATCAGACCTTGGAATTTTATTATTTGCCAGGGAAACAATTCATTCTTCCAAGAAAGAGGTATCTTCCTGTTGGATACAAGAGAAAAAGTGCAATAAACAGAAGAATGAGAATTCACAGAATTAATAATCTAGGTTGAGTTAAAATAAGAGGAAAAAATGTTATTAAAGAAATAAAGAACTTAGAACATATCTTGAGGTAGAAGTTAAGCAAAACAAAGTAACTGTGAGAGTGGTCCATGATCTTGCCTCAACTAGGAGTTTAGTAACTGACTGTAATGACTGATGGGCAAGGTAAACGAGAACTTAATACCATGAACCTTGGTACAGGCCATGGATCAACAGGTGACAGGCGAACCATACCTGAAACTGATGGAATAATGTAGCATGATAAGAATGCAGGCTGATTTGATTTATGGCTTGTGCCAACATCTGATTGTGAAATGACAAGGGCTTAGAGAAAATATTCGGAGACATCCAACAATGTGTAAAAGCTAAGGAGCAAGGTGAAACTGAGCCACTTCTGAGAACCTGAGAGAGAAGCTATGTCAGGGCCACGTTTACACTCAACAGAACACACACACATGCATGAACAGTTGCAGTTAATTTGAACTTGTTCCATTTGCCAATCCATTGAGTTGTCACAGTCTAACCTGAGGAAGAGTTTATCCAACCAGTCTCAGTGTAGACTCAGTTTTGGACTATTAGTTGAAAAAGAAAAACAAAATCCAAATAAACATGGTTGAATAAGTGAGGGTATGAGAGAAACAAAAGAGGGATGTAAAGGCAATCACTCATCAGGTCCCACTAGCTGATCAACTGCACTAAGCTTTCATGAATGATATTTCCAGACACAAAAGAGTCAGGGTGGCTGAGAACAGACTGTTTACATTTTTCCCAGGCAAATCATCTTTAACCAAGCTGATTGTCATCCAGTATGACCAGTTCCATCCCCGTGGGAGACCAGATGATGTTTACAAAGGTATTCAAAAGAGTTTTCCACGGCATCTTCATAGCCAAACTAAGGGGACACATAATGAATGAGTAAATTAAAAGCTACCTGGGCAACTGTCCTGACCATCTCAAAAGTAGTGTACAATAGTTTGACTCTTCTCTAGCAACTATTGAAAATGAAGTTCCTTCTGATTTGACATCAGGGCTGATATTATTTGACACAGATTGAAAGCTCCTGCAAGATGGTAGAGAATACATCCTGAGTACATTTGACCTTGATAACAACCAAATGGGAGACAGCAACTGATAAGTTCAGGGGAAAAGTTTTCTGCCAGACTTCAACTAGAGGAATGAGCCCATATAACCTCATGGGTTACAACAGACAAATGCAAAATCCTGCCTGAGGGATTGAGTCCCTGCATCAGTGCAGGTCAGGGACTCAGTGGCTAAGGTGCCACTCTGCCAAATACGACTCGGTTGCCTTAAGCAACTTGAATCGATTTTTATATAACCCTGTTTTGAGCAGGAGACTGGACAAAATTATCTCCACAGGACCATTGAACCTAAGATTTTCTCTATCTGTCTTCTATGATTTACATGCTTTAGGCCAGGTTTTCTAATTTTTACCAAATTTTCTCTTACTGCATTCTGATAGCTTAAATGGAAACTACATGGCATTTGTTAAACAGGCAAAATGTAAAGATTAGAAGAATAATTTTACATAATTCAGAAATCTCTAGAACATGTCAAGGTATCAAAATTTAAGCAGCTATCAGTGGATGCTTTAGAAAAATGGGTCCTTAATGGTACAGAAACTGCCTTACATCAAACATTACAATAAAGTTGCAAGTATTTTCAGGTACAGGAGAAAATACTTGACATTTTTTTAAGTGGGTTGTAGTCGTTAAGGCCGGCAATCTTAGCAATCACAGGAGACAGGGTTTCATCCAGGAAGCCATTTAATGAGAGAACTTACAGCTTTATATACTTTTTAGAAACTAGCATGTTACATCTTTATTGGTTCACACAATTTTTTTTGACTAACTTATGGGACGAGCTGAAGTATTAGCTCATCTGTCGTTATTTTGAGAACTCAGAGTATTATTTTGATACTGGACAAAGCTGTTGATCAGAAAGGCATGAGAAAGGCTCTGCAAAAACAACACCTGGTTGATAAAGGAAAATCTCTTGTTATTGTGCGAGAAATTTAGGCTGCTTTAGCTTGTGCGAAGCTACAGATGTGTTTTGAGAAAATTCTAACCATATTTTGAGAAACTACTACATTGTTTACATTTTGCTTTTCAGACAGAAATTTTCCAGGCTGACTTCGAGCTTTACCAGAGAGACAGAACCACCCATGCTGACTTCAAAACTCTCAAAATTAGGCCCAAAAGCCCAGCTTTCAAAAAAGTACCACTAAAGTGGGTAGATTTAAGTAAGCAAGCTAGGCACAGTTCTTTATCTCCCAAGTCACAACTACCTGCCACTGGTTTAAGGGCTGCTAGATTTGAGACATATCAACATGTTATGACACTTTGAAAATTACTGTGATCAGGATAGATAATCACAGCCCAACACCAAGTTCTCTATGGCTTGTTCCTTCTGGATTGAGACAAAGGAAAAAGAAAGATGCTTTTCATATGGTGCCAATTATGGCACAAATATTTTTATTTTTTGGTTCTCTTTATTATTTTCCAATCCCTCTCCACTGATATAGGTCGAAGCATGGCTTTCCAAGTATCTATCAAGCTAAGAAGTAATGTGGCTACGCTAATAGAAGTTAATATATAATGAATTAATGTGTTACAAATGGTAGGAAGAAGAGATTTAAGTATCATTCTTGTTATCAAAGATTTATCAGTGCATCCTAATTTATTGATACCTGTTTCAAACAAACCAGTAAGCACTTCAGCACCCTAGAAAATCAGGCATTAAAATTAATCATAGATTGTGTGATCATAAACACTATATATAACATTATCAGTATCTTTAATTCTCTGTCACTACCATGTTAATCATCCCTACAATATTATAATGAAATTCTGCCAATCCTGACATTGTGTGGCCTTGGAATAGTTACATTAATGTCCAGATTAGCACAGTTGTGCTGTAGAGTACTGGGAATAGTGGAAGTTTCTTTATTAATAGTCTCCCCCTGCATCTGTATACATTAAGATAAACATGTGACAATCATTTTAACAAAGAAAATGAAACTCCATAATGCATTAGCTGAGTTTTAAAATGGAGGCAATGTTTTTAATAGAACTGGGGATATTACTTATATTCTTATCAATGGAAACACTATGAACAAAATGCCATCAAAAATTGTATGAAGAATGAAAAGAAACTTGCAAAACAAAAGATTGTATCTTTATTTGTAGACTTGAAGACAAAAGCAGTTTAGTCTTTATTAGCAAATATCTAACTAGACATATAATTCTGATATATGTATATGAATATTACTAGGCTTCTATATTTTTTAGGGCAAAAAGAAAAAATAATTTGCTTCTAATCGTTCTAGAGATGGAATGTAATTAGTAATCATCAGAGAAACATTTATTTTTGCCTCATTTTAATATTAACTTCAGAATAACTTGGGTAACCAATAATGCTTTATAAAAGATGTCACTTTTGTTTTGTGAATTAACTGGAAAATGCAAATACAGTTCTTCCTGAAGAGGTTAACTGATCACTATTTTGGTTTTATTGAATGGCATTAATTAAGATCACAGCCAAATAAAAGTTTCTGAACATAAGAAATATTAATACTCGCTACAAAAATAAGAATGTTGGAAGACCACTTAATATTTCTCAAAATCTATTTCATTCACTGACAGCTCCCATCTCTGTTATTTTTTTAATAGAACCTCATAAAATAAACAATTCTGAAATAAAAGAGGAAGTTTATCTATGTTGTCCTAATGCAAAACATTTTTTAGTTCTGTTTAAATTGTGTTATTTTCACTATTCTTCCCATAATTTTTCTATAAGACCAGCATTAGAAATGAGCATGTGGAATAAGAAGTGTTTTGTATAATATACACATTTTTCTACACCTTCTCTACATCAACATTCCCAGTGATTAATATTATGTGCCTTCTTTTGACTCTCAATAGTATTCCATAACTCTCTATTTCAAAATTATTTAGTAGGTGCAACACTTTTAAGTCCTACTGGTACTGAAGTATAATAAGTATAAGCACTTCTATGTTTTTGAATGTGAGTGAATTTCAATTACAGATTAGTTCAAGATCACATCTCATTCCATTACTGATGTTCTGTGTTTGAACCCAGGCCCCCAGAGATTAGATACAGGTGCTATGAACCGATTATGTCATCTATGCATTTAAAGTGTTTGTCATAATATACTGAGCACAGCCTTCCCCGCTGCGCTTTAACTTAAGAGTGAAAATGACACAAACTTGTCTTTGTGAAACCTCTCGTAATTCATCTGGTGTTTCCTAGTCAGGCAGATTTCCTCTGGAGAATAATTCTTTTTGCACTTCGATACACTAGGCAGTAATAACAGGAATTCTTCTAGTACCTACAAGAAAGCTGGAGAGGGACTTTTTAAGAGGCATGAAGTGATAGGATAGGGGTAATGGTTTTAAAGTGGAGAAGAATAGGTTGAAATTAGACATTAGAGAGAAATTATTCATGGTGAGAATGATGAAACACTGGAACATGTCACTCAGAGAAGCTGTGGATGCCTCATCCCTGGAAGTGCTCGAGGCCAGGTTGGGTGGGGCCCTGAGTTACCTGATCTAGTAGGTGGTGGTCCTGCACATGGCAGGGGTGTTGGAATAAGATGATCTTTAAAGTTTCTTCCAATCCAGCCATTCTATAAAATCTGGCATGTCACCTCTGCAAAAAAATTCTACCTCTTGGCAAAGATGAGCCATTTTGGCATAAAACAAAACAGCTCTTTCTATATTTATGCTATTACAAAGCATTCTTACAGATGATGCATCTTTTTGTGAACAATGGAGACAGCTGGTATGATTACCTCCAGGTTAAAACATATACATTTTAATTTCCGTGTGTAAACATATAGCCAGCTATCTACACTGCTACTGAAGTCAGTGAAAACCACACAGTACAGTTACTGCAGCCTGAAAGGCAAATCAACCCTCCCTAGAGACCTGAAGCTCAAGTGTCTGTTTCAGGCTCTCTTGCCAGAGAATTCATATAAGTGCCACTACAAATGCCCTAGGGTACCCAAAACCTTCACAACAAACTAGTAAATTTGTAAAGGATCTGGTAGCAGTCTGAGTCTAGAGCTTCCAAAACAGTGGGACACAGTCAACTGTGTGTATCTCTGAGCTGGCTCACTAATTGTACAATTAGATGTTTATTAAATATTATGGGATAGAAGTAAGGGCATACATTAATGTTTTCATTTATATGGAGTGCACTTTTGAGATATCTCTTGATTGCCTGATTTACTATGCTTTGATTAATATAATGAGGTAATCTCAGAGTAAACAATTTTGATGAAACTAAACCAGAAGATGCATTCCAAAGCACGACTGTGAATACAAGGGGTTCACCCAGAGGACTAGACCATAACTAGTTTTAAGTATATAAAAAAAGAAGAGGAAAATCATGAAATGCATAGAGTAAAAATGTCAGATTCTCAGAATCAAATTATTTGACTTTCAATTCCTCTCTTGTCATAACACGTTTTGCAAATACAGTGTGAGCCTTAGGTATTCAAGCGTATTTGCTTATTTGCTAAATTTAGATCTTAGTTTTGTATATTAATATCAAGTATACACTGGCTACTGGATTAAGCATAATTCAATTTGTGAAGGCAAGGGAGACATCTTTGAGATAACAATTTTATAACATGTGTTTTGTGAAAAAAGTTAGTTTTTTTAAGAGTTATAGACTCTGTATGTTATAATCAATATTCTGATCTCTAATGGACCCTATAAAAAACTTATTGCTTCCTCCTCAGCTTGTGCTTGTTGTGCTTTTAAAAACAAAGTTAATCACGAATGTACACATACCATCTGTTACAAGGCCCCCTTGTTTAACACTAATTTAAAGCTATATCAGAGATTGTAACAGAGGAATTAAGGCTGATGTTACTGCAAGAACAGAAGCGCATTCCTCAGTAACTTAAATACAAGATTTATTTACTTAGTGGGACAAGTATTGTAACTGTACAGCAATTCTTATTCTACAGCACACACACATATTCCTACCGATATATTCACACTAACTTAGGCCCCAGATCTGGTGTGGCTGTGGCCAGCACCATGGACCCGGCAGGGATAATAGGACAGTTGCTCCCGGCTGACCCTAGTCCTGAGTGGCAGTCTGGCCTTTGCATGAAGCTTTCTATTTCAGGCTCAACCCTTTCTCCAGCATCCTGTGTTTGCAAACACGTTTCCCCAAGGGACTACTGTTTTTGCTACTCATTTCTTTTTAGTTTTGATGGTTAGGACAATGGCCTTGCTAGTCAAATCATCCTAGATGTCTTTACAATTTCCTCCCCACCTAAGCCAATTAGCAGACATTTCCTGGTCATTGAATCCAACCAGAAACCCAGCAGTGCCAAGTCCCCCACTAAATCATCTCCCTAAGTGCCATATCTACTCATCTTTAAGTGCCTCCAGGTATAGTGACTCAACCTGAGAGCCTGTTCTAATGCTTGACCACGCTTTCAGGGAAGAGATTTTTCCTAATATTCAATCTAAAACTCTAATATTCAATCTAAACCCTGTATAAGTTTCACCCATTTCTTTTCGTCCTGTTGCTTGACACCCCGCATTCAAGTGACTGTAGAGAGCAGTTCAATATTTCATACAATGGTTGCAATTATTTTACAGCTGTATTTTAAACATAAACAGAGGAATATAAAATATATAGAAAACATTACTTAATGTTATTCTGGCTAATGAAATATATTTTGACTATTAATAGATTATTCAGAAATTTTGATATATTTCAATTAGATCTACTTATGGAACATTTCTTTGTCACGTTATCATTTTTAAGTTTAATGTGTGTAAAGACACACATAGCATATATGTGCACATGCATTTATGTGTGTATAGAGATATAATCCTATATTTGTATATAGAGCCACATATTATGTTTGTAGTAAAGTTTTCTAGCCATTAGAGTAAGAGCCTTCTGAATATTGACATAAGGTACTTGCTGCATAACAGAACTGAACATATAAAGAAAATAGAAGGAAAAAAAAGTGGCCTATTTTGCTTGCCTATCGGTAGCCTATCATTGTTGCCACCTCTATTGCTAGTCACAGTCATGAGTGAATTAAATGCTCCAGCACTGAACACCCAGAAAAGTATCCATGAAGTAAGAGGAAATAAATGGAAATATTTTCTGCACCCAGGTGTGGGGGTTAGAGGGGTGCTGGGGTATCTTGGGGTTGTCAAGGGGGGCTTTGGGTCTCAGGGTGGTCTTGGGGGGGTCCTGGGGCTTTGGAAGGAGAGAACGTGTAAGGAGTGCCCATTTATCTTGTCCGTGTAAAATCCTGTTTTCCTTAAGGGAAAGGCAGGGGCTGGGATCGAGGCAGCCCTCTCTCGGGGAAGGCAGGGCGTCACCCCAGCCGTCCCCTGCGGTATTTCCCCGGGGCCGGGCGGGGGCCGGGATGGCCGTCATTCCTGCCCGCTCTCCCGGGGGCTGGGGGAGGGCAGGGGGCTGTTCTTGGTGTGGGCCTCTCCCCCGTCCCCCGCTGTTTCCCGGCGTGGCTGGGTTGCGACGGGCACTGTCGGCCCCGTGCTGCTGTAAGGGACTGCGGCTCTGGCTGGTTCCCAGGCGGCCCTGGCCCCTGTTACCTGCGGTGTGTCCTGGCATCAGCGCGGGCAGCGATCTGCAGTCCCGGCAAGCGGCAGTGCCAATTCACAGCCAGCGGCACGCGGCCCCGAGGCCGGCTCGTGCCACGTATTGTGTGCGGGGGGTGTCCCCCAGTCCCAGCGCGGGTGGCAGCCCAAGAGCTCGGCCACAGGGGAACCCCGGCATGCCCACGGGCAGCGGTGGGGACACGGCCACGCAGCACAGGAGGTGCGGTCCCAACAGCTCCCAGCTTGCAGGCAGAGACATGCTGTGAATGCTGGCGCCAGATCCCGGCGCAGCCACAGTTGGGAGCGTGGGCGCGGCGGCTGCTTGTGGACAGCGGCAGGGGTCCAGCATTGGCACTGTGCTGGCGATGGCCGTGCAGAGGGGCGGGAGGCACTCCGGGGGGTCNGTCACTCCGGGGCGTCCCCAAAGTGCCTGCAGCCGTGAAAACAAAGATGGTGCCTCGAGCCCTGCGCGTGTGGTCTCTGGCAGGAACTGCCATTGTGCCTGGAGTGAAGACACCAGAAGAGAGGCAGAGCTCAGCTCCACTGGCCAGTCAGAAGATGGCTTAGCCAGGAAGAGAGATTCGTGCAAGACTTGGAGGGCTTGAAAAGCTGAGCACAGCAGCCCTCCCTCTCTTTGGCTTCCGGTCCAGGGGCGAAGCACACGGCTCCTCTCCTTTGGGGTCTCAGACCCCACGGAGTGACTCCACCCATTCCTCTCAGCACCAAAGCGATTTCCAGCTTGATAGCAAGTAGCCACTTCCCGAAGGTGTCCTGGGAGGGGGTCGCTTTTCACTTCTTTTTGTGTTTTGCGGAAAACCTCGAGGGCCGGGAGTGACACCACCAGAGAGGGAGGGAGAGAGACGGCTTCCCTACCCCTCCCCCTGTTTTCTCACCTAGCTACCTAGCTTGGAAAAACAGTTCCTTTTTTTTTTTTTTGTCCCTTTTTCCCTTTTGTGTTTTCTGCGTGTCAAGTGTTTCTCTGTGTAAGTTTTGGGTCCCCGTGGGTTGTCCTTTCTTCCCTATTTTAAATCCCACATAACAAACTATTCCTCTGCTGCCAATTTTGTTCAGTTTTCTGTCATCTTTATTGTGCACGCCCCTTAGATGATAAAAAGTGGTTCCAACCACCACACCAGGTTATGTGGCAAGCAATTTAGCATTGAACATAGAACTACATGATCTCATTGAATATTTAAACACTAATTTATTTGCATGTTACTTCTGAGTAACTGAGTAACTGAGAGTTGATCTGTTAGAGGGAAGGAGGGCTCTGCAGAGAGACCTTGACAGGCTGGCTGGATGGGTTGAGTCCAATAATATGAGGTTTAATAAATCCATGTGCCGGGTTTTACACTTTGTGATATAGAACCAGATATACTTCTAGTATGATAATAATTTCTTTAATAACTTTAACGGGCTGAATTATTATTAAGAAATGCTAAACTCACTTTTCACCCTGGACATCCATATTTTATGCTTGATTCACAGTTCTGGCTTTTTGTCGTATATATATATATATACGCTTGTTATTTTTTCAGGTCCAAATAATACTATTTTTCCTCATCCACCCTTTCCTTTTTACAAAAAAGTACCTAGGAACAGCTTCCCTGACACAGAATGAGTTGTAATTCTTACTATATTGCCAACATTGCTTATTAACAGGATTTAATGTGGTAGTGGTGATGGAAAAATAAAAAATATGGTGAATTATTAAGTTCAACGGTACATTTTTTTCAAATGCATATATATTTATATTATAGTACCAATGTCATTACTATTTTCCAGCTGCCCATACAATCAGATCTCTTGCACAGTTTAATACTGCAATAATAATTTCTGATAAATACAAGGTTTTAATCTTGCCTCTGAAAAAAGATGATTACTGAATATTTATGTTTTCTACTAGTCTCTACCTTTTAGAAAACTAGATAGCCACATCAACCAATTTGTTTTCCCACAGCAAGCACCTGATGTATTATGAGATTATAGACTTAATCAGAGAGTTCATTGGGAAACAGCCCTAGAAAACAAAGGAGTTCAGGAGAAATGGTGTGCTTCAAAACAGAGCTTGAGGGCACAGGAACAGACTGTCCCTGTGTGCCAAAAGATGAGTCGATGAGGTAAACGTCCAGCCTGGATGAGCAACGAGGTTTCGAAGGAACTTAGAAACAAAAAGATGTATCATCTTTTGAAGGAGGGTCGGACCTCTCAGGAAGTGCTAGGGCATGTAGAAAAAAAATTAGGGAGGCTAAAGCTCAGATTGAACTTAAATTGGCTACTTCTGTCAGGAATAATAAAAAAAGTTTTTACAAATATATTAATGGTGAAAGGAAGGGTAAGACTGACCTTTGTCCCTTGTTGGATGAGGCAGGAAACCTAGTAATTAAAGATGAGAAGGCGGAATGCCTTCTTTGCCTCAGTCTTTAGTGAGAAGACAGCTTGTCCTCAGGGGTTGGCAGGTGGTGTCAGTGAGAAGAATGGTCCTCTTGTTATCCAAAAAGAGGCAGTCAGAGAACTTCTGAGACACTTGGATATTCATAAATCTATGGGACCAGATGGGATCCATCCCAGGGTGATGAGGGAGCTGGCAGATGAGCTTGCAAAACCGCTCTCCATCATTTACCAAGAGTCGTGGCTCTCTGGTGAGGTTCCAGAAGACTGGAAGCTGGACAATGTGATGCCTGTTTACAAAAAGGGTAGGAAGGAGGATCCTGGTAATTACAGGCCAGTTAGTCTGACCTCATACCAGGTAAGGTAATGGAACAGTTCATACTGAGAGCTATCAAACAGCACTTACAGGATGGCCAGGGTATCACACCTAATCAGCATGGATTTACAAAGAGTAGGTCGTGCTTGACCAACCTGATCNACCAGTGGTGTCCCTCAGGGATCTGTGCTGGGACCAGTGTTATTCAATATTTTTATTGATGACATGGATGAGGGTATTGTGTCTTTCATTAGTAAATTTGCAGATGACACTAAGCTGGGAGCTTGTGTCGATCTATTGGAAGGAAGGAGGGCTCTTCAGAGAGACCTGGATCAGTTGGATGGATGGGCGGAGTCCAATAGGATAAAGTTTAATAAGTCTAAGTGCCGAGTTCTGCATTTTGGCCACAAAAATCCCCTGCAACGTTACAAGCTAAGGACAGTGTGGCTGGACAGTGCCCAGGTGGAAAGGGATCTGGGGGTACTGGTTGACAGACAACTGAATATGAACCAGCAGTGTGCCCTGGTGGCCAAGAAGGCCAACGGCATCCTGGCCAGCATTAGGAGTGGTGTGGCCAGCAGGAGCAGGGAGGTCATTCTTCCCCTGTACTCAGCACTGGTGAGGCCAAATCTTGAATATTGTGTCCAGTTCTGGGCCCCTCAGTTTAGGAAGGACATGGAGATCCTTGAGCATGTCCAAAGGAGGGCAACATAGCTGGTGAGGGGCTTGGAACACAAGCCCTATGAGGGACAGTTGAGGGAGCTAAAGTTATTTAGCCTGGAGAAAAGGAGACTCAGAGATGACCTTATCACTCTCTACAACTTCCTGAGAAGAGGTTGTACTCAAGTGGGAGTTGGTCTCTTCCACCATGCAGCAACTGACAGAACAAGGGGACACTGTCTCAAGATGTGTCAAGGAAGGATATTAGGAAACAATTCTTCATGGAAAGAATAATGAAGCACTGGAATAGTCTGTCCAGGGAGGTGGTAGAGTCACCATCTCTGGACGTGTTTAAAAAAAGAGTGGACATGGCACTTGATGCCATAGTCTAGTTGGGTGTTAAGGTATGGGTTGGACTCGATGATCTTTGAGGTCTCTTCCAATCTAGTTTAGTCTGTGATTAATACCCTGGCAATTTGCCAGCACTTTTATTTATATAGATTTGCACACTGTGCTCTCTATTAAATCTCTAAGCACACTTGAAATCAATGGCCTAAAACCAAAAAGAATCAGTCAGCTCTAATCAGATTCTGAAACATCTGCAGCTTTGTAATTGACAACTGCTAGTGTTAACACAGCTGCCTACAGAAGATGGTTTTTTTTTCATAAAACTACAACAAGGTCTCTTTGTGTGTGCCAAGGTGCTTGACATTGATACCTCTGCTGATTTACATCTCAGCTGCATTCTATATGGCTTTCTTTAATAACTGCTGCCTGGTTTTCTGCAACTTCTTAATTCAGAAGCAAATGAATATCCAGCATTCAACTAACTTCAAAGCATCTGGTCACAGCAACAATACATGTGCTTAAACATGCAGATGCATTTTTGAAGTTGCAGACATCTGCATACATAAGTCAAGTGCCTGCCCGAGAAGGAGGTTTCATGGATTTACAAGATTTAATGTCTGGATATGTCCAAGTATTAAAATTTTTGAGGTGCTTTCTTTATCTTTTCTAGAGTGTCTGCACAGAATGTTAACTTGTAATTCATTCAGAAATCAACACTCAGAAAATAAACTCATTCAAACGCATTTCTTTGGACACATAATGCTAAAATTGCAACAGATGTCTACAAATGTTAACATTTGTAATGGCGTTAAGATCGAGTTATTAAAATTATCAGAGAGACATCTCTGCCTGAATGAAGATGTAAATGAGACCATATGCCAAAGACAATAATACAGATTTTTATTTAACAGTAAATATGAGGTGGAGAAAGATAGAAAGAAATAGGGAAAAGAGAGGGGGAGAGACAAAGAAAGTGATCACTCTGTGGATTCCAACAGTATCCCATTGGTTCTCTTCTTTTGGTCTTCTCAGCAGTAAGAGTCTCAGTCTTGTCATGGTAATGGTTGCAGCCTGGATCCATCAGGGGAAGCCAGAGTAGTGAGAGAAGCCTGCAAAACAGAGACCATCAGTGTTTATATTATGCTTAGTCAAGGTAGAAACATCCCAGTACCTACCCTGGGGCAGACGGTTTTACATTGGATGATGTAATACAGGATCACCTTTCAGGAATCTTTGACACCTTCTAAAACATTATTGCTGCCTGTTATGTCAGCAGAGTTGAGTCAATTATGGACCACTGTGGTCTCTCAGCAGAGACAAATAGCTTGAGGCTTGATGTGAATGTCCTGGTACCTCCCCAAGGGAGAAGGAGGATCTTCACAGCTGAGTCACTTGTGTAAGGACAGAGACATTACCCCACCTCACAGGATTTATTTGCCTCTTTCTTTATCTTGTTTGACACCCAGCTTGTAGCCTGAGGCGTCAGCTGTGCATGCCCTCTGCACCTGAGCCGTTAATTTACATGTCATCAGCTTCCACCTTGGTTGTTTGAGCCATTAGCATTCTAGTCACTCACACTTGTGGATACAGATTTTTTGCGGGATAATTGGGCAATAATACCACTTTTCTCTTACATCAAGTTCCTGTCACAGTCCAAATTCATAGGCACATTCAGGGAGGGGTGGGCTTCAGTGAGCAGTTGTTTTTTTGCAGTTTGCTACAGTGGACAAAAGTCTTTCAGTGATTTTAGCAATGTTTATGCCATTCATTATTTCAGTCTCTCACAAATGACAAATCAGGGTTTGTTTTTTTTTATAGAGACATTTAAATATGCATGCGGATGTTTATACAGATGTAAGTGCATATATGTATTTCAAAATGAAAGAGAATTAATAATGTGTACAAAGAGATTTAACATGCATCTGCTTTAAAAAAAAAAAAAGCAAAAAAAGAAAGTAGCAACTTTTGTAAGATTTCATCACATTCCTGTTTTAAAATATTTATATGATGAAGTGTATGAACCTTCAGGAGTTTATTATAGCATAAAAATCTGTGTATGTATAGACATGCACACTTGTAAATAAGGGGGTTTTTTTAATTTGCTCAAAGAGAAAAAGAACACTGAAGGATATGAAACTCCTATCTTTTTTATTCTTTTTTCAGTTTCTATCTTTAACAGGTTAATCTGTTAATGACTGTAGAATTCTGTTGTAGCAAGAAAAGCATTTTATCCCCATATTATATATATATTAATTTTTCTTTACTGTTGTTTAGATATAGCAATATAGAATGATATCCATATTTAGAAAAATTAATTTTGTGTCTTTCCCCACTGAGACATAGCAGGGCTTGGAAGAGTCAAAGATGCAAAACAGTGATTGCAGATATTTGCCAAGCCAGACCCCCCTTCAATCAAAAAAAATTAATTTGTATACTCTATTTTTAAACTTGTATAAGACCTAAGTGACTTTCAACATTATTCTTTTAGAACAAGTATACAACTACAAGCAGGAGTTAGAGCAGTTAGAGACATTTCTTCTCAAGAGTGCAAAATTTCATGCAAATCAACTACATAAGATGTAATGAAGGTATATGGAAAGCTTGAAGTGTGATGAAAAGAGCCTAAAAAAAAGAGAAGGCTCTGTGTGCATGCAGGGTACCCACTGAACGGGTCTCTACAAGGCATGTGAACTGCCCTGTGTTCGAAAGGCCATACCTCCCAAGGAAACCTTCTGTTGCTGCTATTTTCTACTATTGGCATAGATGGGTCATTTCCAGCTGCCACTGAAAGCAGGCTTTAAATATTAACTGGAGTTCTTAAGCCTCTATGCAACTTTTATAAATCATTACTGCGAAGTGCTAGTCAAAAATACCATCTGTGGAATGATTTCTTTTTCAGAAAGGCAGCCTGAAAACACAAGGAATGGCTTAAATTTTTCCTTTTAATTAGTATGAGAAAAGTAGTTGTAAACATCTGAAGTGATAACATATCTTAATAAACATACTCAGTTCAGTGTTAATTGTATTGCTATGTACATATATCTAAAAAAATAAAATTTGAAAAAGTAGTTTATACAATTGCATCTCCTCTTCTAATGTTGATTGGTCATTTGTATTTCTGTTAAATGTTCTATAAGACACTATTGAGAAATATAATACAAATCATCACAACCAATATCAGAATTAATCTATTACTGACTATTACTTCTTATTATTCTGTATTTATGTCAGACAAGATTAGCAAGTCATTATAGACTCACTGGGGAAAAGTATGCTAAAGGTCATTCCATGACATCCATAACATTTAGGAATAACATCCTAAATTTAGATTGCTCTAATTTGGCAAGTTGTTTATGTTACTTTTGAAACAGCTACCATATGGAATGCTTCAGAATTTTTATGGGGATAAAACCTCAGTACTTTCCCACTGCTACTCTAGATAACCTTGAGTAACTCACTTCTCTTTGACTGTGCTCCCATCCCTCTGGCTTCATCTATTTATACTTTTAGCACTTTTCCTTATCATGTGTACAGACTCACATATCGTGATCTGGCTATTTTGATGTTATATTCATATGAATGATAATACCAGTGACAACAAATAAATTATTGATGTGATTCTGACTCTATAGAAAAAAAAGTAACACTCCAATAGTGGTTTCTTTGCCAGAGAGAAATCACCTAGAAATAAATTGTTGTTAAGTCCCATAAATATATGTATTCTTTTAAGAATTGAACAGAGTCAAGGAGGCATAATGTGCATAAAGATGAACTAGTATTTTTGTATGGCTTAGCACACTGTAACTGAAATTATTCTCTCCTCTAAAAGTCACCACTCTAGAATCCCTGAAGTATTTCATTTGTCTGAGAGTTGCAGGGCAACAGCAGAAAAGTAGTTTGAGTCACTCATCTTCTTTTTAAGGCTTTAGTTCACATTCAGCCAAAGAAGTTAAATTAATGTTTTTCTTGTTGTCAGCAAGAGGCACAAAGAGAAATATATTACTTATAACTTCTATCTAGTGAGCAGTTATTGACTTTAAAAGAATGAGCAGGGCAGGTTTAGAAAGTCATTTAGTTCAGTTGTGCAAGGTCCTAGCATTCCATATTGGCAGGAGTGAGAGAACAGTAGCATAAAGGGAGGCATAAACAGTGTAAAGGCTGGAGCAATTTGGTCCTTCCCGTATGTGCTTAGCACAACGTCAGTCAGTAAGAACAAAAAATATCACAGAGTGTCTGCGGCGTCTTTAACAATTCTATAAAATGTACTGTGGAAGGTTTGGGGGGTTTTTGGTAGGGAGGTTATATGGCAAAGAAGAGTTTTAGTGTAGAGCTGGATGCTCATGATTTTCAATAATTTGGTTCACCAACAAAATCCATCAGGAGGAAAGAATGGAGTAGTCATCCTGACAAAACACCTCCCAAAAACAGTAATCCCAACTTCTTTAGTTCAAAAGGGTGACAAAGGAAACTTTACAGAGTCTGAACCTTTTCAGTCTCTACTGACCTAGGCCAGCTTCAGTACACGATGAGGAAATAGCAGGCCATTTCTGTTTGCCATCTGAGATGTCCTCTGGGGATGTACCTGAGCATGGACTCACCATACATGTGCCCCATTTCCAGTGCTGCTGTGGGAAGGCATTTTCTGCTTCATCAGCTCCTTCTTATACAAGCACATGGCATGAACTGTCCAGGTGGTACATCCAGGCTTAGAAGAAAGGCAGAAAGTAAACTTTTTTTTGCAAGTTCATGTTGGGATTCTCCCATTTACAGCTGATTTGTGAGTGGGGGTCATATTCTCAGGCAGTTTGTAGATACTTTATTTATCTGGATAGCATATGTTGCAGGGAGCTTTTTGCTTGCCTTTTCATTTTTCTTTTTGTTCTTCCTCAATTTTTTGTGGGGGTTATTTATATTAGGTTTTATTTTTTGTCTGCTTTTTGATTTCAGAGCAGAGCTTGGGGGTCAGCTTGGCTTGTTTGTTTTCCATTTCTTCCAGCAGCCTTTTCTCATCCTGGCAGCTGCTGACACAGGTAATTCCCCATCCTGCATTAGCTGTACCCTGAATCCAGGCTGTGACTATCTACCCTTTCTGGCATCTTCCAGGGCCTTCCATAGCTTGTGGCTTCTGCAAGCCACCCCCTGCTTGGTGGCAGCCTGCTTTATAGTTGTTTCCTGATAGGTCAATTGGTAGGCAGGGGAATGTCTTCCCTTTTTTTAAGGCTTCATCTTCCCTCTTCACTACCCTTTAAGCAGATTTCATGGTAGGGAAGGCGCAGGTCAAATTTTCTACTTGTAGAATAAGATAAATTTCATTACAAGGCCATGAGATGTTTAAAGTGCATTTTCCTGAATGCTAACTGGGAATTTTAAGTTATCTCCATTTTTCCTTTATTCTGTGAACCTGTGATGTGCCTGAGGAGGGGCTCACCTCTGTGAGCAGCCATGCAGTGAAGCACTGCAGTCCAGAGTCATGGCTGACTCAAGTGATTAAGGTCTGAAAAAATTATAAAATAAATAAAATCAGTGGCTTATAAAGTGTTGGATAACTTTCAAAATAGATATTTATGATACCTCTGTGAGTGAAAGAATGAATAACAGAACACAAAATCAATTAAATCAAGTCTTCATGTATAGATGATGATTGTTGTTCCTAAGTATCAAGAGATCTTAACTTTCAATGTCGCTTTCTGCAGAGAAAGTTTTACAGTAGCTTCAAGTTTTTTACCTCATCAGATAAAGTCCATTGTAACACTACCTTCCATACTGTAGGTTGAGCTGTGGAATGTAATGGAAGGGCCTGAAGCATGAGAACTATCCTGTGGTGCAATGTGTGACACTTTGCTGTGTATAAAGGTTGCAGTCAGTATAGGCAAAGGGGAACAAAAATATATAGTGGAGGCACGAATTAGTTTTATCATCCTGGTTATCTCTGAATTACCTAGTTAATACACAAAAACACGTCAGCAAATGCAGTTAGAGTTGACACAGATTTTTTAATTTATTTATTTTTTTTTAGTAGCTGCCCTTTCATTTGGTATTATTCTCTTCCTTCCAATATCTTTCCATGCAATAAAGGCTGACATTTAAAGTCTACCTTATACAAAATGTGGGGCAGGCTGTGACAAGTCATGAGGATGTCCATGTCTTCTTTGTGAGAAGGAGCATGATGCTACTGGCAGGAGCTTCTTCCTTCTCATTTTTTTGGGTCCACTTTGGTTTCTATAATGCAGCCACATATTCACAAAACGCTGTGGTTTGTCTGGCAGTGACTTGGAGGGCAAGTGGGACACTGTCCCCAGAGGGGCCATCCCCAGAGATGAAACTGGAACAGAGGAGGCAGCAGTCACTGAGCTCAGCATGGATACAACAACGAAGTAAATTCAGTTCATCTCCAAATAAGCTAAGACAAATCTTGAAACTTTTGAAGCGTCAGGTCAATATAAGGCTTGTATCTTTCTGTTGTTAATGGCACAAATCACATTTATTGGAGTACAATATGTGTTCAGCAATTGTAATTTCCCTTCTGAATCTGAGAAACACACAGGGTAGTAACTATGGTACAGGATGTCTGGGAAAGCTAAGCACTTCTGGAAAAGTAACAGGAAGCCTGATAGACTGTATTAGATTGACGACATGGCTACTTGATATCTCTGTGTAGATGACTAAATCCCGCCCATAACACTATAGCTAGCAACCAAACATTGTGCATGTGTTATGAAAGGTATGTACTATAACAATGTCTAGAGATTTTTTTTGTGTGTGTGCGGAACTTGCATTTACATACCGTTAGAGAAAATCAACTAATGTTCTTCCCAAGAAACTGGCATGTAATATTGTTCTATATGGTTCTTCAACAGTCATCTGGAATAAAGAAAAAAATGCATGTTACAAATAGCACACTAGATAGAATGATTGTACTTGGATGGTTCTTCACAGCTTCTCTCTTTTCTCACTAATTTCTTTTGTTGTGTTTTCAACTCTCCAAGATTTATTATAGCTTTGTCCAACCTATCAAAGACATGTTCTGACTTTTTCTGTGGAAATGCTGTTTTTAAGGGTTTTGACTACATTGAGTGAAGTCAAATGTGTCTCTTGATAAATAAACTGACTTGACAGTGTTCTCTACTGCTATTAAATGAAGCTATATGCTCTGTTAAAATATCTGCTCTGCAGAAATTGCCGTGGATGATAGTAACCTGGACAGATTGCAATATTGTCTGATCATGCTTTAGGGGAATCTAAGGTAAAAGTTGTGATTTTAAAAGAGTTTTTCCTAGCCATTAAAGACATTTTTTAGTATATCATAGTTTGTTCTCGCTATGGTAGTTCATCAGCCTTTTGCCCTGACTACCCTCTTGGGAAAAGTTTTAGTATTTCTCACTTCAGCCAAAAAAACAGTAGCAGTTAATAGTCATGAAAATGGACTGAGAAGCCTGCTTTAAGAAAGAAGGCTAAAAGAATGGAGTTTGATCAGCTTGGATAAAAGAAGACTTAGGAGGGACACCTTATCATCATGCTCCAGGGTGGCTACAAAAAAGGTGAAGACTCTTTTTTCAAGAAGTCACTTGGAAAAGATGAGGGATAATGGGTACAAGTTACTCCTGAGGAGATTCTGTAGATGTAGAGTGATCTAGAGGTATGAGAAAAAGCTGAGGAAAAAAAGGTTCAATTAAATTTTAAGTCTTTTTGCCTTTGCCGGGCAAACCACACTAAAACTCTCGTGTCTCAACTGCACAAGAGGCATGCTTTGTATGTAAAGCCAAGAATTTACTGTAGGTCTAATTATAATCATAACAATCTTGCCAAAGAAGTATTATTAGTCCAGTTACAGAAGTACTAAGACTTTCCATGCAAGTTATCTGATTATTGAAGTTCAATCACAGTAATAATAGTTTAATGCTTAAAACTGACAAACTTTACACTTTCAATGGTTTTATTCAAACCACTGGGGAAGGGGTTATGGTGTGATGTCATCCTGAATCCTTTGCCAAGGGAATGAGGTGGGAGTTTGTTCTTTCTCATACTTGAGGTGCTCAAGTATGTCGGGGATGTTTTCAAGCATTTTCTAACATATAATATACCTCATGTCTTTGGATTTTCTCTGTTACATCTGCAATTTTTTTATAAGTTGTGGTTTATTTATTATGTCTTTTGTCACTCCTAAAGACATTTCCACCCAGCTCCAAATGTATCATCTCTTCAATGATCAGTAGTCAGTAATGACTTCTTGATAGACTTGATCTGTCTTCCCGTATTCCTACTTTTCAAAGCATCAACTGTTGCCCAGTATTTGTCCACAATACCACATAATTTATTCTATACACAATAAAATGTGTCACCAGAATAATATTTGTTATCACTATCTGTCACTGAGAGCTATATCAGAGTTATTATAAAAGAAACATATCATCACACAATTCTACAAAGAAAAGCAAAAGTCAAATTAGATAACAGTTTGATAGAACTAAAAAAGCTAAAACAAAGCTTCAGGCAAGTGTAAGAGAAGTCCAGACAAATCATGCTTGATAAGCCCCAGACCAATGGCCTGTCAGCATTCAGCATTAGAACAAACCCTGTGGTTTCTTGTTTAGCAATACCATATCTACTGAGCTGAAGGACTACAAAAGTGAGACATGTGACAAACTGTGTTGATATTGTCTGTAAAACTGAGAATATATTCTCACATGGCATTTGTTACAGTTCACTTGGTTTTGAACCATTCACAGTCAAAATGACTAACACTGAGAATCAACTGAGACAGCCACTCTAAGTGATCCCTGGAGATTCTAGCAATAAACTAAGAGGAACAGGGAAGCTGGTCTTGAAAGTAAACAGCAGGCTGCTAATAAGGTGCTCACAATTCTTTATTATGCCTGTATTATCAGAGTTTGGAAGTACAGAGGTTTTAAATATTACTTTAAAAATTCAACTAACTAGAGTAGTACAGGATATTTTATATCAGAATGGTTGTCTCTCTGGGTAACATCTCTTTTCTTCTGTTCTTTAGCATTTTATGAGCTCTTGTTTTGTAAGGTAATATAAACAAAGGAGTTTAAATCAAACAATGTGAAGGACCATGAAATCTTGCCAATTCTCTCTCACATTAGATTCTGTAGTAGTTCACAAAATAAAAATATCAGAACAGCTTGACAAAAAAAACCACAAAAGCAAAAACCAACCAAGCAAACAAACAAACATCCAACTGACAAGAAAACTCCATCACAAAGCTGAGCACCTCAGCTGTAATGTAAATCAAATGCCAGCCTTTTCTGGTGTTAACACAGGTCAGGTACAGTGGGAAGCTGTGAGCACTCAGTGGAAGCAAGCTAACCTGCTGTCCTATTTACATAAGCAGAATATGTAGAGAATGACCAAGAAATTCAGCTTCTTTGACTGCCTAGACTTCTGCAAGTTTTTGAGGCAGTGAGAAAGGATGCCAACTCCTCAGAACTTCTCATTGCATTCTCCAAATTGAGAAGCAGGAGTAGTAAGAGAGAGCACAATCTTGTACGTCTTGATCAAGGTCAGAGAATTTCACATCTTGGTCTGTTAGATGCTTACATGTTTACACATCCAGCCAGGCGTGGGGCTGCATGCAAATTCTAAAAATGCAGATACATTTCCCACTACGCATCCAGCCACATTGATCAACACAGTAGTGCTTTTACAGATAGATATACAGAGTGCATGATTTGCTCTCTAGAAGCATCAGCCTTTCCTCACTGAAAATGGTGTGCCCTTAGATGACTGGAGCTGGAGGGAAGCATAAATAATCACAGAATTACTAGGTTGGAAGAGACCTCCAGTATCATAATAATTGCTTTCCTTCATTTTCTGTCTTTGTTGGAATGGGCCGAAGATCATTTTGTGTACTTTTATCATCATTTGACAGCTGTTCCAGCACAAAGAGGTCAGAAGTCAGAGATTTAGGAGCAGTACCTCTCAATGAATCTATGTAAAATCTACTAATTAAAACCTTCCATTTTCATGTGAATGGTTCTCAACATAGTCACATAAGCAGATAATTTAGACTAAGGAAATTGGATAAGTAAAGGAAGAATAATAAAATAGTGTCTGATATTAATCTGTTTTTTTTGTGTCTAGGAATGTAAATGAGTGCCTGAATAACAGAGATACACATTAAAATGGTATTATGAGAGTTCACATCAGCTAAGGACCTGTCTTAACTTATTCGTTCATGTACAAGAAATGTTAGTAAAAAGCTCAGAGAGACTTCTGTTTGAGAAAGGATTGACAAGATCATAGCTTTCCTTTCTGTGAAATATAAATGCAAATATGGATTATTTTAACAAACACCCCAATGATAGCTTTTCATCAGCTCTGCAAGGATACATGAACACACACACATTCGCAGAAAGACACACACACAGAGACACACACACACACATGTTCCTCCTCTAATTCTACCCACATCATTGGTGTGTGAAGAAAGGCATCTAGTTTCCCATTGGGTAAGTTAATAAAACAAAGGAGTGTGTTAATTCTAATATATTTTCAACAAGGCTAAGCCATTCTGGTTATTTTACTGTATTCATTCTAGCCTGATATTCCACAGATTAACCTTTCCTTTAACACTGTCATACCCCACCAACTATGATTTAGCAAGTACATAATTTATCACTTAATAAGAATGCCCATGTTAAGAACAGTGGGAGTTTTTACTGGCAGTAAAATCTGCTTTTCTCATAGGGAAAATAAAAACTGAATCCAAGTGGACTGAGAAAGTTTAAGGTCTTTTATAATGAGTATGACCTTAGAAAGAATGGAACTTTTTATTAGCGAATGTTTAGCATGTGTGGCGGTTGTCCTGAGACATTCTTTGAGAATAAAAAATCTTATTTGCCTTGCATTAATAAAAGTGTAGACAATGTCCATAGTAATAATGTGTGTCCTGAGCAGTTAAAAAATAGCTTTACTTTGCCTATATTGCACTTACATTATGATAGTCAGGAATAAAGCTCCAAATATTGTCCTTACTGCCTTATCATTGCATGGTTGTTTTTTGGGGGTTGTTTTGGGTTTGGCTTTTTTTTTTTTTGTATAGAGGTAGTAAGTTCTCTGCTTCATTAGCTTTTTTTCAAGCACAGAAGAAAGCTGAAAAGTTTCAGAGCCTCCAGATCCCATTTTGTCTAAGCAGCTTCAATTTTTTTGGGCTGTTACATGCAACATTCATCTTCCAGGAAGAAGGACTCCTTGCACGAGTGTCTAGCATAGCATGCCAACAGGGTCGCTTTTCTAAGAGGATGAAGAATAAGCTTCTTCTCTTTCCTTCATTCTTTCCAAAGTGTTGACATATCAGTTCATTCTTCCTTACATTTACTCCTGTGAATATAAATCTTAGGCAATAATATGTGGTAGGATGGGGCCAAACCCCTGTCATAAATATCTTACAGAGACGTCTGTAAGCTTGTGGTAAATTCTGATAGTTAGTGAAAATGTGGGACTGTTAAAAGGGAACATATGGATAAGGTCCCAACCTTATGATTTGTAGCTCCTGTTCTCCAAGAGAATGGCACTATTAATTACCCTTTTCACATTTGCCTTTGGAAAGGTGTATTCTATAGAAACTAATGATGAACATGAGAAGTTCCTGTCTATAAGAATCACTACCTTTGCAAGGTCTGAACATAGAACTCTTGGACAATGTATGTGGTTGCTCTTTTCAGTTTTAATTTTCCTCTTATAACTATTTTCATACCATTCTAAATTATACTAATCATTGAAGGGCTTCTCCTATAAAGGCTTTTCCTATAAAGAAAGCAGAAGGAAAAAAAGATGAATTTCATTACTTCAGGTTATAGTACTTTAATAGGGACTCTGATGCTGATATGATAGGAACATAACTTCAGGTGAATAAATGGAAGAAAGCCCTCTAAAATCAAATATACACTCAAATGTAAAAAGACCTATGCTGATGTAACACAGGACCTCAGAAATCACTAAGAGTTGACACACATGTGCACACAAAAGTCAATGTTGGTTTTTCAGAATTTTAGAATCAAAATATTTTGTTAAAACCAATAGAACACACACATGCACGGAAACACATATGTATAATTTTTATAGCATACACATTGGTTGGGTTGCCTTGCTGCTTCATTACCAGCGTCCACAATCTTCAGACTAGATGGATGACCACACAGCAGATAATTTGTTTTGATGTGGTACCTTTATTTTTCAGTTTTCCATAGGGAATTGCTGCATCTGAGCTTCATACAATATGAGCTCAACATTTGAAGCTGGTAAAACATGCATTGGACAGTTTCCAGCAAGATAAGCTCATGTCCAGGACCCATATTTTTAGTGTTACTTTGAAGGCCATGGTAAAACTCACTTTGAAAGTTGTTTGAAATGCATGACGCAAAGATTTGTCTAATGAAACCTCTGGAAGTGATTCAAATTATTTGCCAATAGAAGTTATTTTTAAAGCAGCGACAATCTTAGCTATTGTTAGATAATTATATAAGGATTCTCAGACTTCTCTATCAGCTTCACAGTAATATCCCCATAGATATTAACTTCACTTTTATGAAACTTACATATCAAAAGTTTTTCTAACTAGAAAAGTAAAACAATAATGCTATAAAAGATTCTACTGCCAATAGCCGGTTTTTATATGAGTCGATTTAGTGTCCTAATTATCAACTAAGCATTGTGAGAAATAGAAGGAAAAAAACATTGTCAGTTGAGGATGCTATTTTGTAATTGTGTCTTAAAGGGGTTTTTCTGGATTGGGTTGTTTATTGATGGTTGGGGTTTTTACAGAATATGCTTAAAGTACAAATCAGCTCATGAAGATAGTCATGTTATATTACTGTTTTCTGAGACAGGTGCCTTAGAAAGGTTCTGGCAAACCTTGAAGAGGCCTCATCTCTGTCTTAATTATGGTGAACTGAATTAATTCTCAAGGTAGGGAAATAAATTGAGAATTTCAGTAGTTATGTAGGAATCTTTGAAAAAGCATAGGGCTTTGTGGTGGGTAAATTTGACTGTTTACCAGATGCCTTCCCAGCTGCACTCTCCTCCTTCTTCCCAACAGCCTAGGGAGAGAAAATAAGATAGAGAAACTCAGGAGTCTAAATAAACACAGGCAGACTACTGGCAAAAAGACTTGACTTGAGGAAAATTAATTTTAATGGCAATTATAAAAACAATAGAATGGTGAGAAAAACAAGACAAAAAAAATAAAACATTTCTGTCCCGCCATCACCTTGTTCTCTTTTTCACAGGCTTAACTTCACTCCTTTGTTCCCAATTATTCTACCTCCTTCTCTTTTCTCGAGATAGTGTAGAGGTAAAAAGAATGGAGGGTTATGATCATTCATTATATGTAGCAGAATGTTAGGCAAATGTATCAAAGCGTGTCAGACTATGATGTAATGTCGTAGGTGTGTAAACATCATCTTGTGACTGTCCTGTGTCTCTGGGACAGTGACACATGACCACCTTTCCTTTTGTCTATTGGCTGTGTTAACCTAAACAATTTTTGGACTATAAAACCAGATGAATTTGCAATAAAGAGGAGATTCCAGGAGACTCCAGGAGACTCCATTTTGTCCCCATACATATTGTATATAGACTGTCTTTCCTTCCTGGATCCTCTGATTAACAGCACCATGCACACAAGGCCAGTATGTTTTGTTGGCAGTTGTGGTTTCAGAAGGTCCCGATCCCTGACGCCATCAAATTGATGATTCTGTTCTAAGGGATCACAAACACAACTGGACAACAATTATATGACTTAATGACAGCATTTAACATATATATTAATTTATAAGGCAATATTTTTATGTGTGTATTAACATAATACAAATAATGTGTAGCCAGATAAGAAAAAAAGAACATACAGAAATTAGAGCACCTAAGTTTGAAGAAAATAAAATATCTGCAAAACTTCATGAACATCACACTGTAACTTGCCAATGAGACAAGTCTCAAATTTCAAACTGACGTTGGTGGGGTCAGGATTTTGGTTTCCTCTGGTATATCTTGAGAAATTATTTTAGTGAAATTAAATAATGTTTGAATTTTTCTTTTATTTTATTCTGTGAACAGCTCTATTTGAAAGGGCAAAATGATGCATTGGCTTCCAGCAAATCAAAGCTTATGATCTAAACGATTGGCTGCTAGAGAGCGAATATGAGAAAGACTGAAAATTTGTCATTGTAGAATTTTCCAAAAAAATTTTAAAGCTTTAAAAAATCATGTTATAATGATATGTATAATTAAAATTAATCTGTACCCTTACTCTTTTGTTGTTGTTGTTGTTGTTGAAATGAAAAAGGTTCTGCAGAAGTTTGGAGTGTTAATACTTCTTATGAAGGTCATGTCTCAGTATTGCTAAGATAAGGGTCATGTATTTCAGAAGAAATGTCTCTAATAATCCTGAAGGTGGTTATATTATCTGGTTTTCCATGATCTTCCTATTTGTTTGTTTTTTTCCAAGCTGGCATATGAGCATTGATTAAATGAATGATAAGGTCCATGTTTGATCAATTTTTCACTTTTTTAATTTAGAAAGTAAAACTTTCTATCACATTTGAAGTTAAGAGTTATGGTTGAGATAATAAAGGTCCGATATCAGTGGAAGTTAAAAAGGAAAAGTTGCCTCGCAAATGTCAAGGCACCTTGTGGTCCAAGATGATTAAAACTAAACTGTTTGCTATATGAATCCCAAGGTGCTGCTATATCTCAGGTTCCATGACATTTAGCCGGTGACTTTTCATAGCTTGTTAATAATGCATAGCAATCCCAGTGTAAATTTGCAGTGACAGACCTGGCCTGTTACAGTAGAGCAGTTAACAAGATTTATTTTGGACAGAAAAATGCAGATTTGAAAATGAAAAAAAAAATAAAAATCATTACTAACATCAAAAAAGATTGCACATTTACAAGACTGTTTTAGCCAAGACAGTTGCTCAGGATATGTGCTTTTCATATTGATCTATTATTCTGCCCAAAGTCCTAATTACCTAACAGAGAAGTATTAGTAAAATAGTTACCAGTCATCAAGGTTAAAACTCATGAAGGAAAATGGATGTCCTAAACAAATTTTGTAATATAGATTGTTCTACAAAGTTCACCGATTTTACTAGGTTGAGTAAGTCACATAGGCAGGTAAAGGTTACAGGATAAATGTTTCTTCTAAGTAGAATTACTGTTAATCGCTGCTCCCAGATAAACCTCATAAACTTCTGTGTTGCAGAAACCATGTTTTTTCTGAACCTCATATTGCAGATACACAAATTATTCATAAGCTGTAAAAGGTCACAAGGCAGATGAAGATAGGGAGAGAATGAGAAGGAAAAGGGTACAGGTGAAAAATAGAATCAAAAGATGAGTTACAAAACAGACTGAAAGAGTAACATGTTACAATAAGGTATAAATTAGAATAGTAGAGAAAAATTTGGCTGACATTTGGGTTCTTGAAGATTTTTTCTGAGGTTAAATTTTACTAATATAGAAAAATATGACAGTGACTGCAGCCACAATTGCCATAGACCAAAATACTTCATTTAATTCTCTTTAAAAAATCATTAATTAATTGTTTCACAATTGTTTTAAAAGTAGAGTTTGTTGTAGTAGAAATGTATGCATGCCTCTAGAATGTATGATCAACACGAAATAAATTTTTGTCAAGGTCACTCCTGCTTTTTTTCAGGAAACATACGTAGGACATGTAGAAGTTGAAGTTTCTTATTGATTCATCCACTTTTTATATGAAAATGTGTTAGCAAAAAGTACAAATATTTTGGCAACCCTAAATTTGTTACTGCAAAATTCTGATTGGGCTTGAATAACTCAATTTCAGACTTGAGCAAGTCTGTGAAATTCCCTTACTGCTCATCAGATGACCCTTTTCCAAGACTAAAATAATTTACCTTCTTATTTAGCATAATTTTCAGAAGCAAAGCAACTGTGGGGATGTTTCGGATATCTTTTACAGTTAATGTTTCAATAGCCAATCATTGATACAAGAGTCTAGACAGCTGAGTTTATGCTCAAGTGTGAGGAACTCGGTAAATTGGCAGACATTCAGATAGAGCTTTCCTCAGATATGTTCTGATTCCTCTGATGCTCTTTAAATTTTAATCTAAAAGAAAAAAAATGTTGGTAGTTTTATATGGAAACATTGATGTCATTGATGTTCTTAGGCTTGATCTGACAAACTGCATACTAATGGAAAAATAATTACTTCATTCTCACAATCCAAGTTCAGTAATTTTTTTTGAAAAAAAGTGTCTGCTCATTATTGGTTGATAAATCATAATGTCCAACTTCCAACAAAATAATTTAAGGCGCTCATTTTTTTTTTAATTTGAAAATTTTTCCTGCTGCATTTCTATTTTAATTATTTTATTTGGTATAATCAAGATCAGAGGTGTAGATCTGAGATCATTCTCCTATGTGCTGTATTGGATTGTTAAATGTTATATATAAAGCAAGGATGTTTCTCATTACTCAAAATTAGCTCAGGTCTGATCTGTTTTTATAGCCAGCCTTTGGGTCGGATGGCTACAACACTGTGAGACAAGGATACTTAAATCAGCCAGGTGACATTTTCTTTGAACTTTAATTGATAAAATTACAGTTCCCTGTAGTTCTGTAAGCCTATTGATATGATAATAGTAAATACTTAAATTGCAGATTAAAGTTACTATATCTTGTGAATGTTTCTTAGGACCTAATTCATCCTTCCTAAACACAGGTTGGTTAAACGCATATGGATAAGATCCTACTAATTACACTGCATTTCTGTATGTATATAACTTTCCCAAGTTTAAAGATTGATACTTCATTATATTAGTGGGCAGCCCTTTAGACTGCTATGCTGTTATCCTGAATGAGTTATCTTTCTTTTAGCCTGAACTGTATAGCCCGGCCAGCTTCAAGCTTGCAAATTACTTTTATACTTAGTCCATTGTAGACCTGTTCTTCAGACCTTTTCCTGCCAGTTCCCCAATTCTGTGCATTGCCTCACTCATTCTGCTTAAGTGTCCTGCTGTTTTTTGAAAAAAAAAAAAAAAAAAAAAAAAAAAAAAAAAAAAAAAGGAGCTTTCAGTGCATAATTATTATTACTGAAGAAAAGTACCACAAAGACTTTTAAGGCAGGAACAAGGAGCAACTTCTATAAATCCATAAAGAAAATCATCTTAATAAAGCTAGAATTCTTTATTTGTCAAAATAAATCTTTCCAACCTAATTAGGTTTGTGTGGCAAGGATTTTTACGTCTCATGGAGCCAATACCGGGTGGCTCCAAGATGAATTCATTGCTAGCCAGGGCTGAACCCATCAGTAATAGTGGTTGCGCCTCTGGGAAACATATTTAAGATGGAGGAATGATCCTGCTGCAGAACAGTAGTGAGAGAAACTGAGACTATATAAGAGAAGCAGCTATGCAGACACCACAACGACATAAGAGGTTCAGGACCCAGGCAGCAGTGAGATCTTACTGCTATCCAGCAACTGAATTTTAACAGGTATCTGCAACCACTTGTGACATTAAATACAAAAAAAGTACAAACCTTTGAATATTCTTGCCAACTTGCTCTATGAGCAACACAGTCTTCTTCAGTGTCGTCATTTTATGACAATCTGTTTTCTCAGATTTCTCAGGGGGATAGTGAGAGTGCAACCATCATGTTATGGAAGCATGATGATAACTAATGAACTTAAAGTGAACATCTTTCTTGAAGTAAAATTTGAAGATTCAACTGTGAGAAGCACGATTTCTTTAGAAGAATAGGGCTTGAAGTGTTTCTTCATTATCACTTCCAACACTCTCTAGAGGTGCAGGAGTACAGGCAAGAAAAAGAAAGCCTAAGGTAGCTCTAGTTATTAAAGACTCTCACTGAGGATGAGAAAATTGGTATTTACATGCACAGGCAGTCTATGACTCAGAGTTGTTGCTTTTTAGGCTTTCAGGTGAAACGGGCATAAAAAAATCATGGCCCATCATTAGGGCACTAGCTCTTCCTAGATCCAGATGAACAGTGCCCCAGCAACACTCAAAGAGCAGGGCTTGACCCTTCTATTCTTTATCTTGATAGCTTTTTGTCTTTGTCACAGAAATATAATATCAGAACACAAGCTTTACTCTTTTCTGTTTCTTCAGTGACTCTCGTGTGTTCAAAGACTACTGGTGTTCTGATCTTTGTTCAGCCTTTATTTCCTACCATAAACATTCCCAGCTTCTTGTTCTGTTACCATTCTTAAATGTTCCATCTGTTCTACCTCGAGATTTATGTTCAGTAAAATAATTGTTGACAAGCAAACTAATCTGTTACATATTACTATATTTTCTGTATTCATATTGGTCAGTAGCACAAATCACAAGCATAAAGAGGGAGCACTCTCAAAATAATCAGCAGACTTTGCTTCTGAGTTGGGAATTAATTACATTTTGACAACGCCTAAAATGTTGTAGTTACACTTCAGGATCATTTTGACTCACAGGCTTCTTAGGTGACTTGGGTTTAATTTAGATATAAGATAGGTCTTACCTAATGGCTGGAAACTTGCCACTGGTTCTACCTGTGTATATGAGGCAGTTTAAATGCTTAGAGGCACATCTGGCTCCTCCTCTAGACTCTGTTTTTCATTGTGCTCCTTAATATAGGTGCAATTGAAACTGCTTCTCATAACCAGATGAGATTAATGGAAAGTGAAGAAAGACTGCAAAATTGAAAGTTAGCAAGAATCATTTCATCTCAATTTTCAGATAATGTCAGATGCAGGCTGAAAATGAAAAAGAACTACAGATACATAGGAGATTTAATGGTGACTAGTTGGTAGCGGGATTTTTTCTGGAAATGAAGTCAAGTCTTATCCTCAGCTAAACTTATTGCTGAGGTGCATATTCCCATCTCTGTTCTTTACTGCAGCATAACTGTACTATTGTTATATTCTTCTGTTTCAAATCAAATCCATCCAATTCAATGAATCTTTTCAGTCTTTTTTTCAGCTGTTGAATTGACATATACTCAGATTAAGATGATCACTCCTGATAATGATTGACATAATGGCACAACAGAAAAGGGACTATATTTGCACCACATTATGTCAGCATTTTATATGAGATAAGAAATTCTATAGAATTACAGAAAAGAGAAAGATCTCTACCATCATCCTTATAAACTGATCATAATTAAATTGTGAATGCATTATTCTTACAGTAAGTGAGTGTCATTTTTTGCTGCCTTTCAGTATTGAACTATTGATTTTATGTAGATACCTTTGTAAGTTTAAAAGGTTAGCCTTCTCAGAGTATTAGCTTACTTTATCTGATAAGCTCTAGAAGTTATTTACTGACAAACCTAGGTATGCATTTACTCATAAAGACATAAATGGTTTTTTATGAGATAGTAATCAATGTACAAGACTTGCAGTGGTCATATGATATGAAAGCTATCTAAAACTCCCTGTTTTTCATTTGAAGAATGGTCTTATACCAAGCACCACATAGAAATGTGTCCTTCAGTATTTCAAAGCATGTGTTCCAAAGTATTACTGCTATTTATAGCATAAGAACTGCTTTCCAACTGTTTTGCCTACTTGCAGGTTTCTAATGTGAGTTGTATTTAAATTCTACTGTTTCTGTCCCTTCTAACACTTGAAATGAAATAAAAGAAGGGAAATAGGAATGTGGAGAGGCAGAATAAAAGTACAATTTTTTAAAAAAAGAGTAAACATTAAGAAAGGAGAGAACAAACAAAAAGTTGAGAATTTCCTGAGCGCTTATCATATCTTAAAGAGTGCTAACTTCATTAGGGCCCTTAATAAAGCATACACTTCATTGCAATTTTGAGAAATTTGTGAAAGCTGCTGATATTAAGGTGTCATTTTATGATTTGAAAACACCAGCAACATGCAGTTAACAACCAGTAAACAGCTGCTGGTTGTTTTGTAATTGCTTAGAACCATTTAGTAAATAGAAAGGCTGTCTTTGCAGTCACGAAGCATTGTTTATATCTCATCGTGCTTTGTGAACAGAAGGAAACTGTGATATTCTAGTTATCAGTATATTAAATTATTCCATAATCTTAAGTATTCTTTAAATTGAATGATTGACAAGAGGAAAAAGAGACAGACAGACAGACAGACGGATGGATGTGGGATTTGATTTACTGCATATCTAAGAGTTTTCATAGGCTTATGTTTTCCTCCTAAATTTCAATTTGAAGGCAAAGTATTATTTTTAGAATTTTTCTTTTCCTAGTGGTACCACAATCACTCTATATGGTATTATGCACTTACTAAATACTTGGAAAATTTTCAGTACAAAATAGATTATTTTGTTAAACGTTTTATATGCATACTTACATTTTTCTACCTCAGTGTCTAGTGTTAGGCCCATAGCTGTATAGTTTTTATCTCTGAAGTCTCAAGACTTTGCACAGTCTTGAGTCTCTGAAGTCTCAAGCTTTGCTGAGCAGGAAATGACACAAAGCTCATCCAGGCTGTGTCCTGTGATATCTAGCAGATTCCATTCTATTGATTCTATTGACCAAAAAGCAGGTGGTCTTATGGCTCACTCATTAAGACTTATCCATGTTTTTTCTCATACATTATGATTAGGTATTTGAGAAATAGTAGTGTGTGCTTCAGTTTGTACATTTTGCAAGCAGTATGCCGTAGCTGTCATCTGTAGAGGAGGCAGACTTTGGAAAACCTATTCTGTTGTCAGTGTCTTGGTAGATTCCAAATTCTGATTACCCAGAGTATATTCTATATAAAATAAAAAAAAATGTGCCCTAATAGTCAAAGCAAAAATAAACCAAAACATAGTTACAGATACATAGTGCAATGATCCTTCAGGAGGTGTTACTCATGCCTGTTTCATATCCATCCTCCTTCTCTTTTGCTTCAAGATCTGGAAATGTTAAGATAGACATTGCAGGTACCTCATTGTAATAATATGAGTTGTATTCACACTGTGAGGACTAGGTGACATGACTATTTGAATTTACTCAAAGGTAATTTGCTAGTGTACTCCTCTTTCTTTAAGTGGAGCATAAACTTTTGTGCTTTTCATTAGAGCCAAGACAACATACAAGATGTGCACCACTCAGTTACTTCCAGGGGTTTTTAAATACATTATCTCATGTGAAATATATCCATGAACAACACATCTCAAAAGAATAAATTTTATAAACACCATTATAGGACCTTGTTTTTCAGAACATATTTGACTATATCTGTAAAGCTGAGCATATATATGTAAAGATGTATTTCAATTATGAGATTAGTGGGATTTCTGAACTACATTAAAGGTCTTCTGAGTCTTGTATATTTGTATGTTGAAATCATATGGAACTATTTTGCTATCAATTACCACAAAGAATTTAAAAACGCAAAACTATAGAAGAGTTTTTTCATTATAACTAGAATGGTAATGGATGCATAGTCGCTGAAGGTTATCTTTTATGTTATAGTTTACATATGATAGTGTAACATTTATCAACAAGCAGCTTTACAAACGTAGACTGCAGTTACTTAGCTAAACCATTTCAGTAGATAGTCTCCCAAGAGTACATTAAGAAAGGTTTATATTCACCTTGCTAGAACCAGTAAAGTGTAATTGAGACTGTTATTTTTGATCACGATCCACATGTGAAATTTGTGGATAAGTTTTGCCATCATAAATGCCTTAAAATATCATCATGGATTACAACATGAAGCTTGGAAAAGTTCCAGTAAAATACTCCGTAAAACACAAAGGAATATATGAGATTGTGTCTTGTTAATGTACATACTTTAGAGACAAGGTATATTTTATATGCTGTTTATGCACAGTATAACAATTTGTAATGTTGTTTGCTTCAGATGTCTTGCTGGATTTTCTGGACAGTTTTGTGAAATAGAAGTTAATGAGTGTAATTCATCACCTTGTCTGCATGGCTCAACCTGTGAAGATCATATCAATGGATACACTTGTAAATGTCAACAAGGTAATTGCCATATGACAGAGCAATCTTAAACAATTATAGTTTTGAATTATCGGTATTATTACTGAGAAAACTGGTAAATCATATCAAGCTCTCTTTTTTTGTATTTAGCCTATGTGATAGAAAAAGGTCCTCTCTCTTTGACAAGTTTTCTGAACAAAATCTAAAGATAATTAACTCCCTTAATAAGCATGTCAAAAAGGCTTAAAACTAAAACCAGCTTATTGAGTGAGTCTAAAGAATTACGTAGACCTAGGTTCATTGTATATGATCTTTACTAATGTAACTTACTGACCAAGCAGTCAAGTAGTCACTGCTTAATGGCCAGAGAATGTAACTACCTACTGAATAAGATTGAAAAAAGATTGAAAACAAATTCTAAACATTCTACTAAGATAATCATCATTTATTATTGTTATTATTACTGTTGTAAGATATGTCCATCAAAAGTGGGACCTGTTTTCTTATTGTGACACAGATCAACTAAAACCGCTCTCGTGACTTAGAAAAGTGTAAGAGACTTAATATTTATGCAAAAACAACACAGTCAACCTACATTGTCACATAATCACAAATTTTATCTGTTCAGGACTATTCACAATTTCCTGTCATGTCTATTAACAAAAAGCCTTTATGCTCCGTATTTGTAAGTAGCATTCTGCTTCATACGTTATTATTAAGAATTTTATGAGCACCTGCCTCCTGAAACTTTAATTTTTCTATTTAAGTCTGTTCTTTGCTATTGTACTACTCAGCACGGGTGAATAATTTCCATGATAGTATTGACACAAGATATCTTAGTGATTACTTTAGGTATTATTTAGATATATTCTGGATGAAAAATATTCTATTAACCCATGATATCTTCATACATCTTATCTACTTATTTCCTTTTTACTGAAGTATGTTCACCTTGTTGGTTTTGATTTACAAGCAAAAAGATCTTGCCAAACTCTCTTGAAGTAAAATGACCATATATATATATATATATTACACTTTTCTGCAGTCTTTCTAGCAATCTGTTCATGTAATTTCTATTCATGGTTGTTCTGCATTTACAAGAAAGTACATAAGGATTTGAATATTAACATATTTTACTTTTTTTTTTTTTTTCCCATTCTGAGTTGTCCCTGGTGCACTTTACAAAACTACATGTAAGGGTTTTTAAAAAAAAAAAAAACAAAAAACCAAGTGTGGAATATACTGACACACGAGCGCACATGTGTGTAATGAAAGTCAATTTGGCAGTTTATTCATTTCTTTAATTGGTACTAGGGGATGATACTCTAATACGTAAGATTTATATCTAAGTGTCTTTTGCTTACTGGAGCCTAATTAATTTTAGAACTAACTTGCTTACAGCTTAATATATTTACATCAACTTTTTATGTCAAGGAGACAGAAAATACTATATTTCTGATGTATGAACCAACAAGTGAAAGATTTCTCAACCTTGCTGTGCAGAAGGTCAGAATGCATGACAATTAGAGCCCCTTTCTGATCTTAATAGTAAGAGTCATGACCTATCTTCAGTACTATATATCTTTTTTTCTCTCAACATAGTTATACAATAGAAATTCCATGTGGATAAAACTGTATGTCCCCTTGCTCTACCTGGTACTGCATATGGCCATATACCCCTTCACCAATATAGATGACTTAAAAATTTAAAAGATATGTTTTTCAGTCATTACAGTGCCTCACACAGAACATTTCCAAGTTCAAATTTTTTCTCCTCATTTTTAAGGCTTATTAAAGTAATTCTTTAAATATATTTGTATGTAGACATTCAAAAATAGCTTGCTAGCCAAGGACTGTGACTGCTGTCTCTATGCTACTTCACATGGAAATGCTTGGTATAAGTAGGAGAAGCTTCTCTGGGGCTCTGGAACTCATTCCTGGAGCTAACATGTTTTAAACACCTTCCAACTCAAGCATAAGCTGCCTTTTTTTTATATTCCTTTTATTAATAGCATTTTTTAGTATGGGTGAAAGTTGTCTGTTTTTTCACCATGAAAATGCAGAGTGAAGGAACCGCATGCATTAATACACATAATTTTTGCGTACCTCAGTTTTTTTAATTAATATAGTATTTCCAAATGTTATTTGAGTCTCTGAAACAGTTGAGGAGATGAGAAGGTTAGAGCTTAGAAAAGGAGTGAACTTAGAGAGACAGGGCAACCTTTGGAGGAGTAGCTTTAACTGTTTGGAAAGTTATACAACTGAAGAAAGCGATTAGAAGAAAAAAATATCACCCAGAGACAGAAAGTAGAAATATTTAGAAAAAAAAATCTGTGGTTTTTGTAGGTAACTGCTTCTCCCGTGTGTTAGGTCTCAGATTTCTAAGTTTCTCATATAGAAATATGAGGCTGAGATTAAAGATTTTTCAATCTGTAAGGGCAACTATGCAAAAGAAGTTTCCATGAGGTAGACAGTCTGATATACTCTACAACAGATTCCCTGTTGCAATTTAATGAATTGGAAAAGAGTAGTAGTACCAATACAGAAATAGGAACAAGGCAGATGATTGCAGCTTCCCAAAAACCTCCAGAGAACAAAGCGAAGCATGTGGTGGGAGCACGTGATATCAGGAAAGGGATTAATTTAGCTTTGATGAATGCATTCTATAATGGATCACGAATTTTGTCAGCTTTTGTCCCAGAAGCAAGCTTCACACCCTTGGAATAATAAATGTGCATTCAGGATCTGAGACTGCAGCTTCAGACTGTTCAGGTGCAGAAGCAGCACAGAGAGATGTAAACTCTATTGTAACAGAATCTCAGGCAGCTCAAAAACAATGTCAGCAGGTGTTGGAACTGATAGCAGGCTCATGGATGAAGTCTTTGGCTGCTCTTCTACCAGGGCAGCTAAAGCAGGACAGGGATGTAACAGGTTGATCCATTTGATGCATGCTTTGAAGCAAAGGCTGAATGGGGCAACTAGATTTGTATTAGCTGAAGACTGGTAGGGAGTTTATGGGGCTATTGGATTTTCTTTCTTTGTTATCTCATTTAGAAATAGGAAAACTTGATTGGAGAAAAACAAACCCATAATTGATTGTGGGAATATCATGGCAGAAAGTCTAGCGTTCTTTGATAACTAGCCATATATTACAGAATTCTGGGTTTGTATTTACCAAGCAAATAGACTGCTTCCAGTTCAGCATGGCCTCCAAGGAGCAACTTCAACACATAAATGACCTAAACCACAGCTTCCAGATGAACATTTAGCCTTTAATTTATGGGTAAGCTTAGTTGTAAAGGAGATTTTCATAAGAAATGCATATTAGTAAAAGTGCTGGTAATCTGACTCATGAACTATGATAAGGTGGTATTCTGATGTTGTTCAAAAGCACAGCTTTATTTTCTAAATTATCGTCCTCATTGATCTAATTTAGTAATCTCTCCCAGAGTTTCTCTTTTTAACTTTATTTTTTCTACTTTGAGAAACAAAGTTCAAAAAAGTTCATGCTCATTCCTTGATATTTATCTATATATGTGTGAGGATGGATGATAGTTGCCTATAGTTTTTTATCCACTGACACTCAGAAAATGGATGTACGTTTTAATGAGTCTTTGTTTGGGTTGTGCTTTTCTTTTTTTTTTTTTGACAGGATGGGAAGGCCTGCATTGTGAGTTGGACGTTGACGAGTGCATATCCAACCCATGCATACATGGTATCTGTGTTCAGAAGGAGCCCAGCTTTGGTTATTCCTGTTTTTGTAAGCCAGGATTTGTGGTGAGATGCTGAAAATCTTTCTTTTCTTTTCTTCCCTTTACCTGGCTCTGATGTTCTAGAGAAATAGTTACCCAAATCAACAAAAAGTGGAAAAGTGTGATGTGCAATGGCTTTTCAGTCATGAGTATATTAATATTTTAAAAGCTTACTGATATTTTTATAAATAGCAATGGCTTTTCAGTCATGAGTATATTAATATTTTAAAAGCTTACTGATATTTTTATAAATAGCAATGAATATTTTTATTTAACATAGCAATTAACATAGCAAGATAACACAGCAAGATAATTCACATTTGAAATGATTGCATACAGACAAGTATTTCGAAAACAAGTTCCCTGAAACTAAACCTAACAATGCCTCTGAATGCTTGACCCTGTGTGATTTGGTTCTATTTTCTTCTCTCTGTTTAAGATACCAAAAGAATATTTTGGGGGTGGTTAAATGCCAATGCTGTATTTATCTGAGCTTGAAATTTCCATACTGCGACCATTTTTCCTATGACAGTTCTTTCTGCAGTTGAAGACATGCAGTTGGTTTCTACAATTTGAGCTTTTCCTCATCACACTTCCATCTTAATTTAATAATATCATGTAATAATTTGGGGTAAGTAACAAGGAGAGAAGGGAGTACATCTGTTTTTGTGTTCTTTTTCTTACCTCAGTAATTCTTATCTCTACAACTCTAAGCTTGAAATATTTATTTGAATATCTTTTCTTCATAAATTATGGCAGTGAAATTTGTTTTATTACCTATGCACCATCTATATGGTGTATTTACATCCATAAAATAAAAGGAACAGATTATTGCAAGTAATATTCATATTTAATTGCAGAAGGTATCTGCAAAGAAGTCAAAAAAGGAATTAATAACTTTTCAGATATCAGCCAGTTTCAGGATTTCTTTCTACAGCAGAAGGCTCTTATTTATTGTCAGTGAGGGGGAAAAAACTAACGAATCAATAAAATGGAAAAAAAAAAAAAAAGGTTTTTGAAAAAGTGAAAAATACTTCTGTCGTCAGCTCTTCTCAGGCAATAAATTAATCTCTGCCCCATGTCCATTTTCTCAAAGAGATCTCCAGTACAATCTAGTGCATGTCAAGGAACACAAGGGTCATATGGGCTGCTCCACAGGAGAAAGCTAGATAGGAGCCAGGGATAGCAGCAAAGTAGGCAGGGGCAATGATCTTGTAAGTAAAGGATGGAGTTTTCCGGTACCCAGACAATGACAACAAAACAAGACCAGTGCCAAAAGGTAAACCCAGATATCCAGGCACTGCCAAGCAAGTTCATGATCACAAAGCAGGTCTAAGGTTAAGCCAGGAAATCATGTCAGCAAGACAGTATCACAATCAGCAAAATACTGGCCTTACTATAGCAGGTTTGAGTTTTATTTCAAACTCAGAGACAGACCAAGAGCAAGGAACTAAGCTTAATGCAGTTTCTGAGCTCAGATATGAAGGCCCCTGATGAGACATCTACCACATCTTTTTCACAACTTAGCTGTTTTCACCACAGGTGGATCTGAAGTTACAAAACTGCACCAAGTCAGAGCTGACCTGGAGCATAGGGAGCTAAACCAGTGCAGGAAGATGTTTCAGAGATGGAATGCAGAAAATGATGAGGCCTTGACAATATGTTAAATTCTAAAATACCAGAAGAGTCTTGTGTTAATGCTTTTATCACAGGACATTCCTAAGGCATTCTTCACACACACAAAACTCTTAAATATTCAGAGGGAAACTTTCAATTCTAATCAAACTTCATACCCAGTGGTCCATCACCTGGTGAAAATGATGATAGGACTGTCTTTGTGTGGTACAAACATGGCACTAAATAATGGAGGCCTTTATAGGTAACTGAAATTGCTGTTTTCAGGAAGTTTACATCTGCTTCCAGAATAAGGGGTTATGAATTCCCTAAATCTGTATCTACATTAGCTGCAATGCAAAATGTGGAGAAATGATTCAATGTAACCTCAGTAATCTCAATATCACTGTAAGTCTCAGAGAACTAAATATGTCTGAATCCAGAATTGTGTTTTATTTATTTGGTGCAAGACTTGCTCTTGGTGCTAACTTAAATGAGGAAAAACTAGAATACTCCCTTATTCTAGACAGAGATTACCAGTTCCCTTGCTTGCTTACAATGCAGAATCATAATTCTGGGACCAGTAGGTTCTTTGTATGAGGTGTCCCTACATAACAGACACAGAAAGGACTGTTTGGAGGCACAGATTTTCTCTAAATTAAGTAGACTTTACTCAGATTCCTTTGAGAGATAATAGAGGGAAGATAAAAGTTAGTATGAATATGGCAGTGAATTCATATCTGTCTTGTACTTGGGAACTCAGAACTGGATGCAGTGTTCCAGATGTAGCCTCACTAGTGGTGAGTAGGTTGATGAGTAGGTGAAGGATGAATCCTATCAACCTGTGGACAATCATCTTCCTATTGCAGCTCAGGATTTTGTTGTTCTTCTTTGGGCATACAAGTGCACATTAGTGGCTCATGCAGTTTATCAATCATCAAGACTCCTATGTCCTCTGCAAAGCTGCTTTCTAATGTGTTACCCCTGAGCGTGTACAGATTGCTTTCTTTTCGTCTTCAAAGCAGATTAGCATTCAAAACAACATCAGGTGATTATGAAGAAAGGAAACAGTCTTTTTACATGGAGAGCAGTCAGGTCCTCAAGCTGAAATAATCAAATTCTTTTAATTTCCAACTTTTTTTCATATACAACTGTACATGGAGATCAGTTACACAATCTTTTTAATATGTATGTCTCATAAAAAAAAATCTGCCAAATAAAACCATCAGAGAGGAAGCTTAAAATCTGTTTATAGAAATTATTTTTTAATCACTGCAAAATTTGTTGGTGCAAGTCAGTGTTTCATGACACTGTAGAGATCAAAAGTACAATTAAGGCCAAAACTGGGTTAGGAGGAGGATAGATTCATTATTATGCAAATTACTCTTCTGACTGTTACCTTGGCTTAGGAACTCTTTGATTTACTTATTCCCA
This sequence comes from Serilophus lunatus, assembly GCA_013399895.1. Classification (NCBI taxonomy): domain Eukaryota; kingdom Metazoa; phylum Chordata; class Aves; order Passeriformes; family Eurylaimidae; genus Serilophus; species Serilophus lunatus. The sequence goes on along the minus strand of VXBA01001103.1, from coordinate 38,936 downwards.
GAAGTCAGAATGGTATTCATGAGTTATCAGATGCAAACTCTGCTGGTTTTCTTCCTGTTTTCTTCCTCTGTTTATTCATTAATAGCTCACTGATGATGAAGCTAGATAGATATTTGAGCCATGGGGGCAGCTTTTATATTAGTACATAGCTTGAGCATTAGCTGTTATGTATGTTGCACAACAAGCACTTACAGAAGAAAAAGTAACAGACCTTTGAAGCAGCTGGAATTTAAGATGCATCATCTTTGCTTTTATTTCATTATTCATTGTTCTGTATTCAGTCCCTCAAATTCCACTATGCTTTGGGAAGCCCATAGTAGAGAAAGAAAACATGATGTGGCAATCACTCAGAAAAAATTTTAACATACCTATCTTCAGTGTGTATAGAAGTTACATTCTAAACATTTCAAGAGGTATATCTTTTAGGTCCCCATGAGGTTATGCTCCTAACCAAGAGTAAGTGTGCAGTGGAAACAGTGGAACTCAGAGAAATAGGTATTCAAGGAATGCCAGCTAGAGTGTGTTAGACAAATCTTCTGTAGTCTAGGTCTGTAGTGCTACTTGAAATATGGATCATGTAGCATGGATGATGAAATCTCTCGTAAATTTTGAGAAGAAAAGCGTAGGCAGCGGTATATGAAATAAATGTTTATTTTTTAGATGGAAACATCTATAGACATACACCTACTTTTAAATACAAATCTGCACAAGCTGAGTCTATACGCCTGCATGGAAACTCTTAAAGCATTTGCAGACACTTTCAATGCTAGCAAATTTATCTATGACTATTTAATGTACCCTTCACGCACAGTGGAGGTTATCCACATCTGCTTTGTTTCTATGAGTCATAAAATCATAATCAAATGCTTTTCACCATTAAATGTAGTAGTCATAAAAATGTACTAACTGTCTCAAGGAAAGTCAGAATGAAACATAAGTTTTATAAGATTAAGAAAGATGATGAGCTTGCTCATACTAATCATTTGTTCTATGTGTGGAATTAGAAGAGAGTAAGGAGGAAATGTATGGAAACTGACATATAAATCTACCTGGTTTTCCTTTGTGCGTTGGAATACCAATACAGTAAGTGATTTTAAAAGATGCTGTGAATTTCTCAGTTATCTCATGTGCTTGCCAAAACAAATTTAGAACTTTATTGAAACAAGCATGGATGTATCTAAATCATTCAAAAAACCTCTATATAACTGCCTCCATTTTAAATAACAAATTATTTAAACTACTTGCAAAAATAGTAATTTCAGGTTTTGTGTCTACATTTCTGCCCTTCTCTCGCTTGCCCCTCTTACTTTTCTTAATATCTTGTATTAATTTAATAGAGTTGATAGAGATCTCAGAAAATGTAAGTCGTCTCAAGTTCTATGTAACTAGATAGCCAGGTAGAAAAGCATGACTATTAAAACATTTTGTCTGAAGAAAAGTGTGTAATAAGAATCACAGAATTACATACAATTAACTAGGTTGAAAAGACCTTTGAGATCATTAAGTCCAAACTATGACTGAACACCATCTCGTCAATTAAACCCTGGCACTAAGTGCCACATCCAGTCTCCTTTTAGACACTTCTAGGGATGGTGAGTCCACCACCTTCCTGGGCAGTCCATTCCAATGGCCAATCACTCTTTTTTCCTAATGGGTAGCCTAAACTTCCCCTGGCACAGCTTGAGATTGTCCTATTGTTCTGTCACTGGTTGCCTGGGAGAAGAGATCATTGTCCACATGGCTCCAACCTCCTTTCAGGGCATTGTAGAGTGTGAAAAGGTCTCCGCTGAGCCTCATCTTCTCCAGGCCAAACAACCCCAGCTCTCTCAGCCACTCTCCACAGGGCTTGTGTTCCAGATCCCTCACCAGCCTTGTTGCCCTTCCCTGTATGTGAAGCTTCTTGAGCTCTAGAGAAGGACTGGATTTTTCTACATGTACCTCAGTTGCAAGAGAAGACTCAGTCAGAAATTCTATCATGATAATGTGTTGTCAGAGATATATGTCTTTCAGGGATGACAGCGCATACTTTAAATAGTTTTCCAGGTATGTAAGTTCCTTCTAGGAGAGCTGTTAATTTTATCTCTTCACATAGCCCATTAGTTCATTGAAACAGAAGTGAAAATAAGATGAACCTAGGCCTGGCTTCAGCATATATTTATTTTACACTTCAAGAATGCATTTAATTCACATAATTATTGCTACAAAAGGAATATATTATTTTTTACCTTTTTTACAGACCACTGAATATGAACATTTTTACTTTATTACTAGAATGGATATTTCAGGCTTCCCATGAATTGTCAGTCTTGATAAAAAAATAGAAAATGAATACCTGGCCCAATTTCAGACTGTAACTACATTTTTTCTTTTCTAAGAATTATCTGTGAATGTAATGACTTAACAAGGTGCTTTGTGCAGATTTGGTAACAACAGACAATACATGTAATTTACAATGTACCAAAAAAAGAGAACATTAGCTTGTAAATCAGAGCAGACCAAGTTTTTTAGACAGCTAACTACTCTGTGCAAAGTTTTCTTTGACTGCATGCTAACTGAAGTTTATTATTTTAACCATTTTTATTACTTGTGACAATACTGTGCTTGATACTTGGTACTTGCTAATCTGTGGGGAAATTATTTTTATCAGTACTTTATAATACTAAATCAGAGTACAAATGGCAGTTAAAATTTAAAATATACAACTATACTATAATTAATATTTTACACAGATGGGATTCCCTTTCAAGAGTATAAAAGCTTAATATAAGAAAATGATATTTTAGAAAAAAGAAAGCAATAATTTAAAATAAAATAACTAAGAAATGCAAATTTGCCTTCAAAAATGGCTTTTTCTTTTTTTATACTCCCTTCAGGGACGAAGCTGTGAGCTTAATTATAATGATTGTCTTATACAGTCCTGCTCCACTGGATTTCTATGTGTTGATGGAATAAACAATATCACCTGCTTACCTGCTATGACACAAAGCAAGAAAACTGTCACTGAAGTGGCCGAAGTGTTTCCTTCTCAAGTTTTAGACAATGACCTTCCATCAGTCATGGCTGTCTCTATGGAACTTTGGTCTAAACATGTTTCTCCTGATTTTAATACAGAAGAGATGTCCCAAGGTAAGTAGGAAGAGCTTCTTAGTAATGCATATGTCAAACTTCTTTCCTTGTTAATGTTTTTAAATAGTAAGAATATTGGAAATGTATTGATTTTCTTCTTATTTTTTTTTCTACTTCCTGTAATTTCCAAGCATTTTACACACTTATTAAGGAAAGTTACACTTTCTCTCAGCTTGGTTTTCGGATTGCTTCACTAGAGTGTACAATATGCCTCATATTGTGTTCAGTAATCTCTGACCCTAATGCCAATCTTCCCTTCTTCCTTGAATAGTCAGCAGCAGAAAGATAATTTGCCTTATTCCATGAGGACTTTGGTTCTCCTTTCCTAGTTCACATGTTTTCTGAGTCCTTCTTTTTCTGTGAATCTAGATGGTTTTTTCAATAAAAATATCTGAGACAAGCCCTTGAAATTTTCTTTCATTATAATTGTTTGTAGTGATATATTTGGGAAGACAAAAAAACTACCTGTCCTGTTATTTTAAAAATATTTCCAGAAAAATCAAGAGTAATAGAATCACAACATTTTATTATGAAGATTTTGCCTTCATTGTGGACTGTTCACTTTACTAAAGATAGCACTATAAAGATAGCATGTGTTTAAGCATCCTCTTTAGTGTCAGTTTCAGATTTTTTTGCTTATATACTCTTTAAAAGTGCTTACTTGTATTAAAAAATAAGCCAAGAGAGGATGGGGTTTCTGTTTTGTTTTAATTGGGGTAAATGACCTTTGGTGAATGTTTGGTTTTGGTACAGAACAATCTTTTCGTATTATACCTAAACTTTTGTTGCATTCTTAAAAGGTAATATTCCTTTCGCACAATGACATTGAGTGAAATGCAGTTAAATCTGTATATGTTCCAAAATGTCATATCAGCTAATTTGCTGATGTTGTCAATGAACAACAATCGTTATTCATACATTTTATATTGATTCATAGTAGCTGTTTGATTTAGATTAAAACTTCTGTTCTGAACAGTGCCATTTGTTCTGATGCTGGCCCTCATAAAGAAAATGAATAATGGAAATTTTTCATTTACTCAGCTCCACACATCACTAAAATTGCTTGTACGCTTTTATTGAGAATATGGTTTTCAGTGTTTGGTTTATCTTCTATATAATACTTCAGTATTGCTGCCCATGTAATTTGCTGAAGACTCAGTCCAGGGTCAAATTTTTTTTTTCTTTTCTTCTAATGTAAGAGTGGGGGTTTTTTGCTTTGTTTGATTTTGATTGTGAGTATTTTCTACTTTTTATCCTTAAATGTCAGAAAAAGTCAAGTATTTTCATCTGTGGGATATTTCTGATCACTCATTTGGCTAAACTGACCTATAGATTAAGAAGAGTAGCTGCCATTGGAGACTCTTCAAGAGTGTTCAGGATAGGACCCTCAGCAGGTGTTCTCCATGCTTTCTTAGTCCTTTAATAATTTCTCATTCGCCCACTGACACATACATTTAAAATCAGCTATCTACCCTTTGTTAGTTGGTCATGCAACTCAAAGGTAAACATCTCTTCCTAGTGAATATCTGGCTATTACTACTTCATCAAAGACTCACAAACATCAAATCACAGGTTCTTTAAGAGAATTAAGCTAAATACATGCAACATGTTCTGTGGCTAGATTAAAACTGGTGAATTATTAGACTGAGTTCTGAATAGGAAACAGTTCCCATTTTATGAGACATTTTGGACAAACTTGGAGATATTAATCAGCTGGTACACCCTAATGAGAAATACTGCTGTTATTTCTTGGCATTTATTTTCTTCATCTATCAAAATAATGCCAGTGAAGTTCACAGAACTGTCACCCTTGCATCCCACTACAGGAAATACTCACACATTTCTAACTGCTTGTTTTGCCTTTTCCTTCACGAGAATCACATACTCATCTTCTTCCTACAAAATCTTCAAGTACAAACTTACTTATGGGTACCCTGAAAAGTTGCCATTTTTCCAATCTCCTGGTGATGAGATATCCTACTGGGTGTAATTGGAACGACTCACACTTTTGCAAACAGAAATTTGTAAAATTTTAGTGACAGAGTAGATATCTTTACATGCCTGTTACCCCACTTCAAGTTCTGCTTTACAAGTATATTAGCAATAATGTACTGAAACATGTGACTGCTGTGCATGTTAAAGAATTTCTCCTAAGTTTAAACATTGTCTTACCTAGACTTCATGGTGCATCTGCAGCAGATTCAGTTTCTGGCCTTTATCAGTTGATGTTATCTCTTAAGTTTCTAATGTCTATTTAGATAACTTTTTGAGGTGGTAAGGTGTTTTTGTACAGAGATAAAAGTGTCTGTCAAGGTTGCTAGGTGCTTGAAAGAGGTTTATTGTAATCAGGCAGCAGCCTATTCAATGGATATGGCACCTGCTGCTGTACCTGACAGACATGGCTATTCTTCTTGTTCTGCCACATAGGCTACTAGATCAATACAGAAGCAGGTTGAATGCTGATACAATGCTGACAGGCAATCAGCATATCAACAGTTTCACTTGACTACAGTAATCTTTTCAGGTGTAGCTTTCATCACATCTACATATAAATTCAGGAGTTATCTCTATGGTTACAGTACATGTGTACATTTATTAACATTTTTGAATGTAAAATAGGAACAGCGAAAAATGTATTTTTCATTCTTGAGATAATAATTTCTTGTATATAATATAAGTAACTTACCTATTCTCATTCCAAAATGAGGCAGATAATGGCTGCACTTTTTAAAGAGTGTTTGTAAGAACATTACAACATTTCAGAAGTAATTCAGGGAATTAAAAGAACACAGAAAAATTGCAAATTCTAGAGTTAAATATTGGGGAATATTGATCAGTTTGGACTACATTTTAATACTGTATCTTTAGAAAGCAAAATGAATACCCATCAAGCCAAAGAGAGGGTTTTTTTAACTTCTACTGCTCTTCATTCCCTGCTTGCGAGGCTGTGTTGGTAAAAATGTGTTTGTGTCATTGATTTGAATCACAGAAGGAAAAAAATATTCTAGACCAAAAATACATGTATAAAGGTGTCAAAAGATGAATAAAACATTTTTCTGAGTTGTAAAATAACAGTTGTTTTCCTGTGAATGCTTCTCTAAGTAGATTTCTTTCTCAGTATGCATATATAAGTAAATAGATCAAATTCTTGCTGCCAGAAGGGCCTCCTGATACTGTGCCTGTACTCATGAGGTCAAGTTGTTGGAGCATAACACTGTGGATTCCCAATTGATTGTATGACTTAAAGGAAATAGCTTTCAACTACTTATTTTCCATGGCTCGATTTTTTTTGTTTATTTGGGATTCTTTTTTGTTTTACTTTTTGGTTGGTTGGTTGGTTGGTTGGTTGGTTGGTTGGTTGGTTGGTTGGTTGGTTGAAGATTTTTGGAGTGGAAAGAATAGATGAAAAATGCATTCCCAAAAGTAATACTTGCAAATGTGTTGATGCATAAACAAATTTATGCCTTGTTTAGTGGAAGAAATAGGACTACTAAAAAGCCAAATGAGAAGTGCTCTTGGTCCCTAATGCACTGGTGTATCCACAGTAGAAGAAATGTCTCAAAATGTTAAGCACAATGTACACTTCTATACTTACTAGAATCAGTGTATTTATTATTAACTTGTATTACTAAAACTTCAGAAAAAATACTGATGATATACCATAGATAACTTACACTTTGTGAAAAATGGATACCACATACTCTTCATATATTTTAAGATTTTTATTCTCATCTGACAATGAGTACATACATTACATCAAGTTCTAAAAGAGTTTGGAGTGGGAGGGACTCATTTTCTAGAAAGACTTCTAGTCTAGAAAAGAGCTATGAAAGATGAGACATATTTGGCAGAAAAATATATTCTTTGGTTTAGTCTCCAAGTAAGCATTTCCACTTCCATACCATTGCTTGTGGCAAATAATGTCTTGTAAATATATTTGTTCTGATAAAAAAATAAGTTTATATTTATGGGAATGTTTTTATGTGATCAGAAGGAATTATCTACGTTCTTAATCACATAGAAATATCTGTTAGCACACTGCAAAGTTCTGTATGCCTGTATAATAACTCAATCTATAATATGATCCCATTCATGGGAATAGTCTCCTGATCATAATTATAATAGTAGGAGATCTTCCATTTGAGTATTGAAAACTCTTGAACATGAAAATAGTAAGAAAAATATTTTTGTAAGTAGTTAACCCAGTTATCCAAAGGTTGTGAGGACGTGTAACGGTTTGTTCACTTGGTACCTGTGGACTAGATTATGGTGTTCCAGTGTGTTCTATTACCAGCTTGAAAAAATAACCCCATTTTTAAAAATGAAGGACTATTTTGGAAAATTTGGTCTGTACATTTACAGACCACTTCTATAGTAATGGCTTCCATATAGGATATCCTGCAGTAGGAGTAAGATAGGGAAAATGCAGGCCCTCTGCTGAACAAAGCAGAGAACCTAAAGACAAAAGACATGGAAAAGGCCAAGGTACTTGGTGGGTTTCTTAGCTCATTATTTACAGGTAAGAGACCAATGAGAAATTTAGGAGCAAGGAAGATTTGTCCTCGATGTGAATAAGCGTTGGATCAAGCCCTGCAAACACTGAAAGAGACAAGAGAGGCACAGCAGAACCAACACAAATCCTACTAACAAAATACAAGCTCCTTTCACCAGAGACACCAGCCAGCTGGGCCATCCCCAGGCACTGAAAATTCTGGCAAAAAAATCTGATGTATCTGCTATTGAAAATTTCTTTGCTCTTTCCCATAATTGATCAATGCTTGCGTGAATTGACTGGGAGTGGTCTGACAAATTGAGGCAGCACATGCTCTCAAAATCTTGGCAACCATGCCCGTGTGCCAACAGTAGAAAATATATAGCAGCTCGGTTCTGAAAGGTTGCATGTCGTACTGAATCCACATCAACTAACAGTCCTGACAATGCTAGAGATGTGGCATTCGACTGTTTAGCAAGCCAGCAGCCTAATCTATTTATGGCTGTGAGTGATTGAGCTGTATCAATTTGCGGCAGGAAAAGAGAGGGTGCAGCAATTGGTGGGGGCTGCCAAAATGTAACTGTATCATTGCATGCTTCAGTAAAGGCATGTGCCATTCATTTCCTCCTATGATGTTGGTCAACGTGTGTATGACTTATGATCATTGTTAAGTTAGGTGTGAGCACTGTCAAGCGACCTAAACTGCACGGACCCCCCCTAGCTTTTGTCGGGATGGCCGGCCAGGCGCGGTCTCCGCAAATTAGGAAAATCCCTCGGGTCAATTGCCTAGGCGGGGGGGGCACCGGGCACCGGGCGAGGTCTGGTCCAATTGCACGATCCGGTCACATTAAAAGTTGGAGAAGGGCTAACATCTTGTGTCACCTTATCTGATCGTTTATACTGCAGCCAGTCAAAGTTCACACAAGTATCCATCTTTACAGAATTTAATAATCCAGCTTCTCGAGGGGCTAACCCCAGAGGTGACAACCTATCATCCCAGCTATCAAATTCATCTAAACATCCAGTTACATTTGAGACTGTTAAATTACAATCAGATTGAGTGGACTTTTGCATTTTGTAACATTCATTACTATTAAACCTGGATTGTCTATAGGCAGACCTACCAAGCAGGTATGGAAGGGATTTTCTGGGCGAGCCATTGAAACACATAAATTTGATTGATTCAGGGCGTGTGCTAATGTGAGCCACACATCCCCTGAGGGGATTGGAGGTAGAAGGCCTTTTGCTCCAGAAAATGCCATAGTGTATAAAGCAAGCTTTACAAATTTCATAAAATGCATCTCTGAGTATTACAACGAAGGTAACTGATATGCCTATCAGTCTCTAAAAGCACAGTTCTATGGCACCTGATACAGTGGCATCAGAATTCTACTAAATGCTCTGTCTACTACAATAAGAACCCACAACACTGTTTAGAAATAAGACACAGCGAAACTCCTGCTTTCCAGCTATAAGGCGGTGCTCCACAGGTGCTGTTCTCCAGAGGGTCGCCTCCCACACACTAGCTTGTGCCGAGGTAGGGGCGAATGTTGCTGGCTGGGATCCAGCGTGGGCCGCTTTCTGTAGATACACTAGCACAGCCTCGTCCTTCGTATTAGATGAGTTCCTCCCCCTCTTTGCTTTAAGAGCAAGCCTTTCAGTATTGCCTGCGTTCATTCTACAATGGTTTGCCCAGGGGTGAGGTTTTTCATTCGAAGTTCTGGATTTCCTTCTCTATTGGGCAGTTACCTGAAAAAGAATAAAGATATTTTTCCCCCTTCCAGGGTCAATTATTAATATGTAGGAACAACCCACCAAGAGCTTATTTGGCATTCTTTGCTATAAGCATTTTTAGTTAAGAGAAAACATTTGAATTGTAGTACCTACTAAAAGGATTATGTGTCTCTTTCTGAAGTTTCTGGTAAGGTACTCAAAGTCAAGTCACCCTTCATTCCTCATCTTACTTGCTGGGAAGAAAGGAAAGAAATTTCACAATACCTGTCCTTTTACAATCTTNAGGGACATCTGCAATTCTACTGAAACCAGCAAGAGATATTGAAAGCATTAGCGAGGTGACAGGCAAAACAATAGATGTAAATTGGGACCTTGAGAGAGGGCAGTTAATCATTGTCGGGTTTTTAGAATAAAGATAGCTAACATTTCTTCATTAATTTTGTTTTCAGTAAAAAGTTCAAGGTCTTGTCTGTGCACATGGTTGCTGATAAAGTCAGCTGCAGTAGATTTCTTCTTACATCTCTGACAGATGGCATAAGTCAGGGCATGATACAGTTTTTGCTGGTAAAAAAGGTCAAAGCATCTAAGAACTTCTTAAGTCCAGAGTTGCTACACATTCAGGCAATGCCGTGTTGAGGTTTGATGTAGTTGACCGACCTCTGGCTATGCGGGCTGGGTATGGTACATCATCATCATCATCATCATGGCTAGGCTTCGTGAACGAAGATATGGGAAGGGGTCTACCCACACTTGCTGCAAGCATGCTGATGGCTAAAAAGGCCAAAGTGCTTCAGGAGAGGGATCTATGGGATGGTCTTCCAGTCTAGCTTGAAAGTTTACCTGGAAGCTGTCTCTCACTGTAGCTGTTTGAGGATTGTTAACCTGGAGCCTCCTCATTAGATTACTGCCCCTCTTAAGTTTGGGCTTAAAGTGTAGGTTAAGATTGCATCGCACAAGGTGGTGGTCTATTTGACATTCTGCACTAGACATTACTTGGGTATGCTGGACATTGCAAACATTTCTCTGGTGCACTAACACATAGTCAATGAGGTATCAGTGCTTGGATCGAGGACGCATCCAGGTTGTCTTCAAGCTGTCTTTCTGCTGAAAGATAGTGTTGGTGACGGTGAGCCGCTGCTCTGCACAAAACTCTAGCAAGAGGTGTCCATTGTTTTTGCAGTTTCCAACACCATGCTTGCCTAGTACTCCTTTCCAGGCTTCAGAGTTCTTTCCTACTCTGGCATTGAAGTCACCAAAGATTATGATCTTTTCCTACTCTGGCATTGAAATCACCAAGGATTATGATCTTACCATCTGCAGGAACCTTTTGAGTGAGGCGGCACAGGTCGGTGTAGAATTTGTCCTTTTCCACGGGATCAGCTTGGAGAGTTGGGGCATACACACTGAAGAGAACAACATGTTGCTTGTTGTGTAATGGGAGGCATAGGGAGATAATGTAGTCAGAATGACCTATAGGCAAGCTTTCAAGTTTGGAGGCAATGGAGTTTTTGATCATGTAACCAACTCCTGAAAGGTGATTTTTGGTTTTGGGTTTGCCTGACCAATAGAGCGTGTATCCGGCACCGTGTTCTTGGAGCCTGCCTTCCTCATGGAGACGAACTTCACTGAGAGAAGCAATGTTGATGTTAAGTCGTGATAGTTCGTGGGCAATTAGAGCAGAACAATGCTCAAGATGTCCACAATCCGCAGTATCAAGTATGGTTCTAATGTTCTGATATGCAAGTGTCAATCTGAACACACTTTTGGAGGGAAGTGTATGCCTTTGTCTCTTTTTGCTTATTTGATTGCATCAGAAGACGCCCACTGTCCGCAGTTAGCCAACCGAGTGGAGGGTGGAGATGAGCTTTGGTTAGGCCACCTTTCTAGGCCCCTCTCTGTGTGGAGCAAGCAGTGCTCTCCTTGAAAAAGGCTGCTTGGTCATTCAGGATGTTGCCGATCAAGACTGTCATCTCCAGGGTCAGTCTTGAACGACCAGTGTCCTGAAATGCCTGCATGCAGAGTTGGGTCTGTGGCTTCCAGTGCATCTTATCATCTGCCATTTTCTTCCTCATCTGTCACTACAGGACTTTACAAATGTAGGTGCACCCTTCTAGCCTGGCACAATGGATATTTTAGGTGAGGCTCAGCATGCACAGAACTGGCCCCATCCTTTACTCCTAAGATTCATCTGCCAGGGCCTAGCAAGCTTGGACCGTGACAGCAAACAACTCAGGATGTAGGTTTAGTTAAACTATCCTTCTCTGAGATGGATAGCCTTACAAGACTAAGCGAGTTCCATCTGCCCGGGTTTGGGGTTAGAGTTGTTCTTCTCCTAGGATGGTTACCACGAGGCTAGCGAGCCCATCCTACCCATGGGCACACTTAGTCCAACCCTCCGACCCTTCAGTTGAGACCTGTCTGGCGCAGGAGACCCCACTGGAGGCATATGCCAATGCCAGTATAGCTCGCAAATTCATAAGGGCACACAAGCTTCTCCCCCATGACAAGGGGGTGTCCGTGGAGAAGACTAAGGTGCATAATATCTAGTAAATCTCTTAGTATTGTAACATACACACTATTGAAAATATTTACATTGTATCTGAAGAGCATAGACTTCATGTTGATCAGGTGATGGGACATTAGAACTTTATAGGAAATGAGAGTAAAGAAATAATTTAATGTTCCTGATATTCCTTCATATTTTTATTTTATTATGCAGTATTAGTCAAATGAAATTGAAAGCAATTCAGCCAGTCCATTAAATTAGGTCACCTCATTTTAATTTCAGAAATATTTTACCTTGATTTTTCACTTTGTGTTTTCTCTGTTATCAGTAGACATAAAAGAAACATAAAAATATGAAACTCAAACAATGTAGCACTCACAATGACTCTACATAATATTTTTGTTAAACGTTTTAGAAACCACTATGAGAAACTAATTAATTGTATTTTGTAATATTTGATTGTAGAATATACTGACTAGTTTCCTTGCACAAAATTAGCAAATAATCAAGGAGATTGCATACATGGATATATCTATAATTAAAGTCTTTTTACTGATGATTGTGAATCACAATACTAAGAAACATTTTGTACAAAACATTCTATTAATAATTGTATATATATATGCATACATACTTGTGAGATAGATCATAGATTAGATAGACAGACAGACAGACAGATAGATAGATAGACAGATAGATAGACACACTTGTGAGATATATAGATATATAAAGATAGATATGATATATATCTATCTAGATATATATCTATCTAGATATGATATATATCTGTATGATATATATGATAATTATATCCCAGCACAACAAGAACATGCCAGCACAGGAAAGATGCTGACCTATTAGAGGAAGTCCAGAGGAGAGCCACCTAGATGATTAGAGGGATGGAACATCCTTCCTGTGAGGAAGGGATGAGAAATTTAGATTTGTCAGCCTGGAAAAGAGAAAAATTCAGAGTGACCTAATTGCAGCTTTCCAATACCTAAAGATAATATAGAAGAAAGAACTAGAGAGACTATTAACAAGAACATGTAGTGACAGGGCAAGTGGGAATAGAGTAGCTTTGCATGAGATATTTAGAAGAAATTCTTTACTGTGAAGATGGTAAGACACTGGATCAGTTTGCCTAGAGAAGCTGAGGATGCCCCATCCTTGGAAGTGTTCAAGGCCAGGCTGGATGAAGCTCTGAGCAACCTGGTCTAGTGGAAGATATCCCTGCCCATAGTAGAGGATTTGGAACTAGATAACCTTTAAGGTTTGTTCCAACCCAAGCCATTCTATGATTCCAAGACATTTGTCAAACATGTAATAAGATTTAGCTTTTTTTAAAAAAATGTTACTATTTTAAATAGGTTATTGTTGTTCTAGCAAAAAAGATATTTTAGGCACTTACTTGTGATAAGTTAAAATTCTGAGTTGACAACTATCTTTTGCCTTCTAACCATCAAAGGTTCCAGTAATATTTAAACATATTCTAGGGTTTGCATTGTCCGTCTACACAGAGGTTCATTTTGCTTGATATTCCCAGTTAGTTTAAAGCAGAAAGAATCTTGATTTTGGGAATAAAACTCTTGGCATACCTGTGAATGATGGCAGATTTCGAGTTTCAGATATGAAGAAGTTATTTGAGAACTGTATCTATGACAGTCAGTAGCTCCTGTCATTTAGAATTTCAAAGCCAGTGGGGCTGATAAATCCTCTATATCATCTTCTGTTTTTGAAAAATAGTACTCTGGGAAACTTCTCACAGCCATAGTTAACTTCCATATGGTTGCAGGAAAAAGGAAGAAAAACCAAATAACAACAAAAACAAACAAACAAACAAACAGAATAAAAAAATAAGCTGAATAGTACTTCTGGGATAGAGAAGTTATTGTTGTCCCAGTAATTCGAAAGATTTTTCTGGTTTCGCTTAATGCTATCAGCATTTTATGTTGATTGTTTATATGTTGGTTGAATTTTCAGATTTTTGAACCAACTGAATTCTATCGAATTTGAAATAATATTCATTAGCATAGCCAAGAGTACTATTTTGAAAATCCTAAAATGTCATTTGTGTGGTTGGTTCTGAAGAGATATTAGGATTAATTTTCTTTGAAGACTAGCAAATGAAAAATAGGAGATATTCCATGTAGCTCACATTTTGCATTCACATTTTGGAGCAGTTAGTGCAATTACTGAATTAATTATGCTTTGCTCTAAAGACCCTTATTTTGAATATGTTCAAAATAAATCATAATTATCAACTTCTGCAGTTTAAAATGACAAAGAATTTTAGAGTCACAAGAACCTCCTAAGGTTTTCTCCTGTTAATTCATTTGAAAAACCTATTATTTAGTATAATATGAGAAGCATCCCAAATGCATAGATTGCTCTTCTAAATACTGTTACATGACCTGGAGCTAAATTGTCCTTAGGGATGATTTAGCATCATTCAGAAAGTGTAAACAGTATCACTTCAGTTGTTCCTTCAGTTTAGTCAAGTAAGTAAAGAGTTTCCTGTATGATTCCCTCCAGCAAGCAACTGCTCACCAGTTCTGATAGTAACTGGACCAAAGAGAAGAGTACAATAGCAGGGTTGCACTATTGGATTCCAATGCTATGTCTTTTGTTCTGTAATTGAAAAACATTGTTCAAAGTGTGGGCTAACCTGAAGTTTAAAGAATATGAATTCTTAGACAACACGCTGCTAAGAAAAAATAAGAAACATTTAAGCAAAAATAATTATTTTCCTTTCATTGAGATCTCTGCTTGCCTGGACATTACAGTAAAATAGAGGAACTGTTGGCTAAACAGTCTCCCTTTTGTTCTCAAAACAGTCGTATCTGTAGAGATGTAAAGATGCTAGTGTGCTTTTGAAAACAAAAGGATGAAGAAAGAATATTCTAAAATGCTGTTTGCGATGAAGGCAATTGTAGGATGGGGAGTGACATGGGATGGTGGGAAACACTGTAGGGTCAGGACAGGATAAAAAAAGTGTGTCCACAGTGAAATAGCTGAGGATAAGATTCAAGCAGGAAACTTGATCAGGAATGTGAGATATTCAGAATGACATAATTAGGAGCAAAACTTGAAATGGTACAATGGCTTATTTGCCCTGAAGAAAACTGTGGTGCCTGTAGACTTCCTGGATACCCTTCAATTTCTGTCAATGTATCAATCTTAAAAAATTCCATATTTACCCTGGTGGAAGCAAGAGGTAATACTTTCTCATGAGTAAAACAATAGTCTTCCTACGATGTGTTATGTCACGTCATTACTCTCTCATTACCTCAAATTTTAGCGGTCTTGTACTCTTGTGATCAATGGCGGATTATGCACCTCAGGCCTTTGATCAGGGGGTTTATCTTGTTTCAAGTAGCTAGTAAATCTTTGTGTGCTGTTATGGGAAACACAAAATGACTTCATAAGCTAATCATATTTTTTCCTTTCATGTCACATGGGTCACTTTGTCATAAAGACTAAACTGATTACTCAATACTCTTGAGATAATTGTTCCTGATTAACAATAAGCTGCCCTGTGACTTGACTTGGCCTCCCAGCAATCTGTCATGCATAGGTATTCTGTTTTCTTCTTCTTGAAAAGAAAGGCACAGCACATTTTTCACTATTAGTAAGTACACAGTGTGGAGTTGGAGCAATTTCTATCAAGTTTTTATTTTCTAAGATCTGATTCAGAAATTGGAGATACGTTAAATACCTTTATATTCCTCTTTCCTAGCACTGCCCAAGTGTGTACAGTACAGTAGTAAACAGTTGTACTAAACAGGTGACGATAAATGCCTGTTTGCAGAAGAAAAAGGCTATGCCTTTTCTGCATATCTGAATAGGTCAAGAATATACCATAAGAAAATTATTTTATCTGGCTTATTGACAGTAAAAATATGTTCCTCATGTAAAGGTTGCAATTTACAGCTTTTCAGTCACTATTTTCTGTGTTGGGGGGGAGAGGTGCGGGAGGGGAAATGACTTAACCTCCTTTGGCATAATTTGTTGTAAAGGTTCTTTTTTACTTCAAGGCTGGGCAGGTACAAGGCTGTTAATCCTCACATCATTATTTGCATTGCAGCAAACTGTCATATATTGAAATACCAAAAAACTCTGCATTTTAAAGTATCAAAACCCTTCAATTATATGGCAATTCAGTTATTGTGTGTATCACAAAGAGGTTTTGTACTAGTAACTCTAAAAACCAATTTGAGAATAACTGTTTAGAATTACTCTGTTTTCAAAATCCATTTAGTATCACAATAAATAAGTCAGGAAGGTTTGGAGTGGATAAAACATATTGAAAATAGTCACTTTAGAAATATGAGTTCTAAATTCTATCCCTTCTTTCATGATATAAGTAGGAATGAAAGAATCAGAATATTTTTCCTTATATAAAGCAGCAGTTCAGTTCCAGTGTAATGGTTCTATCATAGGTACCACTGTGTCACTAAGTGCTTGCAGGTGTAATTTTTGGACCAGATATTCTCAGGCCCTTCACCATCTTCGCTGGCCTCCTTTGGATGCTCTCTAACAGCTTAACGTCTTCTTTATATTGTGATGCCCAAAACTACACTCAATATTCAAGGTGAGGCCACACCAGTGGAGAGTGGAATGGGACAATCAACTCCTTTGACCAGCTGTTGATGCTTTGTCTGATGCATCCCTGGACATAGATAGCCCTCCTGGCTGCCAGGGCCCTGCTACAGTTGTATCCAACTTGCCATGGACCTGGACCACCAAGTCCCTTTCTGCAGCACTGCTCTCCACCCTGTTATTCCCTAGTCTGTGGACACATCCAGGATTTCTTCATCCCAGATACAGAACCTAACATGTGCCCGTGTTAAACTTCATACAGTTGATGATTGCCTATCTCTCTAAGTTGATTAGGTCTCACTGCATCGCCTCTCTTCCCTTGAGGGGAGTTGAGGCTCCTCCCAGTTTTGTGTCATCCACAAACTTACTTAATATTACTTCGAGTCCTGTGTCCGAGTTGCTAATGAAGATATTGAAGAGAACTGGGCTGAGAATGAGCCCCACAGAACCCAACTAGTGACCAGCTAGGTCACCAGTCTGATATTACCCCATTCACTATAACTCCTTGTGCCCAACCTGTGAGCCATTATGTAACCTGGTTATCCAGCTGTGTGCTGGACATTTTGTCCAGAATGATACTGTGAGAGACCATATCAAAAGCTTTGCTGAAGTCCAAAAAGATAACATCTACTGGCTTTCCTAGGTCAGCTGTGGGAGAAGAAAACCAGGTTAGACAAGCAGGACTTTCCTCTCATGAAGCCATGCTGGCTGTGACCAAGGACTGTGCTGTCCTCCAGATGTTTTTCAATACTTTCCAGAATAATCTTTTCAATAATTTTACCATGCACTGGAGTGAGACTGACTGAACTTTAGTTTCAGGGGTCCTGCCTCTTGTCTTTTTGAAAATTAGGCCAGCCTTCACTACCTTCCAGGCAGCTGTGACCTTTCTTGATCACATGAGCACTCGAATATTGTTGATTTCAGTAGATTGCTTTGACTATATATATATATATCTGTAAATATTAGTAAAAATAATAGATTTTTTTCTAGATGAGAGGAATTTAATTGCTTTTATAATTTAATATGGATGCACTCCAAGGGAAGTGGGATTTTAAACAAAAGACAGACAGAATTACTGGCGGGATGGAAGGATATCTAGATTTTTTTTATATCTAAATAGAAAATGAGATATCTTAAACATTCTTTTAAGAATTAACCTCAGCATGACTGTTTATGTCTTCACTTGATTTGAAGGATAAGAGCTATCCAGTCAACATTTGTTCTTTCTATTGAAAAGAGAAGAAAAACAGTCTGCTGCATGGTTTTGATCCTAAAGGGCATGTTACAAACTTCATAATATGCAATGCTCTAGTAGTTCCTCTAAAAGCTAAGCACAGAAACAGGTATTTCTGTTATTCTGGAGTTTGTGGCTTCTGAGAACCCTTTTCATATAAGCAAAGTATATTTCAGAGTTTGTGGAAATATCAAGACTTCCAAATCTGAAAGCCTCTGAAAATACAGAACTCTTCCATATGTTGGGCATTCCAACATATGTTGCATCAAATTAGTCCACCTATCTCCGCATGAATTCTCATAATAGTTGGAAGAGGGAAAATCAGTACTTGTTTAGCCACTCCTAACTGCTTGTTTTAGCTGTGTCCATATGACATCTGGTAAAGCTTCACATGCTGACTAGATTCATGTGAAATATGGTTGCAACAAAGATTCTATTAGGCCATAAAATAGTTATTTTTATTAATTAATTTTGTAATTAAAAATCTTGAGTTTCAGAATTAAAGAAGATAAATTAAGAATTTCATTATTAGGATTAGAAAATTACTACATTTATTTTTATTGATTTCTATTAAAAAGCAGTAGGAGGAAAGAAGTTAAGGGATTTCTTTTTTTTTTTTTTTTTGCATCATGCTTTGAAGCAGATAGATCTATTTTTGTATTTATTTCTTAAATTAATTCTTCTATCTAAAATATATGAGTCATTTTTTTCTTCTAGAAATAATTTGCCTTTTTATTCTTCCTTTTTTCTTAGCCTCAAGTATAAAAGAGCGCCTATCAGCAATGCTGTGATGCTGAGTTATATTTCTGACCACCCTTAAAATGATGAACCATTAAAACTTACTGTTTTTATTTAAGACTACTGGACAGTCATTATGTTGAAAGATGGTTTCCTGTTGAAGACTGAAAAACAGAGACAGGTTCTGTAATACTGACTCATCCAAAATTCCTTAGTTATGGGAAATTTTTTCCACTGTACCTTCACTAGATTTTTTCCACACTGAACAGACTGTCTCAAGATCAAGTAAAGAAATATTAAACTCAGGTTTTTATCTTCCCTTCACTTAAAGATAGTAGCTTCAGGAATTGTATGAAATAATATGTTATGACGATGACTTGGCAATATTTTAGAATTTAAACTCATATGTGGTCAGTAGTCCAAGTGATAGCTCAAATAAATAAAAATGTAAGAATGGCTTGGTTAGAAATTCACCCTTTAAATTTTTGTTTAAGATTTAGATTATTCCCATAAGCAGCATGCTGTACAAATTAAAATTGCCAACTCCTGGTTAAGGAAAAAAGTCACATAAATCCTTCTACTACAGCATGTAGTGAGAGTTGTACCTATATTGAGTATGGAGCACTTTGATATAAATTCACTGTGCTTTACTCTGGCTACTCGCACAGTCACAGTGTACGTTAGATAATCAGATAATTTGTTTCAGTTATTCTCCCATGAACTACTATGGCTGATCAGGGATTGGCACTACTGACATAGAAATTGTATGCATTGAATTTTGGTTTAGAATGAAAAACATCTTCTTCTTTGACAGCTTTATTATGTTTGGGTTTATGTTGTTCTGACTGCTCCAACTTATGTCTCACATTACTCTTGGGATCACGGGAGATGTCTTTGAGATCACGGGACAGAAATGGCAATAGACTCCCTTCTAGTTTAACATCATGCCCTATCTCTCTCCTATTCAAGAGCATACTAATGTGCCCGACACAGCACCACAGTGAAGCACTTGAAAAAATAAACTGTTTGGATATCTTGAAACTGATAGGAATTACTGAGTTTTCATAAAGTGAAATGCTGTTGCTCTCCAACTTTTGAGATGGAGTTTGTGCTTTGTAGAATTCTAACACATTTATAGATCTTGAGGTCTTGGAAAACACCATGAACTCCAGCTCCCCAACTCCTGAAAAGAGTTCTTTTTGTCCTTGCAGTTTTTGTAATTACAGGTACAGTATCTTCTATGTATCTCCTGAAATTTGGAGAGCTTTCTTTTTTCAGTTCTTAAATCAGTGAGTCACTTATGGATCTGTGTTGCATATATATATATGTTCAAATCTATATATTGCAGATATATATAACTGTTTAAGATGAATGCTGGAAACATACAGCAGATAAGTTTAGATGGGGGCCATGCCTTTAGTGTAGCAACAGTTTTTCCCTTTGCCTGGTTTCATAAATTAAGATAGCTAGACCCTCTTTTCTTTATCAAAGCTGCGGTAAGGACAATTACTTTTACATTAAGATGCATTTTCTAATAAAAATAAAATATTTGCAGCCATCTGAAAAAAATTATATGTGCATTTCTCAATTAGTGTCTGTAACTGCTAGCTTAAAACTATTCCGTCACCACTAATAAGAGTCAAACAATACTCAGAAATGAGGGGGAAACACATGCCTATTATGATTTACTGTTTCCCAATCATAAATAAACCTGTAGTCTAGTCTCTCATACATTTTAGAATTAAGTTTCTTTGTAACAAACTGACTCCATTAAAATATTTACAGACTTAAGAGTTGAATGTAAATGGTACAACTGTGTACATAAATGTGACTTCCATTTAATAGATGAACAAAACACTTCTTGAAGGTACAAGTACAAAAATTAGGACTTATTTTAATTGTTGTGCTTATTTACATCATAATTTTAAACCTGCCAATTCCCACCTAGTAAATAAATAATATTCTGAGAGTGACTTTTCTTTCTTGGAAGTCTCCCTTCTAGTAAGCACAAAAAGTCTATTGGTGCATCCACCTAAGGTTGATTTTGTACTCACTAATTTGGGCTATTTTTTTAATTTTATATTTAAGTTTGTTGTTTTGTTTTCTGAGACTGTTTTGTTCTAGAACATATCTGTAACACCAGATATAAGCAATGTTCACGTGAGCTCATAACAACAAAATATTATTTTGAAGACATTAGCAGAATTCTCATCTGAAAGGCAGGGCCATCACTTTTTACTCCTTAGTGTTATGATAAGACTACATATAAATGCATACAAATGCTCATGCTTGTGTAGGCATACATTTCATAAGAGAGCAAGTGTAGGCATATATTTAATAAGAAAGCGAGTTCTGTGTATAATCTTATAAGCATTTGCTAACATGTGTAATGTTTCCTGTCATAAACTTGATTTCACTATAGCTTCAGCTGGCTGTATATATTTTGTTACAACAAATTTGAAATCTTTGTGAGTTTTGAGTTTTTCTGTTAAAAATGAAGATTTTTTTTAATGTATATTATATATCAGTCTTATATACCTTTTTCCTAGGGTTCTAGAGTAGGTATCTGAAAGTTGGTTTTATCAAATGTATTTTTTTAAAATTAGGAAAAAAAAACTAAAACCAAAAACAATTGATGTTTCAGTGAGTTATAATTAGATAAGAATATTTTAAATTATTTTTACCGAAGCACCCTTTTTGCTATTTAAAAATCATTGCCTTTATTGTTATAGAAACTGCTGAAATTAGCATGCCCTGCTTGCAGGCTAGGCAACTGTGGGTCACACAAATGATACAGATATTCTCAGTCTTAATGTGCAAAGGCTGTTTAAGCACACATTTCACTGAACTTCATCACCATAAAAATTGTTCTGTATGTTTTAGAGCTATTAAATCTTAATCCACTACATTTGTAATGGATGGTTAATAATTTTTTCTTCACTAATTTCAAATTAAAACATTTCAATACCAATACAAACTGCAGTAAAATTACTTTAGTTAAACTAATAAAGCATTAACTTGATGAAATTGCAAAATATCCACTCTTTAGCCAGAAAAGAAACCTGCTGTCACTGTGTGAGTGTGGAGGTGTAGATACAAAGCAGCCTTGGTCTGAGCTCCGGTAGCATGAGTGTGACTGCCAGAGTGGGTCCTGGATGGTTGGACAGGGAAGTTTCCTTAACAAGAAGCATCAGTGACTGTTTTATTCACAGGCAAGATACTAGACCTCAATGCTGAACTTATTTCTCTTCCTCCATGTTCCAACTTTTAAATTTAACAGAAGTAAAAGGGCAATCAGTTTCAGTATATAGATTTTTTAATTACTGACAATAATCTAAGTACAATTAATAATTTAAAAATACCGTCTCATAAATTTATTAGAGAATTCCAACTAATAAAAGATAAAATGTCCTTCCTTAGTTCCTGAATTTTTACTGAATATGAAAATTCTTTCAAATAAGTATGTGCAATATCTGACTTGGAAAGTGAAAAGCTAGCCTGCAATGGTAGTAACAGTTCCTTGAGAGTTAAAGTTATCATCAGGATAGCTTTCTATTTTGCATACTTTTTGTTTTGTAATGTAGGAAAATAAAAAAAAGTGGTTTAAACAGCAGTTAGCATAAATAAGGTGTATTTATAAAATATTATAAGCAGGGAAGTTAAATATGAAATTAAAACAAAACACACATCTTTCAAGTATTTGAAAAGCAAGAGAGTTAATGAGGTACTGCTTCTCACTGCCAGGGTCTGTAGCTGATTTTTCATGTTACATATAACTTTCTTCTCCTTGATGCAATCAAAGTCCAGTCTCTAAATTAGCTAAAGACTGCCTGGTGTTTTATTGTTTGTAAAGCATACTAACCATGATGCCTCATGGTGTTGATTTAACCTCCTGTCACTTTATTCAGTGCCTGTTAAGTATCACAGACATTGAGTTATAAATCTATACATAAAAAGAATACAAGCATTTAGGAACTCCTATGCAGTGCAACATGCTGGAATATGACAGGAAAGGGAGGAGAATAGAACCTAATCATCTATAGCTTCCTTATCCCTGTTTTTTAACTCATTCACATTTGCACATTGACAATTTCTGGAAACAGCCATGGAGCAGGGATGAAAATGAATAGTTATTCTGGCTTTTCTAATCAAGGGACTAGAAAATTGGGTGCCTCCCTCTCTGAGTATTTAATGCTCTTTTCTACAAATCTAAAGCAGCAATGATAGAGATTGTCTCCCGTTTCAGAGTGCTAAGAAATGGACTACACTAGAGGAAACTGGTGTGGCTAGGTATTGTCTAAATGAAGAAAATTAAAGATGACAAATTCTGAAACTCTGGCAGGTTAAACATAAAAATATAAGGCAGATCAAAAAGGCTTTTAAGAACAACTAGCAAAATGTGTCTGATCTAGTAACACATTTTTCTTCTTTATTTCAAAGGTAAGATGTCAGTGAGCAAGTCCATGAGGTTGATGAACAAAGGTAAAAAAAGAGTAATGGAGAAGTCAGGGATATTACATAGAAACTAAAATCAATCTTTACATCTTTTTGCACTTTTTTCCTTCATCACTCACAAGAAATTGAGGAAACATTTAGACTGGATTCCTTCTTTGAGTGTGAGCATTCAAAAGATCCTGTTTTGAAAATAAACTACATCAACGATAGTTGACTAAAAGAAAAAGCGAACACCGGAAATTTTCAGTTTCTTCAGTGCCAAGTCCGTTTTAGGCAATATATGAACTGTGATGCCAGAAAAGGTTTTAGGAGAGGCAGGAAGCTAGAAACTGTAAGACTGGTGTCATGCTGTATCATGTAAATTAATAGAAATAATATTTAATAACAGAATTGGTGAATACACAGCTAAATATGACCTAGTTAAGAACATTTGACAAGTCTGTTTTGTTTGGGGTTTCTTTTAAAGAGAAATTCCACCATAACACTTATTGGGAGGCCTGGAAGAGTTAACTGTTGTGTGGATCAAGGATTGATGGAAGCTTTCTAAATCTCAAGAAGGCTGCTGCTGAGTCCCATAAAACTGATTTTAAGGAAAATAAGCAGCTAGAGGGTAGGAAGCAGTAAAACAGTAAATGTTCATTGTAGCAGGAGATCAATAGTGAAACTCTACAAGCTGGTAAGTTCTTCAATACCTTGAAAATGGAGTAATCAGTGGAATGAAAAACTGTTCACTGAGGAAATCAAGTTAATCAGCTGAAGACTGTAGCAGAAGGAGTCTTATCACACTGCGGAACTGTATTATGAAATGGCATAATGAAATTAAGCATATGTCGGACAAGTTGTAGAGGCACAGAAGGAAGATTAAAAAATCCTGACCTGGTTCGCATTGACAGACTAAGGAGCAGTTTTGAGGGTTCATGCCTGATATTTGCATGAAGTGTCAGCTCAGTATAGAGTAATCATAAAGAAATCCCAAATCAAGCATTAGAAACGAGTAAGGAAATAAAAGGGAGATTTTATGGCATCAAAGACATAACATGCATGTTTCTATATTGAAAGCTATATGCAGTTTTTTTCCTCCTGTCTCTGTTTAAAGAGACAT
The DNA here is from genome assembly GCA_013399895.1 of Serilophus lunatus. NCBI lineage: Eukaryota > Metazoa > Chordata > Aves > Passeriformes > Eurylaimidae > Serilophus > Serilophus lunatus. The sequence goes on along the minus strand of VXBA01001103.1, from coordinate 14,950 downwards.
AACAGAAACATGAATAATCAGAGAAGGTTGAAGCTTTTAGTATGAAAGCCATATATCAGAGGTGAAGAAAATAGCAGACTAGCAGAGAAACTCATATATTTGATCTATTCTTGCCTTTCTACATCCATTCATTTAAAGTATTTCTGGAGAATGAGAGCTTCTGAAATCAAACTGTATGGCTGTATGGCATATTTCCTGTGGCAGAATTTGGAGTTTCATCCTCATTCTGACAGAACTTTTTATTAGTTTTCATAAAAAATGTTCCACAAAAAAATAAGAACCATTTTTGGTTTACCTATCCTAGTGCAATTCAATAGCTGATTATTTTACCTTCAAATACCAATGTAGTCTGGCCCTTTTACAGTAACATTGATTTTTTTTATAGTTTTAGTTCTACTTTAAAGAAGACTTTCAAACTAAGTCACTTCCTTTGAGGTCCTTGCAACAGAATCACAAAGAATCATAGAATTACTAGGTTGGAAAAGAACTTTTTGGTCATGAAGTCCAACCTGTTACCTAACACCACATCATCAACTAAACCATGACATTAAGTGCCACACCTAGTCTTTTTTTAAACGCTTCCAGGTGACTCCACTACCTCCCTGGGCAGCCCATTCCAATGGACAAAACACTGCTCTAAACAGCTGGTTATATTTTCCTGTCTTTGAATCCCATGTGTAATGCAAAGAAGACCTAAAAGCAGCTGAATTCTATTTCTAGGGATAACTTCTGAAATTAAAATTTTCACAAGGAAGGTCATAGGACTTCATTGTCTCACATGTTGATTTCTCCTCTCTCACAGCCCCAGGCGTAGAAGTTTCCAGGCTAGAGGTATAAAGTATTGCCAGGAATTGGAGTGTTTCAGGAATCTTGCTCTTAACCAACAATGAAAAGTGTGACATGAAACCTGGGACTTATTTTAACTTATTTCAACTTCCTTTCTAAAAACTTGATCTTGCTAGAGAAACAGAGCTTAAAATTTTGGTGTGACAGCAAGAATGCAGTATTTATCCCAAATTGTAACAGCTGATGAGATACAGTTAATGTCTTTCTCTGCAGAAAATCATATAAAACAGGTTTGTGAAAAAGGAATACATAGAGTTAATTAAGGCGCAGCTAATGAAACAGTTGTACCATATGGAAATTTTCAATTCAAGTTTTGTCAGTTAAAGTCACAAATTTAATATGCCAATTAAGATTTTTTTTAAAAAATAAGCAATTGGATATAATCATAATTTTCAGTTTTCAAAGGTACAGTACATATGCTGATTTTATTATGTGTTCTCAATTGTACTTGACAGCTGAGATGAGTAAACTTTGTTACATAAAACATTACAAGTATTTTGAACTCTCACAGAGAACTGTAGGTGAAAAGGGCTTATTCAGTCAAACTCTCCTTCACTAGAAACTTTCTAAAACCTACTGGCAAGATTTGTGATCTTTTCTACTGTGTATCAATGCAGCTTTCAGAGGATTACTCAGAGAGGAGTAGAGGGACGGTAGAAAACACAGAGAGGGAAACTGAATTTATACCAGAATTTTGGTGGAGAAGAGAGTGAGAAATCAGAGTTGTGGAATAAAATGAAGAAACAAGAGCTGGCCTTTTGGTGAAAGAAAACTCAGGGACTTAGAAAGAAGATAGATGAGGGATACAATAGGAATAAACAAGGACTTGTAGTAGAGTGCTGAGTTAGGAATACTCCTGATTGCAAAAATCATGAGAAATGGCAGGAGAGCAAAGATTCATTTGAACAGAAGGCAGGAAAGACAAGGGAAGGATATGCAAGCAGGACCTTCTGGATGGTTCTCATGAAGTACTTTGGCTTCTTTTTCCGTATAACTGTCTGTTAAATTTTTCTCTCTGATCAGCATATGATAAACCTGGAGATCATGTTGCTATAACACTGATGTAAGACTTTTTTATCTTTTTATATGAAATAGTATTATGGCTGGTGAAATAAAGGACAGACTACTTGAAAGCATAGTTGTGTAAAACTTGGTCTTATCAGCGTCACTCTGAAACTAAGTTTTGTAATTATGTAAGGACTATGACATTTTACGTTCTTTAAGGCTTATATACTTTTAAACTTAGAGGCTAATTTTGATAGTAAAGAATCTCTTCGTAGTCTCTGCTGAGTCTCTTGGAAAAAATCTTCTTGTCATGACTGAAGTATAGATACTTTCCTGCTCCCTGCTTTCCTCAGATACCTCTCATTCCTTATTCCTGTTAAAAACTCCTTTCTGGAAGTCTCTCTTGCTCTGTTTATCCCAATGGAGTAGGTTTGCTTTTGAGGAAGGACCACTCTCTTCCATCCTCAACTTGCAGTGTTTCTGCTTACCAGTAGTGCAGTAAAAGGGCAAAAGCTAATGGTTATTTCCTTTTTGTTGATGGGAGTCGTCCTTCTAAAGTTAAACTATGAACAAACAAGATAAAGCCTCTGTCATCACCAAGTTAATCTCTAAATAAAGAGCCTGTCTTGGAGCATAATAAACTTTGGTTAAACTCTTTTGAAGATGGAGAGGGAAGGGAGAGAAAATGAGTGTCAGGGAAATAGGATAAATGTTCCTTGACTTAAATGAAAAAACTATTCATGTAAGCAATCATTGGGAAAATACTGCAAAATGCAGAACTTTAAGTACTCTTGGGATCTTACAGAGTGAGAAATATGAAAAATTAGGCAGTGTTTGGATTTACAAGCTATGAGTTGAGCCAATGTATTTTTGAAGTCAGAAGTAGTAAGTGCTTTATCAGCTCACAAACTTACTAATTAGATTTAGTGAATAAGTGGGTTTGGGAGGCAGATAGGGTGGGTTTGCATCACCCACTATGTGCATCTAGGTCCTTGAGCAAAGACAATCCCATGACTGGGCTTATCTTTTTTTGAAGCAGGGTTGACCCAAACTGCTTTTCCTAGCAGGCCTCTCCGGTGTGCCCACCAAGATTCTGTCACCATCTGTGGTGTGAAGAGACTGAGATTGGGCAGGAGTAGCTCTGTTGATGGAACCTCTAGTGTTGACTAGCCAGGTAGCTTTGGCTAGGTGCTGATCCCAATTCCTGAAAGTCCCCCCAACCAATGTCTTCAAGGTGGTTTTCAGAACCCCGTTACATTTTTCAACCTTTCCGGTGGCTGGTGTGTGGTAGGGGATGTGAAAAACCCATCTGCTCCCACACTCTCTCGCCCAGGTGGTAACTAGGCTATTCTTGAAATGAGTCCCACTGTCAGACTCAATTCGCTGAGGCATTTCATTTCACCACAAAACCTATTATGGTAAGGCCTATGATGGTATTTCGGGCAGTGGCATGTGGCACAAGGTACATCTCCAGCCAGCCAGTGGTTGCCTTCCCCATGGTAAGCACATAGTGTTTACCCTGGTAGATCTGTGGCAGGGTGATGTAATCCACTTGCCAGGCTTCTCCATACTTGTACTTCATCCACCTCCCACCATATTGCAGGGGCTTCACTCTCTTGGCCTGCTTAATTGCAGCACATATGTCACATTTGTGGCCTTCTACCAACAAACCAGCCATCCCCACAGCGCATTGGCTACCATCCANTACTTGACAGCTGAGATGAGTAAACTTTGTTACATAAAACATTACAAGTATTTTGAACTCTCACAGAGAACTGTAGGTGAAAAGGGCTTATTCAGTCAAACTCTCCTTCACTAGAAACTTTCTAAAACCTACTGGCAAGATTTGTGATCTTTTCTACTGTGTATCAATGCAGCTTTCAGAGGATTACTCAGAGAGGAGTAGAGGGACGGTAGAAAACACAGAGAGGGAAACTGAATTTATACCAGAATTTTGGTGGAGAAGAGAGTGAGAAATCAGAGTTGTGGAATAAAATGAAGAAACAAGAGCTGGCCTTTTGGTGAAAGAAAACTCAGGGACTTAGAAAGAAGATAGATGAGGGATACAATAGGAATAAACAAGGACTTGTAGTAGAGTGCTGAGTTAGGAATACTCCTGATTGCAAAAATCATGAGAAATGGCAGGAGAGCAAAGATTCATTTGAACAGAAGGCAGGAAAGACAAGGGAAGGATATGCAAGCAGGACCTTCTGGATGGTTCTCATGAAGTACTTTGGCTTCTTTTTCCGTATAACTGTCTGTTAAATTTTTCTCTCTGATCAGCATATGATAAACCTGGAGATCATGTTGCTATAACACTGATGTAAGACTTTTTTATCTTTTTATATGAAATAGTATTATGGCTGGTGAAATAAAGGACAGACTACTTGAAAGCATAGTTGTGTAAAACTTGGTCTTATCAGCGTCACTCTGAAACTAAGTTTTGTAATTATGTAAGGACTATGACATTTTACGTTCTTTAAGGCTTATATACTTTTAAACTTAGAGGCTAATTTTGATAGTAAAGAATCTCTTCGTAGTCTCTGCTGAGTCTCTTGGAAAAAATCTTCTTGTCATGACTGAAGTATAGATACTTTCCTGCTCCCTGCTTTCCTCAGATACCTCTCATTCCTTATTCCTGTTAAAAACTCCTTTCTGGAAGTCTCTCTTGCTCTGTTTATCCCAATGGAGTAGGTTTGCTTTTGAGGAAGGACCACTCTCTTCCATCCTCAACTTGCAGTGTTTCTGCTTACCAGTAGTGCAGTAAAAGGGCAAAAGCTAATGGTTATTTCCTTTTTGTTGATGGGAGTCGTCCTTCTAAAGTTAAACTATGAACAAACAAGATAAAGCCTCTGTCATCACCAAGTTAATCTCTAAATAAAGAGCCTGTCTTGGAGCATAATAAACTTTGGTTAAACTCTTTTGAAGATGGAGAGGGAAGGGAGAGAAAATGAGTGTCAGGGAAATAGGATAAATGTTCCTTGACTTAAATGAAAAAACTATTCATGTAAGCAATCATTGGGAAAATACTGCAAAATGCAGAACTTTAAGTACTCTTGGGATCTTACAGAGTGAGAAATATGAAAAATTAGGCAGTGTTTGGATTTACAAGCTATGAGTTGAGCCAATGTATTTTTGAAGTCAGAAGTAGTAAGTGCTTTATCAGCTCACAAACTTACTAATTAGATTTAGTGAATAAGTGGGTTTGGGAGGCAGATAGGGTGGGTTTGCATCACCCACTATGTGCATCTGGGTCCTTGAGCAAAGACAATCCCATGACTGGGCTTATCTTTTTTTGAAGCAGGGTTGACCCAAACTGCTTTTCCTAGCAGGCCTCTCCGGTGTGCCCACCAAGATTCTGTCACCATCTGTGGTGTGAAGAGACTGAGATTGGGCAGGAGTAGCTCTGTTGATGGAACCTCTAGTGTTGACTAGCCAGGTAGCTTTGGCTAGGTGCTGATCCCAATTCCTGAAAGTCCCCCCAACCAATGTCTTCAAGGTGGTTTTCAGAACCCCGTTACATTTTTCAACCTTTCCGGTGGCTGGTGTGTGGTAGGGGATGTGAAAAACCCATCTGCTCCCACACTCTCTCGCCCAGGTGGTAACTAGGCTATTCTTGAAATGAGTCCCACTGTCAGACTCAATTCGCTGAGGCATTTCATTTCACCACAAAACCTATTATGGTAAGGCCTATGATGGTATTTCGGGCAGTGGCATGTGGCACAAGGTACATCTCCAGCCAGCCAGTGGTTGCCTTCCCCATGGTAAGCACATAGTGTTTACCCTGGTAGATCTGTGGCAGGGTGATGTAATCCACTTGCCAGGCTTCTCCATACTTGTACTTCATCCACCTCCCACCATATTGCAGGGGCTTCACTCTCTTGGCCTGCTTAATTGCAGCACATATGTCACATTTGTGGCCTTCTACCAACAAACCAGCCATCCCCACAGCGCATTGGCTACCATCCACAAATCAGTGTGGAGGTAGAGTTTCAGCCATTGCTCTTGCTCAGCGATGCCCAGAGTCAGCTGCACAGCTTTAAGTTCGGCAAACTGGCTCAATCCACCTTCTCCGTCAGTGGCTTCTATGACTCGTCGTGTTGGACTCCAAACAGCTGCTTTCCACCTTCTGTTCATCCCTACGAGATGACATGAACCATCAGTGAAAACAGCGTAATGTTTCTCATTGTCCGGCAGCTGATTGTATAGTGGAGCTTCTTCTCCACAGGTCACTTTCTCTTCTTCATCTGCAAGGTCAAAGTTCTCACTCTTCAGCCAGTTCACAATGATCTCCAAAATACCAGGATGATTCGGGTTTCTGACTTGGGTGCGCTGAGTAATCAAGGTTATCCACTTGCTCCAGGTAGCATCAGTAGCATGATGTGTGGAAGGAGTCTTCCCTTTGAACATCCATCCTAACACTGGTAGTTGAGATTCAAGGAGGAGCTCTGTCTCCATGCCTATCACTTCTGAGGCTGCTTGAATCCCTTTGTAGGCTGCCAGGATTTCCTTTTCTGTTGGAGTGTAGTTGGGTTCTGATCCTTGGTAGCCTCGACTCCAGAATCCAAGCGGTCAGCCTCGGGTCTCACCTTCTGCCAAAGACTCCACTCCAGGAGAGACCACGGTTCCTAGTGGCAGAGTACAGCATATTCTTAACATCTGGCTCCATCCTGACTGGTCCAAGTGCTGCCACATGAGCAATCTCACGCTCGATTTACTATAAGTCCTGTTGTTGTTCTGGTCCCTACTGGAATTCATGCCTCTTCCCGGTCACTAGGTAGAGAGGGCTGACAATTTGGCTATACCTGGGGATGTGCATTCCCCAAAAACCAATGGTGCCTGAAAACGCTTGTGTCTGTTTCTTGTTGGTCAGTGGAGACATGGCTGTGATCTTATTGATTACTTCTGTGAAGATCTGACAGCACTCATCATGCCACTTCACTCCCAGAAACTGGATCTCTCTGGCACGTCCCTTAACCTTACTCCATTTGATTGCAAAGCCAGCTTTCGGGAGAATCTGAATGATCTTTTCCCCCTTCTCAAAGATTTCCTCAGCTGTCCCCACATACAACGATGTCATCGATGTACTGCAGGTGTTCTGGAGCCTCACCTTTCTCAAGCGTGGCATGGATCATTCCATAGTGGATAGTGGGACTGTGTTTCCACCCCTGCGGTGAGCAGTTCCAGGTATACTGTACACCTCTCCACGTAAAAGAGAACTGAGGCCTGCTCGGTGCTTCTGGGGAATGGAGAAAAATGGGTTAGCAATGTCTATCGTGATGTACCATTTGGCTACTTTGGACTCCAGCTCATACCGTAACTCCAGCATGTCAAGCACAGCAGCACTCAGCACTGAAGTCACTTCATTCAAAGCACGATAGTCCACAGTCAATCTCCATTCTCTATTAGATTTATGCACCATCCAAATTGGACTGTTGAATGGTGAGTGGGTTTTGCTCACCACCCCTTGGCTCTCTAACTCACAAATCATCTTGTGGATGGAGATCACAGCCTAGATTGGAAAAGTGTGGAGGCAACCATGTTTGTGGTCTGCCATGATGCTCTTGGCAAGCCTTTACCCGAACCTATGTCTCTGGAGCTGTAGGCTCTGTGATTCTCTGAACCTTAACCCCAGCCCTACTGCTAATTCAATCCTAAGCCTAAGGGAAGTTGATTAGCCAGGAGTGATTTGGAATAAAAGGATGTTGGGAATTCAGAACAAGCACAAACATAGGAAAAAATACTGTTGCCAATGTACTTAATGTGCTGGTGATGTGAAATAAGGGCAGTTAAATTAAATTATTGTCTGATCCTCTAACCAGAAAATATGGTAGACTGCCAGATTGGGTTGCTGCTGGCTGCTGAGAAAAATCTTGGGTGGTCTGAAAGCTGAGCATTAGCCAGCAGTGTGCACAGGCTTTGTGGTGGTATGTTCCCTTTTTTCTTGTACTCTCACTGTCATGTCCACCCTCCTGTTGCAGTTATCATGGTTTCTCTTGGGAAGGAAATTTAAGTGGCATTCATATCATTTGTTTTTACAGTTTTTCCAAACTTTTGGTTGTATCTTATATTTTGCATTAGGGTACCTAATGAAATGCACACATTTATCTAGTTAGTGTGCAGCACCTGTCACTGATCAAACATGTTCCAATCAATGTTAATAGCATCATAAATATGTACAATATATAGAGTTTGAGCAAGTCTCGATGGAAACTGCATAGCTTCTGTGGTAAACTTATGCACAGGAGAAGACCCTTTTCATTTTATTCTTCCATCCTTCCTACTCTACTTAGTAAGAAGACAATCATCTTTCTGTGTTGTTTTTCCAGTTCTACACTCCAATCTATGAGATAGAGGACCAGACCACTCAGTATTCACAGTATGCAGACATCACCAGTACATGAGTATGAGACTTTTGTTTCTTTGTCTCTACATTCTTAGTATCTAACACCACACTTACCTACATTGACTTCTATTTACTGTTCTATTGTCTGTGACTTGGTATTGCAAAAGCCTTCTACACTATTTCCAGTTCATTTGGTATAATATGCATCAACTCAGAAGTTTAAGCCATTATGACTTAAGTCATTCCTTAAACTGAAGGGGGAAATGTAGCACTGTGGTTTGAGGGAGTAATTTCAGCTTTTAGCAAGAAGGTTGAAGAGTCATAGTGGACATATGATCTTAAAAACAGAATAAAGTGGAAGTGCATGGTTGTTTTTTAACACAGTGACTTTTACTGCCCTGTATAAATTACAATTCACTGTAGGAGTAAGTTTAGCAACTGTTTTATGCTGAGTATCTCACTCTTTATGATCAAATTTCTCCTTAACCATTGCTCCTATTATAAATCTAGGTGCACTGCATATATACACACTTGTATGCAATTTTTTTTCTTGCCTCCATAATTCACAGAGTTAGGCATTAGACAATTTATCAACTACTCTTTGTCAGGACCAGGCTCTTCTCAGTCAAGATTTTTGATCCCTCGCTCTCATGATCAGACCATTATTTTCATCCATTCTCTTCATCAGTTCCAGATCTTAATTTGAAACAGGAGAGGTATGAGGTTCTTTATTTTGAGCAAAGCAATGTCCCAAGAAGAGTGGGATTTAAATCTAAACCTCAGAATACAAAGAAATGCAGATGCAGGTATTTAAACATACAGTTGTAATTAAAAGCAGCCTTTATATTGGATGAGAAATTACAATTAGGGCAATAGACTGCTTGCCCTGAAAAAAACAAAACTAGAAAGAATGTTTGTGCCTCATTCCCTCCTTCTGCACGGCCTCAAATGAAAGTTCTAAAAGAAAAGGTGCAAACCAGAACACAAGTGAAGCCGAGGAAGGAAATTATAGCATTTCTAACCTCTTTAGAAAAGGGAGAAATACATCTAGTGTTGAATTATGTCTAGCCACTGGAAGATATCAGGAACACATGAAATCACAGCTGCGCTGTGTTTTAAATATGTCCTCCAGTCATGAATCGGGTGTCTGGTCATCCTAAAAAGTGTTTCAATGTAGGCTTTTTCCAATTGGTCCATTTCTTAATATTATCCTTTTCTGAATCAATCAAAACCCTGTATTTGGTTCCTTTTTGAACTTGGCACTGAGTACTTCTTTGTTGCATGGCTAGTCCTCGTCTCATTGCAGAAAAGTAATGATTCCACAATTCCTCTTGGATACAGTCAGTTTTATGTTCACAGCTCAGCATTCATCAGTAAGACTTGAGCCCTCAATAATGTTGACTGCTTTTTTTTGGTTCTGGATGAGAACTTCAAGCTTCCAAACTTATTCTCAGTTCACACAGATTGAAATCTGTTTTCATAAACCCTAAGCAAATATATGAAAAGTGGGTAGCAGCTACAGTATCCCTGTCCCTGCACTTCCTAAAAAGAACAAAGTAATTACCAAGTACATGGAGAAAGACCTTGACCTCTTTCTTCAGGAAGGGATCTGGCAGATAGAATCCATGTTCAGCAGCAGTAAATCAAAACTATCTGAATAATCTGGTTATCCTACCAATTATATTTTATCCGTTTACAAAACAGGTTTTGATGGCTGACCTCTCATGAGCTTTGTGGAATGAAGTGCAAACATGGACCTTTGTTCAAGGACTATATCCAGTAAAGCTTTTAATACTAGTAAAGCCATACCATCTAAGGGTTAGGGTGTACAAACACCTTAGAATATTTATTTAACATGCAAGAAGCATCCAGATGAAATAAGACAGAGCCAGGAGAAAATGATGATAAGAGGAAATTAAAGAAAAGGGAAAAAGTCTGGCATTACATTACAAGAGGGAAAGAGAATGCGAAATTTGATCAATAGAAATGTTTTTAAAAGATTTGTTGGCAAAAGATATGAGCAGTCAATCATGGTAAAAAGCAAAAATAGAGCTATAAGCAATGTATATCACTCTTTGGTTTTTATAATTCTTGAGTTATAGATAGTTTTATATACTCTTGTGACAATAAAATGTTTCCTTCTTTGTTTTAAGAGAGGAAGCACACTCAGAATGTGGTGGTTATTAATAAATGTGTTGGACATTACTTTCTAGACTTCCTAATGCATACTGTTGCTTAAAAAAAAAAAATCACCACCCTTCTAAAACTCTTTATAATAGCTTCTGTTACTTGGAAATTCTGAACTTATAGTGATCTACCTCCTGAAGGCTGTCTGTTTTAATGATATGAACCCAATAGCTGGTTATATGAGAACTGTTCAGAATACAGATTCTGCCATTGCAAATTCCAACAGTTTACTGATATAGTAGTATCTTCTCCATTCTATCACAGCTGCAAAATCATTTCAGGTAGCCACAAAAAAAACAACCTAAGAGCTGCATTATCACTTTCTCGAACAATTCTTGTCAAACTGTTGAATCAGCCATATCCTTGGAGTGGAGCATAAGTAATGGAACAAAACTGGATCTACACAAGACACATGTAAAAGTGTCATGGAAACTGTTGTTTCCAAACTGAATTTGCAGTAAGGGCAACGAAAGCATGCTCTAATGAAGCACAGATAAAAAGCTTATCCTTTGGTACCAGAGAGTGCTTATTTTGAGGGAAGTAAAAAGGGAGGCTGGTAAAGTGAGATTTCTTCAAATAGGTTGTCCTAGTAAAAGCTACATCAGTACATCTGTGTACTGCCAGATGGTTCTGTGCTCCCACAGGACCTTATACTTCTCTTGTATTTTATTATAAAATTTGAATCAATAATAAGTAAGGAATAAGAAAATCGTTCTTCAGAATCTGATCTTGGTGGATTGTGTTGAAGGGTTTAAAACCAGTGTCTTTTCTGTCAGTTACTACAAATTCTGATTTGAATTTTTGTTGCCAAGAACTAGTTTTCTCTACAGATTAAAACTGATATTTTAATCTGTTACAAGGGTAACAATGCTGAATGCAAAAATTAATCACAATGATTTTCCAATGTTCAGTCTCGGATCACTGCTTCATGGTTTAGACAACATGGAATAAGAGATGAATTTTGCACTGATCTTCCTCAACAGCAACTGTGATTCTTCTGCTACTTTCCTTGGGGCATTCATAAAGTGTTTACCTGCAAAGAGACTTGGGGTTCTCTGCCAGGAACCAGAGAGGTAAAAATTAAGCAGTGCCACTTCAAATGGTTAGTTGATTACATCTTTTTTGTGCATTTGGTCCTTTGAACTTTAGTAAAAGGAATTTAAGCAAGAAAATAGTTTCTATAGAATATTTCTATACATCTCTGAGAAGCTTTTCAGCCTACATGAAGCGTGTATCTCGATGCATAACAAAAAAGAAATGAATAAGTTTTGAATAGTATAATGACCCACTGAATCTTCTTCAGTCATCAGCAACTACCAGTATTTGGAACAGGACTGGAGAAAATCCTCTATAGACTAAGACTAAATGTATGAACCCCCAGAGATGTGTATCTATAAGTATCTGCCAAGAAACTCTAGCAAAATTGCTGAAGTCTGATGAAATACAAAATTGTGATGTTTTGGATCCTTCTGTAGTGTTCTGGCAAAAAAAATTACTCAATTCTCTCCAAAATAGAATGTCTTTTTCTGTCTCTTACTGAAGAATTAAATTCCAGCCTCATCAAAATGACAACAAAATTATCAGCAATTTAAGAATTGGTAATTGATTCATGCTGAGGATGTGTTATCTTGTATCTTTTGCTCTTGCTTTCACGTGCTGACACTAGCACTGAATCTGGAGAGCTTTAATAGTCTACAGCTATGGACATGGTACTAAGATTTCTGTGTTCTGATTTTAACACCTGTAAATCACAATTTGAAGTTTCATTATAAGATACACTGAATCCAAGGCAGTGTCCCAAATCTGGCAGCATTGCTTAAACCTGAGCTTACACAGAAATAGGTGGTTGTTTCTTTCAACCTAGCATACATTTCTGAATATTAACATCTTTAATTTCTTGTGTTATCTTTTGGAGATTCAAACACACACAGACAAGTTTTCCCTTTAGATCATTATAAAAATTATTTTGAAAAGAAATAAATATATGATGTATTTTCAGAAGGGAGAAAACAAGATGTATATTAAAGATGTACATTAAATAAGCATGAAGACAGGATCCTAATTAAAACTCTCACAAAAAAGAAAAGAGGAAAAGAGGAAAATATATAATCTTATCCCTTGCTGAAACTCACAATAATATTACTGAATAAATACAGAAGAAATAAAAAACTTTGATGAGCTAGAATAAATCAGACTGAAAGATTGGACTGACACAAAATGGAACAAAGTTCTCTGCATGTATTGGAAGACTTTACTTTCCCCTTCTTTCACCTAAATCTTAAGAGAGTTTCAGTCAACATCCAAGGGAGGTCTTCATACTTCTTCAATTTTCTCCATAAATAGTGTTTATTTACAATCCTTATGCATTTCTTACTTTTATCTTGCATTCAAGTTTACTTAACTGTGTGGAAATCATTAAAAGTAGGGGTTTGGCATTTCACAGCAATTTTTCTTCGCCATCATGGTGTGCACCTCTAGAGATTGTGTTTTGCTATTTGAGGGGTGGTATGGAAGGGGTCAATCTTCCATTGATCAAAGGAAACAAGAGCTTACTGACATGAGGAAAGGCTGTTGAGGCAATGCCTGATCCTCAAAATTTGAAAAACATTATATCAGAACCAGAATTTCATTTTTGCTATCTCTTGAACTTACAATAGTTATTTCACGTTACATTCTGAGTTGGAAGGAATCTGGACAAAAATTCAGTGCTCACTGTAGAACATAATGATGACATTTTCATCGAGTTATGAGCAACAGCATAAAGAGGCTATGTAAAATATTGAATAATAAAAGTTGTAGTGAAAACATTAATTGAAGAGGTTGAATTTATGCTTACATATATTAGCCTTTCTATGGTCATGCTAGAGATGAAAATTCTGATGGGGTTTCAGTGCAACTAAGCACAGCATGATCTGCTTTTGGACTAACCACCAACCTGCAAAAGTAGTTAAGTCTGTTTAGAATCCAGACTGGCCCCTAACACAAGCAATTCTGTACTTGAGTTCAGGTCATGCAGCCTATTCATCCATGAACTGCATATCTGTCCTTCAGTCACAAAATTGATTCTATGTTCTCTGCATACTTTTGTAATCTGAATTCCTGGAACTACACCTAAATGTTGTTTGTTAAAATATTTGTGTGTAATAGAAAAGGTGGCTCACATGGTGGAGACCATGTGAGGAAGGGAAAATGGAGCTATATGCTCCCTTATTTATGTGGTCTGGCCAGTGTAGCCCCCCCTCCCGGGCAGGACATCTGGGTCACTGATCACTCAGTGCCCTCTATGACAGAGTGAGAGGTGCAGTAGCAAATGAGAGGCTCTAGCAGGTGTGGTGTGGGAGGGCTGCCAGTCCAGCCTTTGAAGGGACAGCCTTTGCCACGTGCCTTCCATGTAACTGCAGGCCAAGAAAAACTTCAAATAATTACCAGCTAAATATAAGAATAAAACAAATTTGATAAAACAGAAATCAAAAAGATATAAAAACTTTGAAATTCTTTATAATTAAATTTATTTTAGAGCATGCTAATTAATTTTCTATATTCTGAGTAGATTCATGTGTCCTTTTAAAATCCATACTATTGTTACTAAATAATTGCTGCTATTCAAACCTCTCTAGGATCTTGGTATGCATAAAATACTGCTAGTTTACTGAAAGAATGCATAAAATACTGCTAGTTTACTGAAAGAATTATCTCTAACTGACTTTTTTTTTGTTCATTTGTTGTTGGCTTTTAATTGTTCAGTAAATTTGTTTGATATAGTTTTCTTTTTTCTGTTTTAAATTTGGAGAGGTCAAGAAAGTCTATAGATATATTTACGTTCGAGGTCTGTTCTGTGGTTATTTTGTTCAACCTAGTAATGTGAATGCATGCAGTAACTTTATCTATTTGATCTATGTATTAATATGATTTGAGATATGTATAAATGTGTGTAGGTGAATATATATATGTATAATTTTTTTAACTTCCAAAAAATAAGAAAATTTGTACTGAGAAACAGCAATTTCACTTGATTGCATAATTTTGGCTTTATAAACAAAATAGTATATTAGTAATATTATCAAACTATAGAAGTTCCGAATTTTAGAATAATACTGTCAATCAAGACCCTAAAAACACCCATGGTAAACAAAAATTGAAAAAAAAAAAAAAATCACAGGTTAGCATTAATTTATCATTTATAAATTTTGAAGTTTTCATTCTCATTAATATTCACTGAGAATGTTTTAACAGAAAATTCTGCAGAGACAGATAGCAAAACAAATATACTGATTGTTTTTTCCAATGAACTCAGAGATAGCAGAAAGATCTCATAAAGGATGCAGAACAGTTGCTGCCAGAGGATTCCAAGATAGAGAATAAATGTCGCTGAATTACCACTTGCCCTAGAAATTTTGTCTTCGACACTGCCATTGTGTTAAGAATCTTTCAACTGATTTCCGTCTTAATCCAGACACATAATATTTTTTTTACTCATTTTCTTATTTTCTTACTTCTTTTTTTTTCTAGTCACTGGTCTAATTTTCTTTTTATATAAATAAAAAGGACAAGTCCTTACTTAAACTA
>VXBA01001102.1:117429-145444 GCA_013399895.1 Serilophus lunatus | reverse complement strand
CTCCCACTGTCCCGGGCTGCTCCGACTTTGCTTTGGACGCTTTCAGCGGTGGGGCAGCCACAGCATCTCTGGGAATTCCATCCCAGCCCCTCCCCACCCTCCCAGCCAGGAATTCCTTCCCAATATCCCAATATTCTAACAGAATCACACAATCACAGAGTCAGTCAGGATGGAAAAGGCCTCCGGGATCACGGAGTCCGAGCTGTGCCCCATCCCCGCCTTTGTGAACTCGGCCAGAGCTCCCAGTGCCACGTCCAGCCCTTCCCTGGACACCCCCAGGGACGGGGACTCCAAACCTCCCTGGGTGACCCATTCCAATGTCTGATCACCCTTTCTGTGAACAAATTCTTCCTGATGTCCAGACTAGACCTTCCCTGGCGCAGTTTAAACCAGTCTTCTCTCCCTGCCCTCTGGCACTGGGAAGCCATTCCCTGTGTCCTGTCCCCCCAGCCCTTGTCCCCAGTCCCTCTCCAGCTCTCCTGGAGCCCCTTCAGGCTCTGCCAGGGGCTCCAAGCTCTCCCTGGATCCTTCCCTTCTCCAGGGGAACCCCCCCCAGCTCTCCCAGCCTGGCTCCAGAGCAGAGGGGCTCCAGCCCTGGCAGCATCTCCGGGGCCTCCTCTGCACTCTCTGCAGCAGCTCCAGCTCCTTGTGCTCTTGTTCCCAGAGCTGGAGCAGCTTTGCAAGTGAAGTCTCAGCAGATTGAAGGGAAATTCCTGTAAATTCCTGGTTTTCCAAACAAGTGTGGTGGCCACACACTTGTCCCATGAGAGGGAACCATTTCCCTGCTCTCCTGTGCCAGCCCACTGGGACAGATCCCTGCAACCCAGAGCTTTGGGGCTTGCTGGTGGATGTTCACTGAAATCTCACTTTGTTCCTCATTGTAAGACAATGCTGGTGTTAACAGGGAATTAAAGTGATCTTCCTGCACGGAAAATCCATGGAATTCACTCCAAATCCTCACACAGAGAGATGGTCTGTGGTGGGCTGTCAAGGCCTGAGGGTTGAAAGGACAGACTTCAGGTGGAGAAGGTGGAGAAAGTGAGAGGAACATCTGCAAGGACCCCTTTAGATCAGAGTGTCAGTGGGCTGCCTCCAATCCTGCACTGCTTCCCAATCCCTGCAATCCTGCATTCCTTCCCTATCCCTCTAATCCTGCACTGCTTCCCAATCCCTGCAATCCTGCATTCCTTCCCAATCCCTCTAATCCTGCACTGCTTCCCTATCCCTGAAATCCTGCATTCCTTCCCTATCCCTGCAATCCTGCACTGCTTCCCTATCCCTGCAATCCTTCATTGCTTCCCAATCCCTCCAATCCTGCACTGCTTCCCAATCCCTCTAATCCTGCACTGCTTCCCAATCCCTGCAATCCTGCATTCCTTCCCTATCCCTGCAATCCTTCACTGCTTCCCTATCCCTGCAATCCTTCATTGCTTCCCAATCCCTCTAATCCTGCACTGCTTTCCAATCCCTGCAATCCTGCATTCCTTCCCAATCACTNTTGCTTCCCTATCCTTCCATTCCTTCACTGCTTCCCAATCTCTCCAATCCTGCATTGCTTCCCTATCCCTCCAATCCTGCACCGCTTCCCAATCCCTGCAATCCTGCATTGCTTCCCTATCCTTCCATTCCTTCACTGCTTCCCAATCTCTCCAATCCTGCATTGCTTCCCTATCCCTCCAATCCTGCACCGCTTCCCAATCCCTGCAATCCTGCATTGCTTCCCTATCCTTCCATTCCTTCACTGCTTCCCAATCTCTCCAATCCTGCATTGCTTCCCTATCCCTCCAATCCTGCACCGCTTCCCAATCCCTGCAATCCTGCATTGCTTCCCTATCCTTCCATTCCTTCACTGCTTCCCAATCTCTCCAATCCTGCATTGTTTCCCTATCCCTCCAATCCTGCACTGCTTCCCAATCCCTGCAATCCTTCATTGCTTCCCTATCCTTCCAATCCTGCTTTACTTCTCAATCCCTCCAGCCCTGCACTGCTCCCCAATCCCTGCAATCCTGCAGGCGCCATGAGGGACTGAGGAGCTCTGCTTCCCCATGACACAGGCAGATCCTGGGCTGATGGAAGGTGTCCCTGCCCCCTGCAGGGGGCTGGAATTTCGATCTCTAAGGTCCCTTCCAACCCAACCCATTCCACGATCCTGTGATTCTGTAATAACTCTCTCCCTGAGGCATTTGCTGCAGGCACTGATTAACATTCCACCTTTTCATCTGGCTGCCAGCAAGGGCAAGGGAGGAGTTTCTCCTTAAAAATCCGGATTGTTGTGGATTCACTTCTCTCATTTACTTCCTCTGAAGGTCCAGAAGCAGGTGGCAGCTGAAGCTGGAGCAGCAGAAGCTGCAGCTCATTGATCTGCCACGGTCCTGACAGTCCTTCCCTCATGGGATGAACCTCCGGGGTCATTGACTGCAGCTCCATGATCCATGTTTTACAGGCACAACCTCATTTAATCTTTCATAAAGTTATTGAGCTCCATCTCAAAAGCAATTAAGCTTTTCTGCTGTGGGTAGTAGGAATATATCCAGCTGTCCATATGGATACAGCTCCAGACTGTCCACGAAGATCAGATAATAAAAAACTGTGCCGGTTTTTCTTCTCTGCTAATAACGAAGCTGAATTAAACTGCAAAATCAAGGTGCCTCCATAACATTTCCTGTCTCCCGAGTTATTTATTCTGCTCAGAGCATTTATCTGCCACGGATCCAACGTAACATGTCCCAGAAGGCAGAGCCTGCGTTGGCTCTGCGGTGATTTGGGTGTTATTTTTCAGCACCGGAGAAATCCCAACGCTCAAGGACGTCAAGGCAAACATTCCTTAAAAGAATCAAAACGCTGACAAGAAAATGCTGCTTGATATCCAAACCCCATCTCCTGTTACAAATGCAATTATATTTATTGGCCTCAGCCTGTCCCAGTCCTTGTTTATCCACATCCTTTAAAATCAGCACCTACTAATTTATGAGCGAGGCTCAGGAAAATAACACATGTTGGGGTGTGTGGCTGAGAGAGAAAAGGCAGCAGCAAGAGACTAAATCCCACTGAAAGAAGCAGCAATTCCAGGCTTGCTTTTCCTGGAAGTACAAGGAACAGGCTGCTTGATTTCAGTGCCATTTTCCACTAATTCAAGGGAGAGCAGGAGTGCTAACAACAGATCTAAATGTCATCTGGGAGGAAACTTGCCATTTGCTTTTCTCGGCTGCAAGTGACTGAAGGGCTCCTCTTGTCATACAACCCTGAAATTCTGTCATTCCCTTTATTTTTAGCAGAGCAATTCACAGGCAGGGAGGGGAGGAGGATGGGTTTTCTGCATGGTTTATCACTTACACATCACACAGGAAGCTGTTCACGTTCCTTATTAATTTTCTAACAATATCCAGAGACTTACTCAGTCTGAGATGTAATATGCTAAAAGCCTTTCCAATAAAATGTCACTTGAAAGGGAAAATGGGAGAGGAATTTTTGAAAAGGCCATTGCTGGGGGAGATATTCAGAGAAAGAAAGACCTGCCTGGTTCAGCTTCCCCCAAAATTCTGTGAGCCCTGAGGGCTTTTAAAGGTGAGATATAACATGTTAAAATACAGTGATTGATTAATGTGCTCATTACAGAGGAGAGGAAAAAACACAGGAACGGTTTGGGTTGGAAAAGACTTATAAATTCTTTAGTTCCAACCCCCTGCCATGGGCAGGGACACCTTCCACTATCCCAGGTTGCTCCAAACCTCATCCAACCTGGCCTTGAACAATTCCAGGGCTTGGGGCATCCACAATCTCTCTCTGGGCAACCTGTGCCAGCCCTATTTGAGTTTCCAGGCCGTTGGATTTTTATGCACTGAGATAATTGGGAATTGTAATTATTGGGATCTGATCAACAGGATTCTTTGGCTGTTCTGGGAAATGAATCTCAGCTGGTTTAGTGTTTGAGCATTTCAGTATCAAGGACACTGACACCTGACTACGCTTTTCTCTCCTGGTTTGTGATTGAAAAAAATTGTATTTTTTCATGGGAGAGATCCAGGTAATCTCTACACAGTCTGAGTGTAAAAAAAATTGAGGGGAAAAAGCAAGTGGAAGTGAAGATAAAGTGTGTCAGTGGGCAGAAAGGTGGGCAGCAAGGAGAAGGAAAAGTGCTGATACACCAGAAGAGTGATTAGGGAGGTGATTCAATTAGGGAAGGACAGTGGGAGTTGTCTGCTAAAAGAAGAGCTGAAATGTGTATTATTAGTGCAAGGGAAGGAGTTCAGACTGTGGCTGCAGGACATGAAACCAGGAATTAGGATAACGATGATAATAACGAGGTGGAGTCTGGGAGAAGAGCTCAGACACCGAGGAGCTGGTGCTGCTCAGGGAAGGTGGGAATTAATGGATGAATGGAGTGGATGGAAGAGAACCAGGGGAGGAAGGAGGAAAAGCTGGAAGCAGATTTTCAGTGCTCCATGATTGCTGAAATCCTGTCAGAGAAAGCAGGAGGGTTTATTAGCAGATTCTGCCTAAATCAGATTGAGGGATAAACAGATTCAGGATTTAACTGCTGTTTCTGGTCGGAAAAGAGTAAATCGGGATTAAAGCAGGAAAATGGTTTAATGGGATAAAATGATCTCAGGAACTCGGGCTCAGCATCCCTCAGCCAAATCTCAGGCACCCAACTGGGATATTTAAGTTGGAATGGTGGGTGCTTTACAGTCCATTGTGAGATAAATAATGATGGAATGGTTTGGCTTGGAAAAGACCTCAAAGGTCATCCCATTCCAGCCCCTGCCCTGGGCAGGGACACCTCCCACTGTCCCAGGGGGCTCCAACCTCCCCTTGGACACTTCCAGGGATCCAGGGACAGCCACAGCTTCTCTGGAAATCCAGCCCAGCCCCTCCCCACCCTCTCAGCCAGGAATTCCTTCCCAGGGATGGGGCAGCCACAGCTTCTCTGGAAATCCAGCCCAACCTCTCCCCACCCTCTCAGCCAGGAATTCCTTCCCAATTTCAGGATTTGCTCCTCAATTTGTGGAGCTTTTGTCTCGTTGGGTGCTGGTTTTCCAGGATGATGCCCAATGTTTCCTTTCACTGGAGATTCCTGGGGTTGAATGGATTCTGTTGGAAGGTGGGGCAGTGGAGAATTCCTGACTAATTCCAAGGATATTCCTTTCTCTCCATATTTCTCTTCACCTCCCTTCCAGGTCTGTGGTTTTGGGAAATTTGGATAAAAAATATGGACAAACTGAGCTGGAAATCAGAGCTGGAAAAGCTGGATGCAGTTGGGAGCCTCAGGAGTGTTTTGGAATATTCTGGCACCAGGCTTTTTTTCTCCTTCCTTCAACAATAAAAAAGAATATTTCCTGTTTAGAAGAAGGAAAAAAATCCTGGAAATTCTGTTTCAACAGGTTGCCTTGGACACTCCCAGGGATGGGGCAGCCACAGCTTCTCTGGGAAACCCATTCCAGGGCCTCACCACCCTCATGGCAAAAAATGACTCAGAAAGGTCCATTCTCTGATGGGACACAGTTCCTTCCAGTGATCCCAGAAGATGCCTAAGAAAACCAAACACCTCCTTTCGGTACTCTGGTAGGATGCCCAAAATTAGGTCAAATAGACCCAAGTTTTGGGAATCTGGCCATGGAATTTCTGCCTGTCAGTGGTGTGTGAGTTGTTTAAAATTTGATTCCATACACAGTGATGAAAACCCTGCATTGGAAAGCTGTGGATCTGGGTGGAAAACAACCTCAAAGAGAGTACTGGGAATGAACAGGGAGCCTAAGAGAGGGATCAATAGGATTCCTGACCACATGAAGCTCAGAGTGTGAAAACTGGGATGAGAAAAGGAACTCCAGAGCCCTCCTGGGTAATGCTGGACCCTGATTCCAAGCAAAAGGAGAACATTTGAGCCAACCTTTCTCCAGTGCCCCAAAGTGGGCTGATCCCTGCTCCGAGGTGCTGACATCCCAATGGGCAGAAAGTGCAGCTCCTGCAACCGCCACAGGCACAGCTTCAGGACTGGTGTCTTGACTCACATCTTATGCAATCCTTCTCCTCCCCAGGAAGCCAGAGAGAACCTATTAAATCTGCCCACACAGCGTCTCTAATGCCTGAGCTGAAAGTGGCAGGGAATTATGATGGATCCATGCAGCCCTTCCCCAGGTTCTCAGGGAAATCGGGAGAAAGTTCCTTCAGAAAAATGTACAGCTAATTATGGATTTTCCAGCTGTGCTAATGTTTGAAGGTTTAAGTCTTTCTTTAATTAAATCAGAGGTTGACGACTGAACGTTTCTGGTAGGAGTCTGTAGGGAGTAGCCTTTGAATTGGTAAATCAGCTGCCTGAATAAACCACTTGTCAAGCTGAGACGCTGCTTTCTTTGAGTTGTGTGCTAAGTTTAAACAGGAAAATAAGGGAATTTAGTGGTGATGAGAAGTGACAAACTGGCAGTGCTGGAAACTGGAGGTTTTCTTTCACCCTCAGGTGCAGAGCAGCTCCTGCAGAACGTTTTCTGTCTGTGCCCATCCCTTCAGCTGCTGCTGCTCCGACAGTGGAATTGTTTGTGCTCCATCACCCATGGAGTCCTTGCTTTCTGTGCTGCACAGGAGCTGCCAGAAACACATTCCCTAATTCCCTGGGAGGGTGGGGAGGCCCTGGCACAGGTTGGGCAGAGAAGCTGTGGCTGCCCCATCCCTGGAAGTGTCCAAGGGCAGGTTGGAGCCCCCTGGGACAGTGGGAGGTGTCCCTGCCCAGGGCAGGGGGTGGAACAAGATGGTCTTTAATGTTCCTTCCAACCCTTCCAGGATTCTCTAATTCTGCTGTTGGATTTTAGGCACTTCAGGCCTGGATGTGGCAGGATTAGCTGCTGCTTCAGGCTGATCTCCAAAAATGCAGCAGCACCAGTGCCCTGAGGCTGTGCCTGTGGAAACCAAGGCATCTGGTTTATGCTTGAAATGTTGAGAAGTCTTCAGTTTTCAATGTTTTTCTTCACTGGCAGACTCTTGAGTCTGCCCATCACACCAATGCCCTCATGCCTTGGCATCCAGGGTGTCTGAACTGCAGCTCAGGGGTGAAGTTCAACTGAAGGGTAACTTCAACCTGAGTTTACACAGAGCTTTCTACACGTGGGTTGTGTGTTTAAACCTTCTGTAATGCAGGATGGGATCCAGTTGCCTAAAAATATCACCTAATTTTCAGTCCAAGATACTTCCACGTCTTCCTGGAGCTGGTGGTGGGAAGTCCCTCATCCTTCTGCAATAGCAGCTTTCAGTGATTCCAGAGGCACTAAACTGCTGAAATGTGGGAATATATTGTAGGATCAGTTGAACCACTCCTACAGTTCACTGGGATCAGCTCTTGCAGCCCATTCACAGACTTTTAGAGCCACCTGAGATATAACAGAGTGCCCAAAACATCCAGGCAGAGCTGGTAAATCCAACACTAGACCTCTGGGAGACCTGTGCCCTTATGGAAATGGAGATGTGATACCACTGGGTGTCTCAAGTAGCACTTGGTGCCTCTATTTGGGCAGCAGAGCTGAGCCTGGGATTTTCAGTGACCCTGAAGGGAGCTCAGACACCTCATTCAGGTGCAGATCAAGGGTTCCCATGTTCATGTGCTGCTGTTTCAGGAGCCCCAGTTTTGTGCTTGTAACTCTTAATCAACCTTTTCACCCTGGAGAGGAGCCAAGTGCTCAATATCTTTCACAGTTTTCCCCTGATGGCCATTTTTGCAGCAACCTGCTCTCTTTCCTCATTGACCAGAAACCCACAGTCAGTTTTCCCATGATGTGCAGACAATCAGTGTTAATGAATTCTGTGCTCAGCCACTCTACCCCTACCTTGTCTCCTCCTTTCAGCCTCTTCTACCTTTGACTCCCCTGCCCTCCTGCCAGATTGCTCATCCCTGAAACCACCTCTCTGTCCCACGTTCAGAGTGCAGAGGACTTGGGGTTAAATTCCCATTAATCTCAACTGGGGTGTGTGAGCTCCCTTTGTAATCTGTGGGGAAAAATCAGACTCTTTTAGGCCATGAGTCAGCTGATGTGTTTTAGGTCTCTATTTTAGGAGGAGATGAAGCAAGTCCTCAAATTTTCTGTTCTTCTGAGTTGACTTTAAAGGGAACCCAAGGTGACTCGCTCAAATGGAGGTGCCTGTGCTCTCAAAGTCTATCTTTGGTCTGATGGATCTCAACAATGAAGGGAAAGGGTGACTTCATCCATTACATATTCATTCTTGGGATGGATTCACTCAGGTTCTCTAACCTGGCTGACACATTGTTCACTCCTTGAGGTTCCCTTTCTTTCCTCTGCTTCTTTCCAAGGAGAGAATCTTGCCTAATATTCCCAAGAATTTGTGGACAGCATGTGTCATGAGCCTTCCCAACCTCCTGAGCTTCCCTGCCTTTCATTCTCCTCTGTGGTCACCAGTGTAGGAGTTTCTTGGTCATCCCACACTTGCCTCAAATATCTCTCACTGTCTCCTTTGCACTCACTGTTATCCCATTCCCTACTCTGCCCTCACCCTCATCCTGCTAATTTCTGCTCATGATCACACTTAGGGTTCTCTCATGTCCCAGAACCTCCACTCTGAAACCAGTTTGATGCCTCCATTCCTGCCCCACTCAGTCTCTCTCTCCACCTCTGAGGTCACTGAACAAACTGAACAATTGCTGACACACATGGAATAGTTCAAGTCTGGAAGGGATGCAGCAGATCCAACTGGATCAGATTGCTCAGAACTTTGTCCATTGAAGTTCTGAATATCTCCAAGAATGGTCATACCAAGCCTATCTTGGATTCTTCCAATGTCCATCCCTTTCAATACCTAAGAAATGCTCATTCCAGAGTCCCCCTTGAGTGTTAAATAAATAAAAAGTTAAAAGGTTAAATCACAAAACCAAAGGTTCATGCTCACCTTCCCTGACCAGTCAATCAATTCCATAACTACACTGCTCTTGAAGTCTTGTCCTTCTTGGGAATATTCTTGTTTCTCTGCTGCCTCCTTCAGTGTGGAGTTTGGAGGATATTTCTCTCTTCTTTATGAGGTGGATGAGAAGCTGCAGATGCCCCAGCGTGGGCAGCAGGGGAGGGGGGCACTGTGCCCCTGTGCCCCCTGAGGTGAGACCCCACCTGCAGCTGCTCCAGCTCTGGGAACAAGAGCACAAGGAGCTGGAGCTGCTGCAGAGAGTGCAGAGGAGGCCCCGGAGATGCGGCCAGGGCTGGAGCCCCTCTGCTCTGGAGCCAGGCTGGGAGAGCTGGGGGGGTTCCCCTGGAGAAGGGAAGGATCCAGGGAGAGCTTGGAGCCCCTGGCAGAGCCTGAAGGGGCTCCAGGAGAGCTGGAGAGGGACTGGGGACAAGGGCTGGGGGGACAGGACACAGGGAATGGCTTCTCTGTGCCAGAGGGCAGGGAGAGATGGGATAGTGGGAAGGAATTCCTGGCTGGGAGGGTGGGGAGACCCTGGCACAGTTTGGGCAGAGAAGCTGTGGCTGCCCCTGGATCCCTGGAAGTGTCCAAGGCCAGGTTGGAGCCCCCTGGGACAGTGGGAGGTGTCCCTGCCCAGGGCAGGAGTTGGAACAAGACAATCTTTAAGGTCCCTTCCAACCCAAACCATTCCAGGATTCCATATCAGCATCAGGACATCAGCTCTGTGCCAGCAGCCCCTGGTGCCTCAGTGCTGGAGTGCAGACCAGCCCTTTCTGCCCTTTCCAGTGCCATTCCCTGCATTTTGCTGTGATTCCTGCAAAAAGCTGCCCAAGAGCCTCCTGGGGGGCTGAGCTGACTTCCCGTCATGCTGGCTGACATTGGATCATTGTTTTCTTGCCTTCCTCCATCTGTCTGGTTCCATCTGTTCCTTCTTGCCGGATCCTCAGACCTTTGCAAGACACAGACTGTCCTTTTTTATTCCTGTGTCTGTGCAGTGTGGCCCTGGGCTGTGAGCAGGGCTAAAAAACACTTTAATAATAAATAGTGTGTCAAAGAAACTGGTATTTTAAATAGTTTATATATAAATTAGAGGTTCTTTTATCGAACTCAGAGATGGTGCCTGGCCTTCATCTCTCACAAGAGGAGCCTTGAATTTGTACAAGATTTGACCTCCCCAAATCCTCCTCAGTGGGAGCAAGTGCCTACCTCAGTTTTAACCATCTGATCATCCTTAAATTACTGAAATTATAATTATAAACCTCCAAAGTAAGACTAATAACATGCAACTGTAGCTCATTTTCAGACTTGGCTGAGAAAAGGCTGTAACCAGACTGAGCAACTTTCATTTAGGCAAATTAAGGATTTAAATTTAGCATGGCAACTCAAATCCCATGAATCCTAAACCATTGCCCCACGTTAACTGCACGATCGTTTTCTCATTATTTCATGGTTTCTGACCAGTCAAAAATCATCATTCCAGTATTAGTCATGCACTGGATGTCTGGGAATTTATAATACTTTACATTGTGTTTCTTTCTTACTTCATGGAAAAGGGCTTTTTTATTGCTTTACTATTAAAGTACAGTACAGTCCTATTTTTGGGATATAAAGCTTGAAAATTGACTGGGTTTTTATACTTTGTAAAAATAAGAGACCTACATGGGAAACTATTTAAATGCTCATTCTTCAGTTTAATACCAAGTACCCGAAGCAGTAAAAGATTTTGCTCTTAATCATATTAATGAAGTTGATTATTTTAGGAATACAGGCTGCCAAGCAGGTTTGCTATTTTAGACTGGAACAGCATCACAAATTAACGTAGCAATTAGAAGAAATCGTGTAGCAAATAACAAATACATGGGGGTTTTCACAGGTGGAACATTTGGGCAGGGGGAGAATGGTATGAAGGCAACAGAGTCCCAGGTATGTGTTTTGTGGGACCCAGTTGTCCCAGTTGGTCATTCCCAGTGCAGCCAAGAAGGAAATGGGATTTCAGAAAAGTAGAATTATGTAATCAGTAGATGTTTTCTACATGGACTCTTGTCTTTTTAGTCATGAAGGAGTAATGGCTTTAAGCTGAAAGTGGGAAGGTTTAGAGGGATAATGGGAAGGAATTCCTGGCTGGGAGGGTGGGGAGGCCCTGGCACAGGTTGGGCAGAGAAGCTGTGGCTGCCCCTGAATCCCTGGAAGTGTCCAAGGGCAGGTTGGAGCCACCTGGGACAGTGGGAGGTGTCCCTGCCCAGGGCAGGGGGTGGGACTGGATGATCTTTAAGGTCCTTCCAACCCAAACCATTCTGGGATCCTCTGATTCTATGATCTGTACCCCAGAGATTTTTCAGATGCTGGATACAGATTCACTCCACAGAAATCTAATAATAAAAAGAAATATTTATGACTTGTGATTGTTAAATCCCCCCCGGCAGAAACAAAGTGCCATGCACTGTCCAAGGGGAGGAAGGAGATTTTGGCTGAGACAAGAATTAACCTCCCAAACTGCCCTGTGGTGGGGACAGTCATCTCTTCAGGGACTTTGGCTGTTGAAAAGCTCCTGTGAAATTTTGGTTCACCACTGACCTGCTGGATGTAGCCACAATTCCCACTGTGAGAGCAGTGTGAGCTCTTCCTAATTACAGAATCATGGGATGGTTTGGAAGGGACCTTAAATATTGTCTTGTTCCACTCACCACGGGCAGGGACACCTCCCACTGTCCCAGGGGGCTCCAACCTGCCCTTGGACACTTCCAGGGATCCAGGGGCAGCCACAGCTTCTCTGGGAATTCCATCCCAGCCCCTCCCCACCCTCCCAGCCAGGAATCCCTTCCCACTATCCCATCTAACCCTCCCTCTGGTACTTCATCCTCACTGACCTGCCCCCAGCTTCTCTTTGTGAAGGATCACCAGTGCATTGGAGACATCAAGCAGAGCACAAGGATTTGGAGGCTGCTCTGTGCTGTTTCCTGCCTTGAAGGCAGCACCTCTCAGTAGCTTTCAGGTGGGAACATTTTTGTGGTAGTGCCATTAACGTCCCAACATCTCCAGAAGTTAAGAGAGAAAATTATCCTTCCCCATCCCAGCAGTTTGGCAGTTCTGATGGAGAACAATTCCCGCTGGAGGATAGGAAATGTTTCCCATTGGCAGGTTTCCTCCTCCCATCCCACTCACTCTGCCTGTGCTGAGAGCCTGCCTTGGTGAGGGAAATAATCCTCAGGCCTCAGACATCATCAGTTCTGAAGAATTTCTGCCCATTTCAACCCACAAATGGTTTTGGGAGAGTTTTCCACACGGTGTCTCCTCCACCTGGGAAGAGCTCCTTTACTCATCCGTGCCATCCTGAGCCATCCAGTGATGCAACGTTCAAAATGCTCTCTGTGTAGAGTGTTAGGGCTGCCAACCAAGAGCTGAGGGGTGATAAAAGAGGGATGAGAGGAAAGGAAACACGAGATGATTGATAAAAATAGAATGCCACTGATAATTCCGTCTGTCAGGCTAATAACTCACTCGTAATGTGTTGGTTTTTTTAATAATAACAACTCCTGCTTACATAACAGCTCCTATATGTGGCTTCTGAAGTAGTTTGTAAGTATTAATTAAAGCCCAAAGCAGCCATGGGAGGGATGGGAATTCACATCAAATCTCACTGTCATCACTCCCTCATTCCATAGGCAAAATCCAGTTTGCTCTGAACAGACAAGTTCCAAGATCCTCTCCGTGGAATGCAGAGAGACAAGTGTGGAGCAAGGTTGGATAAGTAGGAAGGAGGGTTTGGATCACTTCTTCCCAGCACTGCTTTGCAGTTCCTGGGGACAGACTTGGCTTTCTTGGTGCAGCATAGGCTGGGCAGGGCTGTGGTCACTGCTGTGATGTTTTACTCAAAGTTCAGCTTCTGAAGCTCCAAAGGCTGGAGCCAGGCTGGGAGAGCTGGGGGGGTTCCCCTGGAGAAGGGAAGGATCCAGGGAGAGCTTGGAGCCCCTGACAGAGCCTGAAGGGGCTCCAGGAGAGCTGGAGAGGGACTGGGGACAAGGGCTGGGGGACAGGACACAGGGAATGGCTTCCCAGTGCCAGAGGGCAGGGAGAGAAGGGATAGGGGGGGGAAATTCTTCCCTAGGAGGGTGGGGAGGGGCTGGAACGAATTTCCCAGAGAAGCTGTGGCTGCCTCTGGGTCCCTGGAAGTGTCCAAGGCCAGGCTGGAGCCCCCTGGGACAGTGGGAGGTGTCCCTGCCCAGGGCAGGTGTTGGAATGAGATGATCCTTACAATCCCTTCCAACCTTCCTAACCCAAACCATTCCATGGTTCTGCTGTTCTTGGTAACCACCTATTTTGTGTCTAAAGACAGAACTGACAACTGGGAAGATGTGCTGGGCAATAAATCTGGAAACACCCCAGGAAGAGTGGGGTCTCTTCATACACATCCTTAAGTTACACATCACCTTCCTCCCACTGCTATCTCTGGAGTGGAAGGAAAAATGAAACCAGCTCTGAGGTGGGAGTTGGACAATCAGTGCTCTGTATCTGCCAGGCATTTGAATCCAAGCCCTGTAGATCCTCACTTTCAGTCCCTGGATTCCTTGTGATGATTTAAAAATCACGACATGTGGTGGGTCAGTCCTTCATTGTTAGTATTTTTATTTGCCATTGTAGTTCAGGTCCTGGCAATTGTCTAACAAAGAAATGGCTCCTCTTGGACTTGAAGGTACAGAAACACAACTCCAAGTCATTTGGTCTAAGCTGAGACAGAACAGGCACAAAAATGACCCCATTTTACTTGTCCACACATGGCTGTCCCACCTGGACGCCTCCAAGCTCCCGTACATTCAATGGAGATGAGGCAGTGGAGCCCTGGGAGCAATCCACATCCCCTCAGATTATTATATCTACTTATTATTATATTTACCATCTGAGCACATCAGGTGTATGTGGCACCACAGACACGGGGCCTGTTTACATCAGCACAGAGTCATCTACTTATTTTTATAAAAAACCCAACACATTTGTAATTGCCCTCTGCAGATTCTGTTTGCTGAACCAAATATCTCCAGCGTGTTCTTTGCCAAGTTTTAAGCTGTTATTTTTAGTTGCAAAGACAAAAAATGCAAACCCCCTCTCCCAGTTCAGCCTTAGGAGGGGGTCACACATCCAATAATGTCAGCTCCTCGTTTTCATCCCTGAAAGCCCAGCAGAGATTCCATGATTCCATGCTCATCCATCCCCACCTGGTGACCCTCACTTCCCTGGTGAGTCACTTTGTCTGTGCTACCTCAACCTTTCCGTGCTCTCCTCCGCTCCTTTCAATATAGAAACAAATCTAAACTGGGGGTTGATTTAAAAAGTGCATTTCATTGCCTCTCTGCCAGGCTGGTATTTCACACACACATTCTGTCACCGAGAATGTTGTGATGTGGACTTTTGTCTGGGAGGTCATTCCGAGTGTGGGGGCTATGACTCAACACCTGAGAGGTGTAAGAGATCCATCCTAATTCCTTGGCCTGTCTCAGGCTGCTGTGAGTGTGGCTTCCTTGGAAACAAGGCTTAGGAGGCTGTGCATCCACCCCTCTGTCTGTTCTTCTTCCTGATTTTAAAGGGATGAAGTGAGAGCCATTGAGCAGCTTCAACCACAGGGCCAGGAAGATGGGGAAGAGTCTGGAGGAGAAGCCATATGAGGGATGGCTGAGGTCACTTGGATTGTCCAGCCTGGAGAAGAGGAGGTTGAGGTCAGAGCTCATTGGGATCTGCAGCTTCTCCCAAGGGACAGCTCTGAGCTCTGCTCTGTTTGAGCAGGGACAGGACCCAGGGAAGGGCTGGAGCTGTGTCAGGGCAGGGTCAGGGGGGATCTCAGGGAAAGGTCCTTCCCCCAGAGGGTGGGTGGGCACTGCCCAGGCTCCCCAGGGAATGGGCACTGCCCAAGGCTGCCAGAGCTCCAGGAGGGTTGGGATGATCCCCTGGGACAGGGGGGGATTGTTGGGGTGTCTGGGCAGGGCCAGGGGCTGGACTGGATGATCCTTGTGGGTCCCTTCCAGCTCAGGGTATTCCATGATTTTATGACCCAAATGTTATGACAATCCCAAGCATGGGGAAGGATTTTTTGTGGAGTCTGTTAATTCGAGCCTTGTGAGACACCAGGGCACCCAATGAAGAGCCACAGCTCTGGAGGACACCAGACTCCACCAGTGCTACTCCTCCCTGTCCACCTTTTTCATGGCTCATCACCCTTGGCTACCACTCTGTGCCACCCACGACCTGCCTGGACTGACACAGCTCTCAACTTCCAGACTATTCCTTATCTAAGAAATTGCCTTTTCCACCTTCATCTCCTTGTCCATCCCATTCCCCTTTTCCCTGCTTGGTTTTCCTTTCCCCTTGACGTGCCCACGATGTGCCAACACCAACTTCTTGATGTTCCACAGTGACTTGAAGCTTCTGTTGTGCCAACTGAATCCCTCTGGCTGGTTCAGGACGTGTCCACACAGCTGACACACATCATTGTCCCTGGACACAGACTTGGATCAAAGAATTGCATCCCTTCAGGTTGCTTTTATGCCTGCAGGATGACCAGGAGTGTGCACGTGGAAAATAAAATATGGTAGTCACTGTGTTGTGGGTGTGTTGCAGTTTTCAGTAATTTTATCAGCAGGATTTCTGTGTCTTTCCATCTGGGAAACAAGATGTCCTTGGCTTAGCTGTTTGTCATCCACTCTACCAAGATTTTAGAAGCTCCTTTTAAAATCTGAGTGACCCAAGTTTGGGGTTTTTTTAGGACACCTCCCACTGCCCCAGGTTGTTCCTTGGACACTTCCAGGGATGGGGCAGCCACAGCTTCTCTGCCCAGCCTGTGCCAGGGCCCCCCTACCTCCACAGGGAAGGATGTTTTCCCAATATCCCATCTGTCAGTGGGAATCCATTCCCTCTTGCCACTCCAGGCCCTTTTCCAAAGTCCCTTTCCCACTCTCTTGGAGGCCCTTTAGGCACTGGGCATCCACAATCTTGCCAACACAGCAGCCAAGTGTTTAAGACGAAGGTTTTTTTCGTGGATGCAAAGCTAAATTCCTGTCTGTAGCATAGACAGTCCACTGCTGCTTCCTCTTGCTCCAGCTGCTCTGTTCTTTAAGACATCCTGGCTTTTCCCTTTCCAACACCTCCTTTCAGTTGCTCAGAACTTTTGCCAAACTGGAATTGTTTGGACAAGAGTTTTCTAGAACAAATGTTTCTCTCCAGCTGAGATAAAGTTGCAGATAAAACAGTCTTGTGGTTTTTCAGGAATGAGGGGAGGAGGAAAAAAAAAAGTTGTTTTGCCTCATTAGGAGAAAACATTTTGTAATGTGATAAAATATAAAGATACCTATCCCAGGAAAATCCACCTGGACATGCTTAAATAAACAGGTTTGATATATCTGGTTATTTCCTTGTGTACACCCAGGATGGGGGAAGGTGTCCCTGCCCATGGAAGGGGGTTGGAATGGATGATCTTTAAGGTCCCTTTCAACCCAAACCATTCCATGATTCCATGATTTATGGGAAATTTCAGGCATGTTCTGTGAACATGGAGGAGTCTCTGGGCTCCTAACCCTGAACATGTGCTCTGCTGCCTGCAGGAATTATGGTGGGAATATGGGAGCTCAAGGCAAACTTCTTGGTCAGGGCCAAGTGTGATACAGGCAAGAGCTGACAGGAATCCCAGGAGCCTGTTGGCCTCTTTCCAAGACACCATGGAGGGTGAGGAACATCTCATACATGGGGAAAGGAGAGAGAGAAGAGATATTAAAGGATATAAAGGTGTTAGGGAACATGCAAAGGAGGGCAAGATTAGGTTGGATCTCAGGAAAAGGCTCTTCTTCCCCCAGAGGGTGGGTGGGCACTGCCCAGGCTCCCCAGGGCATGGGCACTTCCCAAGGCTGCCAGAGCTCCAGGAGGGGTGGGATGATCCCCCGGGACGGGGGGGATTGTTGGGGTGTCTGTGCAGGGCCTGGGGTTGGACTGGATGGTCCTTGTGCTGTTCCAGTTTTGACATAATCTGGTGTCCTCCTGCCCAGGATCACACAGGTGACCTTCCCTCTGGTGTTCCCAGTTTGGGACAATCTGTTCTCCAAGGCCATGTGCTGTACCAATAGTGTTGGCATTGCAATACCTCTGTGGATGGTGGACTAACAGGACTGGAAGCATTTAACCCCCATATTGCCTAATTTTCCCTCTGAATTATCCTGATATAACAAGGATAATCGAGTTTGGAGTAATCTAGTTGAGGATGTCCCTCCTCATTGCAGGAGGGATGACCTTTAAAGGTCCCTTCCAACCCAAACTGTTCCAACAGGTCAATAATCAGGAAAATGCAATGATTCTACAGTGAGGAAAAGCAAATACAGATGGGATTTTGGACGTCACTGAAGAATTAAAGCCTTGGCTTTCACTCTTCCCTGGAAGAGTCATTCAACACCAGCCAATTCCATGAGTCAGCTCCTTGGTAGGAGTCAGTTGGTTGGCTCCAGGGACTGGCTTGGCCCTGTGATCCAATGGAAATGGAAATGTAATCCCTGTTTTTCATGGACTTACACATGACAAAGGGGAGGTGAAACCCGACAGCAGGAAACAAACATTCCAGGCTGGGTCCAGGCCAGAGCCTGACATTTGCAAACCAGCACAGCATTTATTGAACACATCAGAGAAGCATCAAATATTATTCATCCCCTTATTCCTTGAACTGCAGAGGAGGCTGGAGCAGGGAGAGGTTGGAATCACGGGAGGAACGAGGAGAAAGTGCCGAATCACCATCTCTGATGTAACACCTTCAAAGCGTTTCACCACGGGGAAAGTCACAGCAGTGCCAGAGAAATGTGACCTCATTTCATCTCCTGGAAAAAAACAAGGAGTGATCCTTCCTGGGAAATCTTTGAGCTTCCACTGCTTTGTGGTTTTTAGAGCTTTTACTGTCAGCATTTCAAGACAAAGTCTAAAAAAAGGGGGGAAAGAGAAGGAAGCGCCATGTGGAAGCAAAAATAGAAAATATTCCATGTTCTGCACCAAAAGTGGTTGTTTCAGAGCTAAGAGTAAATACTCGTGATCGTATTCTGACCCCTGACAGCTGGATATGCCCAGGATAAATCGGGAAATACAGGAAAGGGGCATTTCCTGAGAAATCAGCTTTGTGTATTTCATTGGGAAAAGAAGGAAGGAGAGTTCAGGGCAGTCAGTCATTAAAGAAACAAAATTGATCAAATGTCTGTGTGTGTAAAGTGGGAGATGGGACAGAATCATAGGGAATGGGTTGGAAAAGAGCTTGAAGATCTTCCAGATCCAACTCTCCTGCTAAATCCCCCATTCCCATTGGGCAGGGGGGTTTTGCCTCCTAGTCCCTCCTAAAACACTTCTCGACCATTAATTAATTAAATCTCACAATGTCCCCCTGCATCAGGTCATCAAATACACCTTCCTGGGCTTGGTCCAGCGAAGCTGTGGCTGCCCCTGGATCCCTGGAAGTGTCCAAGGCCAGGTTGGAGCCCCTTGGGACAGTGGGAGGTGTCCCTGCCCAGGGCAGGGGTGGCACTGGATGGGCTTTCAGGTCCCTTCCAACCCAACCCATTCCATGATCCAACTCCAAGCCCAATCCTCAGCCATTTGGGATGAATAACCTCCTGGCTCTGGAGCACCTCCCTGTATTTCCTCTCTGTAGGTGACCAGGATATGGAGCAATGATGTGGAACCAGGACTTTTCCCATCGGGAATCTGAGCCATGATTAAGGCACAAGAGAAACCTCATCTAACTAGCAGAGACCAAAGGGTTGCTGAGGGAGCCCAATCCTGACCTGCTGGGAAGGAAGCTCCCAGCAATTAAACATTTTGCTTGGGAGCTCAAATCCACTGTAGGAAAAGCTGATGATTCCAAGTGGAAATTCCAAAGGCCCAAATATGCAGCTGAACTTGATGGATATTTTATTTATCACAGGATCCTGATTCCCCCCCAGCACCTCAGTCCCAGGTCCCTGCATCTCCCTGTCCTTCCTGGTGCACCCAGCCTCAGGGAATGAGGAGAAGCAGAGGGATGGATCAGGGCATGGCCAGGATTCACCTTGATAAAGAACTGGGTTAGAGCCAGAACGTGGGAGAGACAGGATTCAGGACTTCCAGAGGGTTTCCCAGTTAAAATATAACCTCACTTTGGCACATAGGTACTGTCTAACCCAGATTCTGAGAATCACAGCAGCCAGGGATGAGTGTGAGCAATGCTTTGAGACTTGAAAGCAGAAAAGCATTTCAAAAAAATAGGAAATCAAAGGGGTTTTTTTCCTATCTACTGATCTAGTGATTTGAGGAGCCATTTCTGTGTTTCCTGAACACTTTGGGACCACAGCTCCAACTAAATCCTCAGCTCTGGATATTTTTTTCCTGGCTGTAAGAAAGGAAATATTTGTTTTTCCCAGAGAATCACTGATTTGGTGATTTTCTTCCTGCACAGGAGTTTAAAGGTTTAACCCTGAAAGAGGTGATCAAGCTTTAGAAATATCTGCTGCTAGGAACGTGATTTTTTATTTTTATTTATCCATTGCCCCACAATTCCTTGAAGCAGACCCAGCTCCTTCTCCTGCTTATTTTTAGTTGTGAACTGGAGCAGTGAAGGAGAAATCCTGCATCTGTCATCACTGGCTGTCACAACACCAGAGACTCCATGTCCAACCCTGCTCTAGCATCCAGCAGAGTCTCCAGTGATTACATCCCATTTTCCTTAAAAAAAGGACAACAAAAGAGAGCTCAGATGAGCAATTTTACAGTATTATTCCTGCCTTGGTTAAATCAGTGCCAAGTTCTCCTGTCAGGGGTTTCTGTGGACACTTTGCACTGTCCTGACAGGCACTTTGTGTTTCACACCAATTTTATTTCTTGGGATTTCTCACTGAGCCAGAGTGGGCCAAGCCTTGCTCTGTCCATGTGAAGAAACACAAGATTCCTTCTGGATCCACCCAGCAGAGCCCCAGACACTAAGGAAAGACAAAACAATGTTGTTTTCTACTTACTCATGTTGGGTTTATTTAGTTCTTTGCAGCTCTTGGCCAAGTCTTGTGCAGTGAGAGGAGAGTCCTGGAAGAGCAGCTGGATGCAAACCTATCCCTTTCCATAGTCTGAGGGAGCTGTGGGGGCTCTGCCTGGAGAAAAGGAGCCTCAGGGGGGACGATATTCCCTTGGTATGTCCTTCCAGGTTCTGGCTATTTGCAGCAATTGGCTGCAAAATGCAAATAAAGACATTTTAAAGGGTAGGAAATAATCAGCATCTTCTCATAATATTTTCTGGTAAAAAGTGCACTCTGGCACATCCAGTTGTTAGGGAATATTTTCCCACTTATTCCTGGCTTGGCAGCTAGAGTGCCATGAGTGAGGTGGCACATTCTGCTCCTCTCATGGCTGAACTGAGGAATAGATATAATTTGTATTCATTTACTTACCATACTATATTTAATAATTTTCCTAATTATGTACTGACACATCAAAGCAGTTCATTCCATGAATTTCCATGCACTTCCAACCTTTGGCATGAATATCATTGACTTTTATTAACATAATTAATCCTACAAAAAAAAAAAAAAAGGGCTGTTATGATTTCACTCCTGGATTTTTGGGGATGAGTTGAGATCACGATACTGCAAGCACCAGCAATAAATCAGGGCTGAAGAGATGGATTTGCCTTTACATTTCCTTGGGAGGAGGAATTGATGGCACAGAAAACTGAATTCGGAGGCTGATGGTTTTATTGCACGGAGTGGAGAGTTAATAAATCTTCCTGCTGCTCTGATTAACGATTCTGGAGAGCATCTCTCCACATTCTTGGAAGCTTTCCTGAAGAGGAGCAATGAGCTGGTCAAGGAAGCAAATAACACTCACAAATGAAAAGCTGTTGGATAAATTCATCTCTGAGCAGGCACCAGGCCAGGTGTGTGTCCCCTCTCTGCAATGGGAGGGGTTGGTTTGTACCACTGGGTGCAAACCCATGGAATCACAGAATTGTTTGGGTTGGAAAAGCTCTCTGGGATCATCAGTCCAACCCCTCCCCAGCACTGCCAAGGGCACCCCTGCCCCCTGTCCCCAAGTGCCACATCCACAGGGATTGGAAATCCCTCCAGGGATGGGGATCCACCCCTGCCCTGGGCAGCTGTGCCAGGGATGGACAACCCTTTC
Organism: Serilophus lunatus; assembly: GCA_013399895.1. NCBI lineage: Eukaryota > Metazoa > Chordata > Aves > Passeriformes > Eurylaimidae > Serilophus > Serilophus lunatus. The sequence goes on along the minus strand of VXBA01001102.1, from coordinate 124,396 downwards.
CAGGAGGGAATTCTCCCCAATATCCAACCTGAGACCATTTTCTCTCCTCCTGCCCTTTGTTCCCAGGGAGGAGAGACCAACCCTTCCCAGCTCCCCCCTCCTGGCAGGGATTGCAGAGAATTCCAGGGGCCCCCTGAGCCTCCTTTGCTCCAGGATGAGCCCCCCCAGCTCCCTCAGCCCCTTCCCAGCTCCCTGCCCTTCCCTGCACACCCTCCAGCCCCTCCATGTCTCTCTTGTCTGAGGGGCCCACAAGTGCCCCCAGCCCTGGAGGTGCCCCAGCAGGGCCAGCACAGGGGGACAGTCCCTGCCCTGGGATGGGACACACCAGGGCTGGCACAGCCCAGGGGCCATTGGCCTTCTTGGCCACCTGAGCTCACACCCAGTGCTGTCACCAGCACCTCCAGGGCCTTTCCAGCTTCCCAGACACTCTTCCCCCAGCCTGGAGCTGCAGGGGGATGTTGTGACCCAAGTGCAGGACCTGGCACAACCTTCCTCACGTCTCTCCAGGAGCCCCTTGTCCATTCCCAGAGCCAGTTCCCAGTAATCCCCGTGGGCATTGGAAAACTGGGGGCTTGAACCTGGAGTGCTTGAGGAGGAAGGGATGGGTGGAGACAGAGCAGCCTTTTCCTGGGGCAAGAAAACCCACTCCTCCCTCTCCAGCCACCTGACCTTTTCTCAGCTGTCCTTTTCGAGGGGGATTTAATTCCAGTGGATTGTTAATGGACACTTTTATCTGATTGCAAGGCAGCTCCCTTTCAGGCTGACGTTTGCATCTCATTTGGGACATGTGTCCCCACCACACCTTGGTGCCTGTGACACATCCCAACACACCTCCCTTATCTCTTGCACCCCTGGAGTGCCACACAAGCCTCTGCTTGCCCTGAAAAACCCTGCCCAGGCTGTGGGATCCCATCCAGCTGAGCAACAGGGGCCTGGAAAAGACAAATAACCCTCTTGGTTTGCATCCAGGATGAGAATTGGGGTGTCCTGCAGCTAATTAGGAGCCTAACGATGCTCAGGGCTCGTTTGGGAGCTTGAGCTCCCATTCAAACCCCGAGAAAAACTAAAAAATAAATGTTTGCTTCAGGCTTTTTCTGTATAATTTGCTTTAAAACACGCTTGACTTAAAAATATCCATGATTTGTTTAGAGGTGATTAAAACCAGTGTGAGAATGAGTGGAGGAAAACTCAATGAATCATTTCATTCAAACTGGAAAGGTGGGAAATGTTTGCAGCTTTCCAGGCACTACATCAAAGGCATAGGGGGGGGAAAAAAAAGATGAATTTAGAAAAAAATTAAGAAAATTGCCCACTCCTGCTTTATCACTTTCTTGTACCCAAATCACAGCGTTCCTGAGAGCTCTGCCCTCAGCCCTGTGTTTACACTGGGCTCGATTTCCTTTAAAGAGGAAAAAATAGGGATTAAAATACTGTGATTAGGAGAGAATAGAAACCCCAGTCCCACTCTCCACTGGCTGCTCCCAGAGCTGCCAGAATTAGCACTTGGTGGTTGGATTTTATTATTTGGGGGGCAGGAGATGAGATTATTTCTGGCAGCTGCCTGTTTTTGGAGTCAACGTGCTCACGGGCACCGCTTTGGCAAACTGCTCTGCTGTGGACCCTGAACTGCAGGGAAAAGCCAAATCTGAGGGATTTCCCCCCAAAGCTCAGCTGTGTGGGATAAGGCAAGGATGCAGGAGAAGCAATCCAAGAGTTTTAAGGGCTCAGCACTAGCTGAGCACCCGGAGAATATGGTGATGTGCAGCAACATAAAACCAGGAGGGAGATATCCATCCACCCCGACCTGCCGAGGTGGCCAGGCTCTGAAATTCCAGCCAGCAGTTCCTCCCTTGTGCCCAGTAATTAAAAATAAAAAGCCTCTTTTGGCAAGTATTTCCTAGAGCCTCACGTGCTGCCTAAACCTGCTGAGCCTGCCCAGACATTCCTGAGGGCAGATGTTCCTTGGCAAAGATCCACAGAGCATCCCTTCCCCATCCCGGGGATGGTGGAATGGGGGGAAGTGGTGGGGGGAGGCTCCTGCTCCACCTCTGCAGGTTGTCTCCTCTGCCACGGGAGCATCCTCTCCATGGCACCGGGAATGGGAATGCAGGGACACAGCGCCGCTGGGCGTGTGCCAGTTTCCATGGAAATGCAGAACGGTGCATTCTGGAAGTTTTCCTGGAAGGGGAGACAGATGGAGAGATCCGAGAGGGGAGATGGAGGGCAGTGAGATGGAGGGCAATACAACCTGGGAGAGGGGAGGGTTGGATGGGAGAGTGGGAAGGGATTCCTGGCTGGGAGGGTGGGGAGGGGCTGGGCTGGAATTCCCAGAGAAGCTGTGGCTGCCCCTGGATCCCTGGAAGTGTCCAAGGGCAGGTTGGAGCCCCCTGGGCCAGTGGGAGGTGTCCCTGTTGGAACTCCCTTCCATCTCAAACTATTCCATGATCCAGTGTCTGGGCTGTGACCCATCAACGTTCTCTCTCCAATGGCCATTCCAGGAGGAATCACTGCTGAGTTTCACTGTGCCATCCACCCTCCCCTAAAATCCATTCCCAGCTTCAAGAGTTTGGAATTCCATTCCTTTCTGCATCTTGGAGATCTGGCAGAGGGAGGTTTGAGGTGGTTAATAAGGAATCTGGGCTTTGTGGTTGGCTTTTGGTGTGGTTTTGGTGGGGGTGGTTTAAAGGAGTTGCTCTGCATCCGGAAACGGGAGTCGTGGAAGGTAATTCCAGGGGATTGTGTGGGAACAGGGGGGTCCCAGCAGCTGCTGCTGCTGCTCCTTTGGGTGCCCACCCCGTCCCTGCCCCTCACACCGAGGGGGAAAAGCTGCCACACTTCCCAGGGAGATTTCTTTAACATTCCCAATTCCATCTGCTGCTCAGCCCCACCCGCAGAGCAAACCTGAGCAAAAGGCTGAACATCCAAGGGACACTGTTGGCTGTAGGAGATGGAAGTGCTGGCGAGGTGGGAAGCACTGTGGGGTTGTTTTTTCCTCAGCTTCCAGGTTCATCTTCTGAATTCCAGATATTGGATATTGAGGTCCAGCAGCTTGGAGTCAATGGAACCACCTTCTCATCCATAAAGGAAACCTTTGGAAGGTGTTAGTGTTACCAGCAGGGAATTTCCCAGCTCTATCCATCACCACAGAGAGGTTTGGATCACCAGGAGGAGGGAATTCATCAGCTGCCACATTTATCACACACATTGCTCGGAGGCTCTTCTGAATCCACAAGGAAAAAGGGGCTTTTTCACCTAAAACTTACATTGTCTCCAGTGCAGGGGGTGGTAAATGTTCACAAAGGAATCAATGGAAAACTCCAGTGAGGACTGGATTTAAATATCAGGTTGACTGTGGAAGGTATGTGGTCCATGAGTATTTGGAGCTTGGAGAAGACACCTGGCAATTACACTTTTCCCCAGTTAGCTGCTGGCTTTGGGCACACAGACACAAGTTGTGCTGCCAAAGGAGTGTTGCCACGAACCAACCCTCAGCCCATCCCTTTGGAAGAATGAATTCCAACCTCCCATCAGTGGTGCCCATCTCTGCCCTTGCCTGGAGCTGCCTGCTCTTCCCTGCCTACGTGTTGCAGTGGGAAAAATGCTCCCTAGACCTTTCCCCAGCTTCTCCCTGGCTCGTGGCAAGGTAAGGCAGGAGGAAGAGGATGATTTGCCTCCTTTCCAGGGCAGCTTCTCCCTTTTTTAGGGGCTGTGAGTCCCAGAAACGTGCAACCCTCTGCCAAAAGCTGCCAGGTTACAGGGAAAACCCCAAGCCAAGCCCTCAAAGATGAAAACCAGGGGAGAAATGGGACAAAGCCAAGAATGAAGGCTTGTTTTCCATACTGAAACCCCACCTGGGAGCACAGGCTGGGAAACTGGAAGGGAAGGAAGGCTGATGATCCATTGCAATGGATTTCCTGTGGCACGGTGGGATGGGCAGGAGAAAGGAGACCCCTGGGATCCAGCTGGTTCCTGGCTCCGTGAGGGAATCAGGGTGGACCAGCAGGAACTCTCCAAACAAGGAATCCTGGAGGTGGGCAGGTGACCAGGAGTGGTGGCCAGGTCCAGATGGCAGGGGACTGGGGGAGCCCCAGGCTCCAGAAAGCTGTGCCCTGCCAGAAAGCTCAGAGGCATCCCCGGGCTCCCAAAATCACTGGAGCCAAAGCAGTCCCTGCTCTGGGGTGGTTTTGGTTCCCAAGGATGCTCCCAGTCCCTGGAAGGAGCAGGAGCTCGAATCCTTCTGGTTGGGTGGCCCTTTGCTATGAGATGCCCCACGGACACACAGGGAGCTGTCACAGCCCTTCCCAAAGCACTTCAGCTCCTAAATCCCTTCAGCAAAGCTTCCTGCAGCATCCCAGGGATCAGAGAAAGAGAAAGGACCCCAAATCCAGGGCACAGCCTGAGCCCTGGCACCCCTGGGCTGTCTGTGTGTGGATGTGGATCCTGCATGGATTTCCTCCCTGTATTTTTATGACGACACTTTTCACCCCAGGAAGGTTATCCCACCTCCTCACCAGCCAAGTGCCCCTTCTGGGGAGGGAAATGCAGTGCCAGCTCCTGCTCCCAGAGCTTGGCTTTAGTCATGGTCACGTTTTCCCATTACCTCATGTGTGGTGTCACCTCCATGGTCAGAGCAAACACAGCCACACTCCTCCCATGGAAAGTGCCATCCAAAAGGGTCACTGTCGTATCAGATATATATATATATTTTTAATATAAGTTGATCTCTATTTATCTCAGCATATATATAAAATAAAACATCCAGAGGACATTATACAGGAATTTTACAGCCACCCCTGCACAGTCAGTGATGCACTCCCAGGCAGAAGAGGGTTTATTAACCACAAAACAAGAGTTTATTTTCTTATTTGGGGTGATGGAATATCACCACTATTTTAGCATCAGCTCTGAGGATGAAGAGAGGTTTGCAGGAGCTGACTCTACCCCGTGGTGGTGGCAGGAAACCTCCCCATGGTATTGTATAAAAGGTGGGACAGTTTTTTCCATGTCTAGGAGGGAAGGAATGCTGCTTGTCCTGACAGCTCTGTTCCCAGGGATGTGCATGGCAGTGACCTGGGCTCAGAGACTGGAGGAGTTATACACCCCAAAGCCTGACATCCCAGGAAAAATAGGGCACAGCCAAATAAAATCAGAGCAAACAAGCTCTGCTGGGTCCATCTGACCCAGCCAAGGAAAGGTGAAGAAAGAGGGAGGAGTTCAAGGTCCATCCCTTGGTTGAGTCCCACCAGCACCCAGCAGATCCCCTCAGCAGCAGGTCTGGGGGTTGTTCAGCAGCCACAGATGGAATATTTTGACCCTGTTCATCATTTTGGTCCTGAAGTGCCAAATTCCAGGTTCACTGGGCACTTCAGGGTGAAGTATTGCCTTTGCTTTACCTGAAACCCACGTTTCAGCACTGGACTCTCCTTCCCCATGAGGTGACAAACTGTGAATAACTGGATCCCACCGACCAATTCCTCCCTCTGAGAATTTCCTGGATGTCTCCATCCCCTCTTTTATTTCCGAGCTGAACCTTACAGCTCATGCCCTGACCCTCCCTGAATCCCCAGCCTTCTTTGATGCCTCCCTGCACCTCTTGCAGTGCATTTTGCAGAGGCAGCAGCCTGTCCCCAACGCGGGGAAGCTCTGCCAGACACAGCTCCGAGTGATTTGCCCAAGGTAACGCCGTGAGTCATCTCTGGAGCCAGGAATAGCTCCGGAGCAGGGCCCCCCTTCACCTGCTGCTCCCTGGCTCCAGCCCCGTGGCCGTGGATGTGGAGAGTGTGGAACATCCCCAGCACATCTGGCCTTCCAGCAAGGGTTGGAACACATGGAGACAGGGAAACCCCCCAGCTAGGGAGCCCAGGGAGAAGTGTCCTCCTCCTTTTTTGACTCCTTTGCATCCCACAACTCTCTGTGTTCCGAGGTCACCCCTGAGCTGACAGCAGAGGGTTTGTACCTCGAAATATTTTTATAGAGATGTTTTATAGCGAGGTGCAAACCCAGCAGCCAAAATTCCCAGGGAAAACCTCTCCCTCTCCATCCAAACTGCCAGTGCTGGAAGGTGGTGTCGATCTGCTCCCCAGAGCATCACTGCTCATCCAGGATCAGCTCCAAATCAATGCTGGAGACTTGGAAATCTCCAAACAGCCGAGCAGGGAAAGCAACACCCTCCCAGCTCTGCTTCATGCAAAGGCTTCACCCCCTGGCAGCGACTGGGGGAGTCGGGAGGATGCTCAGGGCATGTGGAAGCGCTGCCAGGATCCTTCCTAATCCCTGCCAGGATCCTTCCTAATCCCTGCTTGTGTTGAGCCCGCTCCTAAAACCCCCCCCCCCGCTGGAGCTGGTGGGATTTGATTATGGATCTGCCCTCTCCCAACCCAAATCTCTGCCTCTCCTGTGCCAGCCTGGGTGGGAGCCATGAACTGGGATGACTGAATCCCGGCGAGGGGGGAAGCTGGGCGAAGCTTCACCTTCTCTTTTTTGGCCGCTTGCTCCATCGCAGGAGGAGCCGGCATCCACCTCCCTGCTCCAAATCCCAGCAAACCCCAAATGCCAGCAGAGAGTATTGCAAAATCAGGCAGGGAAAGGAGGGGAGGGAAGGGAAGAGAGCTGGGGGAGAAAGCAAACCCGGCACCTTTCACGCTTCTAGAAGGAACAAGAGCAACAAAAGGCATTCACGGGGAAAAAATAGCATAAGGCGAATAAAAGCCCGGGGAGATGTAAATCTGGGAGAACAGCAGCCCACGTTGGGAGGGGAGCCAAGGCTGCGGAGCAAGGGCCAGATCCGGGGGGATGCCCAGCATCCCCCCCCCAAATAATAAAATGTGGGAACCGCAGGGGCAAAGCTGAAGCTGGAGGAAGGCAAAGGCTGCGTGCAAAGGCTTGTTCTTGCACAGCCCTGTTGTTGCACACGCGTGTGCAAACACGAGTGGGGCTGGGGGGTGCGGGAAGGGGGGATGGGGGGCGG
>VXBA01001102.1:79052-117243 GCA_013399895.1 Serilophus lunatus | reverse complement strand
GCACACCCCCCGGGCCGCAGCACCCCCCGCAGCATCCCGGCTGCCAGCCCCGGCATTCCCGGGCTTGCCCCAAGCACCCCGGAGCACCCCCCGGATTGCCCCGAGCGTCTCGGAGCATCAGCACCTGGAGGCTCCCTGGCACCTAAACCGAGCAGCCCTCGGGTCTGTCCGGGCACCCCGAGTGTCCCCCGGCTTCCCCTCGAGCATCCCTGGGATCAGCGCGGGCATCCCGAGCATTCCTGGCTCATCCCGAGCATCCCGGGCTCGCCTGGAGCATCCCCGGGCTCGCCTGGAGCATCCCCGGGCTCGCCCCTAGGCATCCCCCGGCTCATCCCGAGCGTCTCCCGGCTCATCCCGAGCATCTCCCGGCTCATCCCGAGCGTCTCCCGGCTCATCTCGAGCATTCCCGGCTCGTCCGTGTCTCCAGGGAAGATGCTCAACGTTATGGATTTCTCCTGCCCGGATCCGCTTTACTCCAAGTACGAGGAGAGCTGCGAGATGAAAACCGGAGACCTGCAGGGCTTAGGGCAGCCTGAGCAGCAACTTCTGGCAGAGGCCGATTTCCTTGGAGGTAAGGACAGCGGGGAGCCGGGCAGGGATGAGGGACAGCGCTGGGAATGATCTCTGCAGCCAGGAATCGGGAATCTTCCCCTCCTCTGGCCCCAGCCCCGGGCTGTGGGTTGAACATCCCCCTGCTAGCTCAGGGTGGGGGTCCCGGGGGTCCTGCTGCAGAAGGGAGGTGAATCCCAGGGCTCCCTGTGCGGTTTCAGGGACGGAGACCTCGCAGTGACGCAACATCAGCCTCCCGCTGTTCCCCCGTATCCCTCCCCCCCCAGCCCCGCATCCCTCCATCCCTCTAAGCAGCGTCTTTTCTGTTTCCCAGGTGAGCTGGTGGGTGCCCCGGTGAGCGGCGGGGCCGTGGATTATTCCCTGCTGGGCAGCCAGCCCTCCCCTTCCCTCAGCTACACCGGCAGCTTCTTCATCAAGGCGGTACCGGAGCATCCCCAGGACCAGGAATCCCTCTTCAACCTCATGTCCGGGATCCTGGGCATCTCCCCCTTCGCCTCCTCCGAGGGCCACCAAAGGCACCTGGATGCTCTGTACCCCTGTCCCGAGGTGGCTCAGAGCCAGCTGGACCTTTACTCCACCTGCCAGCCCGAAATGAACGGATCCACCCAAACCCCATTCCCGGAGCAGAGCTACGGTGGCTTCCCCACCACAGAGGGGGCTCAAGCCCTCCAGGCACAACCCGCCCTGGGGAACACCTCGCAGTGCTTCTTCCAGCCCAAGCTCCTGGACAACAAGCAGGATATCAAGCTGTCCTCTGGCTCCCCATCCCTGGACAAGTTTAAAGCCTCCTGTGCCCAGTGGGAGCCCCTCTCGCAGCATCAGGCCTACTTGCCCGCTGGCTACCACTCTCCCGAAGCTTTCCCGGCTGGAGAGAGCAGCCAGGGGCTGTTCCACCCGCTGGGCTCCAAGATGGACAGTGTCCTGTCCGTGAGCTGCCAGTCGGAGCTGGGCAGCCTGGCAGAGGATGCTTCCTGCTTTGGCGCCCATCTGGGATTCGGCTGCGAGCCCGAAAACTTCCCAACCCGCGGGGACTTCGCCGACGCCAAGATCCACAACATCCCTCCGCCGTTAATGCCGGAATTCGACGCCTCCTTGGCCCAGCCTGAAGTCCTGCCTGGACTGATGAGCTCCAGTGAGCTCCTCCATCCTCACCCCTCGCCCTCTGTCCCTCCCACGGACTTTTTGGGCCACGCCGCCTCTTCCTCCATCCCTTCCCTGCTGCCCTCCAACCCTCCCGCTTTGGCCGAGCCCAAAAAGAAAACCCGCCGGACCAAGTGCTCTTCCAAATGCTTCTGCCCCAAACCCCACGAGAAGGCTTTCGCCTGCCCGGTGGAAAACTGCATCCGGAGCTTCGCCCGCTCGGATGAGCTCAACAGGCACCTCCGCATCCACACGGGCCACAAGCCCTTCCAGTGCCGCATCTGCCTGCGGAATTTCAGCCGCAGCGACCACCTCACCACCCACATCCGCACCCACACCGGCGAGAAGCCCTTTTCCTGCGACACCTGCGGCCGCCGCTTCGCCCGCAGCGACGAGAAGAAGCGGCACAGCAAAGTCCACCTGAAGCAGAAAGCCCGCACCGAGGAGAAGCTCAAAGGCCTGGGGTTCTTCTCCGTGGGTCTCTCCTTCGGGGCACTGTGAGCTCGCTGAGCTGAGCGCAGGGAGAAGGCGTTTCCCCGAGCATCTCACGGGAGAGCCGGGGTGGGAATACCCTGCTGGGGTGGCCCTGGAGAAGAGGCAGGTTGTGCCACGCCGGGGAGGAGAAGGGCACGCGGGAGGCACAGGCCATGCTGCGGAGATGGGATGCGGCAGCTCCGGATGAGCCATCTCCAAACTGCGGGGAATGAGCTCCTGTTCCGAGGAGGGGAAAGGAAAAACCGTGCACAGAAAGAAATCACCACCGAGGTGGCGTTTTTTATACCCAAACCTACGGACATTCGGAGGGTGGTTTCCCCTGCCGGGACTTTGCAGGATGTTCCCAGCTGGAGATTTCCGGACAGCACTGTGGGAGCTGTGGCTGCACCGGTCCTTTCTCCCCAAGGAGAGAGATGCCATCAGGCTCTGGCAACCGGTGCCTTACAGGCCCTTTGGAAAGGTGATGTCATCATCATTATTATTATTATCATCATCATCATCGTTACCATCCTGTTTGTAAAAAGCAAAGTCCTCTACCAGGACTATTCAGAATTTGTGTCTATTTTTCTAATTAAAGATTTGAGCTAATCCAAGCTCTCACTGGTGTTGCTTCCTGCCTTTCCATCCTGTATTTCCGTTGGGGTTTTGACCTCTTGCTGCTGCATTTCAGGGAAAAGGTGCTTTGATAATGAGCAGGGAGAGAAAAATCCATCAGTGCAGTGGGAGGGGGTTGGTGATGCTCCTCCTGAACATTCCCAAATCCCCAGGTGGGAGCTTATCTCAGGAGAATGGTCTTATCACAGGGCAGGGATCCCTGCTTAGTGCTGGTGGGTCTCCCTCCAAAAAAACAAAGGGATGTCACTCCAGGTTTGTTCCAATAGGACTGAGCCCTGGGGGAATCTGCTCCTCTCCTTTGGGGACCCCAAAGTCCCCATCCCGGGCTCCTGGTCCCAAGTGGGATGTGGATGCCCCACGTGCCCTTGGAAAGCTTCACCCACAAGAAATGGGATGAGAGACATCCCCATTCCCCATTTTCAACCTGGCTCATCCCCAGGACTGGAGAAGATCCAGGCCTGTGGACCCCTGTGAAATGGTGGGGCTGTTTGCTCCCTCCCTTTTGGAATTTTAATTCCTCTCCTGGCCATGGCCAGTGGCCAGATGGCACAGGAGATGATGCTGCAGCCGGGATTGTGCCTCCCACGGCAGAACCTCCCTCCTCTGGTGGTTCAAAATCAGTTAAAACCGTGAAATCCCAAAATCTCCACCTCCTAGTTGGAGACACTCGAATGGACCACGCTGAGCTTTGGCTTCAGCTAATTGGGAAAAGGTGCCTGTGGGAATGGAGGGAGCAGGGACAGGACAGTTGTCATTGATGCCTGAGTGTTTTAGGGATGATCATCCTTTTCTTGCAGAGGGGGAAACTGAGGCAGGGACGGGGCACAGCTGGGAAGCTGCTCTCTCCAATGGATTTTGTCCCTTCCACCAGTTCTGGAAGGAGAGAGAACCTGCCCCCAGTCATGTCATGAAGGGAAGAGGGGTCTCCCTCTCTTATTCTCTCATGACCCCCAGCCCTTTGCCAACGTGTGGCCAAACACCAGTTATCCCAGTAAAATCTGCTGTCTCAGTCATCCCAGCAAAATCCAAGCTTGCTGTGGGATGTGAGGACCCTGTGGAGTTGGGCTGGGAAGCTGGACTGTGGGTGTGGGGCCTGAAAGCAGAGATGGGATGTGGAAAAGGGCCAGAAGGAAACCTTGAGGGAGAAATCCTAAATGTGCCCTTGGACCTCTCCCTAAAATCTCACCCCCCTTATGGCCCCAAGGGCTTGTCCCAGTGTGTGGGAGCCTGATCCTGAGCAAGGACCACTTGTGGGGTGCAGATGACTCCAGACACCATGAAAAAATCCTTTTTCTGTGGGGACATCCCAGATATGGTTAATAAGGACCTCAGCAGCCCGGTTTCCCTTGGGAAGAGGCTGAGTTTGGGGCGGGATGTCAGATCTCTCTGGGCAGCCAGAGCCGTGTTTTCTTGTGCCACTGGCCATGAATGATGCATGAGGATTTTATTAATACCCTCTGGAAGTGCATCAATAATTGATGCTGAGCCTGGAAGCTCTGCAAAGGCACTGGCTCCAGTTCTGGCCCTCTGCTTCCTGGCCAGCGCTGCCAAGGGAAGGCAGGAGGGGCGGGACACCCACCACAGCAGCTGCTTCTGGGTGGGATGGGATGGAGCACACGTGGCTGTGTTTGTGGGAGGGGAGAATCAGTGGCTCCTCAAATCCCAGGGGATGGGGACAACCATTCGAGCCCATGTCAGCACCACCCCGGGCCTAATGCCCTGTGCCCACATCAGGGGGAAGCAAACACGGCAGTGCTGGATGCCTTTGGCACGGGGACTAAGTTTGGGGCCTGGATCAGGAGCTAGGCAGGGATTAAGCCAGGTGATAAGTGACTGGACCAGGATCAAGTCAGGGATTAAGCCAGGGTGCTCAGGGTCCAGCTGGGGACCAAGCCAGGGTGCTTGGTGACTGGATCAGGACCAAACCAGGGATTAAACCAGGGTGATCAGAGACCTGCTCAGGATTAAGCCAAAAACCCAGCTGAGGTGCTTGGGGGCCAGCCCAGGGTGGACATGGACTCCATCAGGGCCAAGACAAGGATTCAGCAGGGCTGTCATGGGGTAGATCAGGACCAAGCTGGGAACCATCCCAGGGTACTCTGTGACTGGACTGAGACCAAGCCAGGGTTCTTGAGGATGAGCTGGGAACCAAGCCAGGGACCAAGCCAAGGTGCTTAGGGACTGGATGAGGACCAAACCGGGATGCTTGGGGACCACATGGGGACCAAGCCAGCAACCAAAGCAGAGCATTCAGCGACCAGATCAGGATCAAGCAGGGAATCAAACCAGGGTACTCGGGGACTGGATCAGGACAATCCAGGGATGAAGACAGGACGATCTTGGCACCAAGCCGTGTCCTTGCACCTGTGGGTCCAGCCCAGGATGGGGAGGGAGCAGTGCAGGTGCCCAGGCTGGGCCACACACCCCACACCTCTTCCCCCCGGGAGAGGATGCTCCGGGGTGATCCCGGCCGGGAGCTTCACCGGGGGAGGCAAGGGGGGATCTAGGGGGCAGGGGGAGAGCAGGGGGATCCGGGGGGCTGCCACGGCAGCCGAGCCCGCGGTGTTCGTGGGGAAACAGGCAGAGGGAGCTGTGCGGGAGCAACGCGGCAGCCAGACGAGCCGGGCTCCGGCTGCAGAGGAGGAGGAGGCGGCTGCCGACGCTCGCCCTCCTCCTTCCTCCATCCCTGCATCCCTCCCTCCTTCCCTCACCATGCAGAGCCCCCCCTGAGCCCCCCAGCGCCCGGGGCACCCACCATCCCCAGGGTGCCCAGCAGCCCTCCCGCCACCCCGCCGGGGCCTTCAGCCTCTGCTTCCTTCCTTCCTTCCTTCCTTCCTCCTCCTCCGCCTTCTCCTCCCACCCCGGCAGCCACCACCCTCCTTCCCCAGGGCCTGCCTGGCATGGAGGTGCTGGCCACGGGGAGCCGGATGCTTCCCGCGGGCTGCATCGCTCCTGCCCCGCATCCCTGTGGCTGCATCGCTCCTGCCCCGCATCCCTCCGCGCCGGCACAGCCCTGAGGCGCTCGGCAGCCGCCTCCTTTGTGCACAGGAGCGGCTGTGTGGGCTCTGTCCCCCCACCCCGCAGCCCCCCGGCCCGGGGGTGGCCAGCGGGAGAGATGCTGCCCTCGCCGGAGGAGCCCAGCGCGGGAGGTCGGCGGCCACGAGCAGGTACGGGGCGAAACGGGATGGGATGGGGCAGGGATGCTGCGCTGGGAGGTGGTGGTTTATCCCCAGGATGCTCCTCACTCAGGGCCAACGGGGACGCAGCGGGGACAAAGCCGCTGGCAGGAGGTGAGGAGGGACCCGCCTCTCCCTGCTCCAGGGATTTCAGGGCGAAAAACGCACCCCGGATTTTCATACCCACCCACCCCTTCGAGCCCCCTGTGCCTCATCCCCAGCCGCCCGCGCCCACCACGGTGCTCCCACCCCGCTTCTTCCCATCCCTCTGGAGAGCCGGGGATGGATGGGGACCATCGACACCGGCGTTATCCTTCGCTCCGGCATCATCCACCCCTTTTCTCCATCCCCCCGCTTCCCTCTTCAACCTGGCAGGGGAGCTGCCCGCTGGAACATATATATTTATTTTTTAAGGGAGGGTGGTGTGCAGGAAAAATGTTAAACAATGCGAAGAGAGGCTCCATGATGAATCGCAGGTAGTGGCGCCGGAACAGCCCAGGGATGCTGCAATCTCCCGGCGCTCGGGAGCGTTTCCCGGCTCCGGATGCCCGGAGGCTTTATTGGAGTGGCCGCCGTAGTAATGACTCCACTAATAATTCCCTTAAATCCTGTTCTTTGCTGCGGGAGTGGGAGGGAGAAGAGGTTTTCTGGCCAGCGTAGGACCTGCCCAGGAGAAGGACCTGTGCTTCCCGATCCACCTGGGCCGGATCCTGCCTTGGTTTATGGCTGGAAAATAAGGGATGAGGGTGATTGGGTACTCAGGGAGACATGGCAGGGATCCAGGCCTGGGATACCCGTGGCACGATGCTGTGGCTTCATCTCTGGGATGAAAAGCGCCTTCTCATCCCATCGGCAGCAGCCGAAGTTGCCAGACGTGCTTTGTCCTCGCCGGGGTTCGGTCGGATCTGGGGGGGGGAGTGTGTTTTGTATCGACCCCAAAACTCAGCCAGGCAGGTTCAGAAACCCTCCCAGCTCATCTTCTTTTATTTTTTTTTCCATATATTTTTCACCTTCACTGATTTTTATTTTTTTTCCCCTTAAAAAAATGGTTTCCCAACCTCGTGGCTTGGTTGTGCTCCCCAGGGGGATGCTGAGCCACCGGGGATGCTGCCCTGGGGATCAGCACGGCTGGAGGGTTCTGTGGTAGCTCAGTGCTCACCAGCTGGTACTTTGGGGATGCTGGAGGGCTCAGAGGGATTTTAAGGCAGTGGGAAGAGCCCTTTGTGGGATATTACAATGGGATGAGCAAGGGATGCTTCCACCATGGGTGTTTTGGGGTGAAAGCGTTGCCATTTTTACTGTTGAATGAAAAATGAATGAAAAATGGAAATATTGTACCCTGATTTGTGCTTGAGGCTGGAGGCGCCCATGGCAACCTCCCAGGCTGGATTTTTACTGGCTTATCCTGCTCCACGAGGGTGGGGTTTTCCTCCCTCAGTATCTCAGAGAATTTTGTGAGTGGGTGATAAGCCAGGTCCCACAGGGACACTCACTTGCCTGGGCATGGAAAGCCCTCGTGTCCTCTGCACTGGGTAATGGGGGGGTCCCATGGATGGGTGAGAACTCTTGGGGATGAATCTTCTTCTGAAGCTGCATGAACTGATCCAGTTGGAGTGGGTGGTGCTTGGAGAAGGTGGATCCCAGCACTCAACCCCAGTGTTGGACACAGGGATGATCCTGGGGCTCAGAGACCCCTGACACTGCAGGAGCTCATTGTGGGTCCCCTCTGCCACCTTCTGTGGCAAGCTCAGGGTGGGTGGATGGGAAGAGATTTCCTGTGGGTTGTTCACCCTCCTGATGGCTGCGCTCTTCCCAAAGGGTTGTAAACCTTCCCAATGATTTTGCACCTTTCCAAGGGGTGGGAAACCTTCCCAACAGTTACAGCTCTTCCCGAGGCTTCATAGAATCGCAGAGTCAGCTGGGTTGGAAAAGACCTTTAAAATCTAGTCCAAAGGCTCCCCCAGGGGTTGTGGAGTCTCTCCCAGGGGTTGTGGAGTCTCCCCCAGGGGTTGTACACAGTCCCAAGGGTGGTGCAGCTTCTCGAGCACTGTGCAGCCTCCCAGGGGTTGTGCATGGGTGGGAGGAACACGGGAAGGTGGGATGGAGGCAGGGAGGAGACCACGAAGAAGAACCAAGGAGGGACTTTTGGAGACCCACCACCCCAATACCGCTAACCCCCCATCTCTTCCAGTGCCTGTCACCGGCCGATGCTGACACAGCCCGGAGCATTTCCAGCCCCCCCCACTCCCACGCCAGGGCTGCCCCCCGGCCATGCCCCAGCAGAGCCACGACCCCACCGCACGGGGCTGCTCATCCCATCCCACGTTCCCCGGGACCCTCCGGGCCGGGGTGCAGAGCTGAGGGATGGCCTCTCTGGACCTGCCCTACCGGTGCCCTCGCTGCGGGGAGCACAAGCGCTTCCGCAGCCTCTCCTCGCTGCGGGCACACCTGGAGTACAACCACACCTACGAGACCCTCTACGTCCTCTCCAAGACCAACAGCATCTGCGATGCCGCCGTGTTCCCCCTGGCCGCCGACGGGGCCCTGCTGACGCCGGCAGCCCGGCGGGACTACTTTGAGAGCACGTCCTTCCAAGGCAAGGACCAGCGCTTCTCCTGCGACCTGGTGCCCGCCGAGGAGCTGGAGCCGGCCCCGTCCTCGTCGCCCTCGCCCCGCTATGTCCACGAGATCGAGATCCCGCTGACGGAGATCTTCACCCGCGGCAAAGCCGTGGCGCCGGCGCCGCCGGCCGCGATGGACGCGGCCTACGAGGAGGGCTTGGCCCGCCTGAAGATCCGCGCCTTCGAGAAGCTGGAGGTGGACAAGAGGCTGGAGAAGCTGACGGAGGAGGTGGAGCAGAAGATCGCCTCGCAGGTGGGCCGGCTCCAGGTGGAGCTGGACCGCAAGAGCTCGGAGCTGGAGAAGGCCAAGCAGGAGAGCCTGCGGCTCAGCCGGGAGAAGCAGGAGCTGGAGGACCGGGCGTCGGAGCTGTCCCGCCAGGTGGATGTCAGTGTGGAGATGTTGGCCTCCCTCAAGCAGGACCTGGTGCAGAAGGAGCAGGAGCTCAGCCGCAAGCAACAGTGAGTCCTTCGCCCCCTCTCCCGGCTGTGGGGTGGGGGGAAATCAGGATCTGGGGGTGAATCCCAGAGAAACTGTGGATGCTCCATCCCTGGAGGCGTTCAGGGCCAGGCTGGGTGAGCAACTTGGTCTAGTGGAAGGTGTCTCTGTCTATAGAACTAGATGGTCTTTAAGGTCCCTTCCTGCCCAACCTGTTCCATGATTCTGTGGGTCCAGAGGAGCCCAACACCGTCACCAAACCGAGTACTCAGGCACAGTTCCCTTGGCAATGCCCATGAGCATCACCCTTCATCAGGTTTTGCATCTTCTCCCACTCAGTCAGTGCCCACACAGAGCACACTGAGCCCCTCCACGGCTGTCACACCAATCTGGGTCACGTCATGCCAGTCCTTGTCCCAGAGCCATCAGTGCTCCCAGGAAATGCCAGGCTTGGGATCACGGAATCATGGAATGGTTTGGGTTGGAAAAGATCTTAAATCTCATGTGGTTTCAACCTCCTGCCGTGGGCAGGGACAACTTCCACTGGAGGCATATATCCATCCTGCTGTCCTGCCAAGAAATGTGGTGGAGGCCATGGTGCAGCCCATCTCTAATCCCAAAGGGTGTCCCCCCAAATCCAGGACTGGTTCATCCCCTCTGGCTCCACAGCCAAATTGTCCATCCCTATTCAACCCGAGCATCCCATCAACCTTTCCCATGGCCATAAACATGAGAGGAGTTGCTTTGGCCTTTCCAAATTCAGGGGGTTTCTTCCAGAAGGAAGGTGGGACAGCCCAAGCTCTATGACCTCCATTTGCTTTTAGGACCATGGCACTGTCATCCTTATTTTCATCCCACATTCCCCACTCCATCCCAGTGCTGCTCCCAGAATTCCCTCCAATCAAGTGCTGGGTCATTTTGTTGCCCAAGAAAACTAGACCTTGTTCCTCAAGAGTTTCTCAGCAAATCTGGAGGCCACCATGGGGTGCAGAAAGTCAGTGAGGAGCAGGTTAATGGGAGACAGTCATGGATGTGCGGGGCTGGGAGCACTGGTGGGATTCCCCAAGGATTTGTCTTGATCCCCACCATCCTCAGCACATTCGTGAATGACTTTGACTCCAGAATCAAGACTATGGCTCAGTAAGAGGGTTCACAGGGTGTGGTGGGAATGGAGGTCCTGGGGGGGAGGAATGGGATGACACTGGGGCTGGATAAGGACAACACCTCTTGGTTTGGGGGTATATATAATATGGGACAGGCAATGGGGATGTTTGGGGGCTGCCATCAGCTGCCTCGTGGGTGTTGTCCAGGGGTGTCCTGGAGGGATGTGGTGGTGGAATGAGGAACACCAGCATGGACAGATCAGGAGCAGGGCCTGGAGATATGTAAGAGAGGGTGAAGAGATGGGTCAGATGTGCCTTAACTGGTCCATGGCAGAGCCTGGACAAGGTTACCACCTCAAAACTGGTTTTATGTCCCAAAACAACCTCCTGGACCTCCTTTTTTTTTTTTTGCAAAACTCCTCCTACCCCTTAACTGCCTCCTTTGGTCCCCAAACGCCTCCATCCAGAGAGATACAATCATACAATCCCTTGCCAGGCTGCAGAGAGAGCTGATGGTGAGGGAGGGTTTTCTCCTGGAGGTGAGGGAATCATCAGAAACCATTTTCACCTGCAAATCCTTCCCTAAAAACATTGTGGGGACGTTTCCCAGCCCTGACAGCTCTGAAACATCACAAAGCTCTTGTCCCCACGGGAGATTTTTGCTCCCAGGTTTTGCCAGGGGTGTTTTTCCACCCAGTCCATGGGAATGAGAGAAATGCAGGTGATAACCATCAGCATCACCTTACACCTGCTGCCCAGAGCACCATTTGCCTTCCAAATTTCCTGGGTCCCTCTCCAGGAGCCTTCCCAGAACATCAACAGGAGCTCTAAGGCTCAGCCTGCAAGTGGAAGGTTGGGGGGCATTTAAATGATGATTAAATGGTAATTAATAACCAGCAGTGGGAATTATGTCAATGAGGGCTGCCCAGTCCTTTTTCTTCGTGCTTGTACATGGTTGGTTGTGTGGTCAGGGGTCCAAGGTCAGCTGTGCACGGTCAGATGTGCCCAAGACAGAGGTACAAAGCTGTGTTTGTGCATCTTCAGAGGTTCCTGGATGGTGAGTGAGGGTGTGACAGGGACTGTACAACGTGTGTGTGTGTGTGTACCATGTGCAGTGCTGGGGTGTGTGTGACCAGCTGTACCCATGGGGTGTGTGCCTGTGGGGGCTCATAGAGTCATCAAATTGAATGGGTTGGGTTGGGTTGGAAGGGACCTCAAAGAGCATCCAGTGCTACCCCCTGCCCTGGTCAGGGACACCTCCCACTGTCCCAGGGGGCTCCAACCTGGCCTTGGACGCTTCCAGGGATCCAGGGGCAGCCACAGCTTCTTTGCCCAGCCTGTGCCTGGGCCTCCCCACCCCACTTGTGCTTTTGGAACATGTGTGCTCACTGGTGTGTTGGCTGTGTGTGCTTCCATGTGTTTTTGGGAAGTGGGTGAGGCTGTTTGTGCCTGGACACATGTTTGTATGGGCCCAGCTGGGGTCCCTGAGCTGCTGCCACACTGCACCCCAGAGCTGCTGCATTTTGGGGTGAAAGGAGCCCACCTGCAGGCTCACAGCTCCTGAGAACCTGCTAATTAACCTGTTAATGAGGGAGCCCTTCAACCACTGAGCTTAACGATGTCTGGGGCTGAATGGGATTTAAGGACATCAGGCTGCTCCTGAGGTCTTTGCTTTAAATCTGCCCTGAACAAGGCAGGGTGTCACTGCCACCCTCCATCACCCTGCCCACACCATCATCCTCCTCTTCCACCTCCTCCTTCACACTCGGGAGCCTGACTCCAGCGCTGGAAGTGATTTATGAGCTGCTGGGGATGTCACTTCCCCCTCAAAATCAAGGTGGCAACCCCTGCCCTGCGTGCTGGGAGCATCCCTTGGTCCCTGCTCTGCCCCAAACCATCCCGGGAGCCACCTGGGCTGGCAGATGAGGCTGATGATGGGATGATCATCCTTTACCCGCAGCTCAGCTCGGAGGCAGGGCTGGGTGGGGAAGGACCGGGGCGTCACCCACTGCTCCCTCCACGCAGGGAGGTGCTGCAGATCGACCAGTTCCTGAAGGAAACGGCGGCGCGAGAGGCCAACGCCAAGGTCCGTCTCCAGCATTTCATCGAGGAGCTGCTGGACCGGGCGGATCGGGCGGAGAAGCAGCTCCAGATCATAAGCAGCAGCTGCGGGACCACCCCCAACGGCAGCCTGGGACGCTGTGGGACCCCCGGGGCCAAGGCCATCTGCAGACCGGTACCTCCGCGGGCACAGGCACGGCAATGTGCCCTCGGGGCTCCTCTGGGCTCGGCAGGGAGGTGTAGGGACGCCCTGCCTCCTTCCCGTGGGGAAATGGATGATCCTGAGTGGGGAGATGCCGAAGAGAAGCTGCTGCTTCTCGGTGGGGATGTTGGAGATGCTCTTCTGCATCCCGCTGGGAACGGGCCTCGCCCCGAAATGCAGCTGCTGGGTGGGTTTTTGGGGGTTGTCTCACTTGGCCGTGGCACCCGTTTGTTGGGTTTTGCCACGTTCCATCTCCCCTGCAGAGAGACCGGCACCCGGGGCCGGGGGTGGCCGTGCATGGTCCGTACGGTGTGTCCAACCTGCGCTCCTCCTCCAGCACCGGGTGAGTGCCCAGCCCCGCCGCCTGCTTGGGATTGTGACGGGATGCTCCTTAACGGGGCTGAGGGGAAGGGGACGCCCATCCCAGCGAGCCCTGAGGTCAGGCATCCCTGTCCCCCCAGGGCCTCCAGCCGAGCCAAAGCCGTGTCCCAGAGCTCGGGATGCTACGACAGCGACAGCGCGGAGCCGTGTCCCACGGACGACACGGCCGACGGGCATCCCTACCCGGCACGGGACGGGTCCCGGGGCTCGGGGCTGCGCCGCCAGGCCATCCAGAACTGGCACCGCCGGCCCTACCGCAACAGCACCGAGGGGGAGGAGGGGGATGTCTCCGACGTGGGCTCCCGCACCACCGAGTCGGAGGCCGAGGGCTGGGAGCCGGACGCGCCGGGATCCGCCGCATCCCGACCCACCGGCGGCTGCCGGCTGACAGGTGGGACCGCAGCAGGCTCTGGCGGTGGGGTTGGGAGGACGGGGAGGTTGGAAGGTGGGGGACAGGGATGGAGCGTCCCTTACCTGCCTTCCTCTGTGTCCACCAGTGGCGACTGACGCTGGGTGTCCCCCAGCCAGGAGCGAGGGGGCCGGGGGCAAGGTGTGCCGGCTGGAGAGGGGCAGCCCGGGGCACTCCAGCGAGGTGATCAGCCCCGAGATCCTCAAGATGAGGGCGGCTCTTTTCTGCATCTTCACCTACCTGGACACCAAGACCCTGCTGCGGGCGGCCGAGGTGTGCAGGGACTGGAAGTTCGTGGCCCGGCACCCGGCCGTGTGGACGCGGGTGCTGCTGGAGAACGCCAGGGTGTCCTCCAAGGTACTGGCACTGCCCGGGGTGAGACCTTTCTTCCAGGGAGGTGAAGCTGTGCAGCATCTCCTTGATGTTCTTGCTGATGGTCGTGGGGAGGACACAGGTGTGGGTGTGTTGTGGGTAAGTGTTGCACAGGGAAAAGCTCCAGGGCAGGAGCTCGCACGTGCTTCCGTGTGTTTTTGTGGTCACCTCCCATGATTTTGTTGCACGGACTCTTGCACAGTCCCAAAATGTGCATCTTCACGTATGGCACATGTGTGGGCAGGTCTGTGCATGGCCAAGGATGGGTGGGGAACTGCAGGGGGTGCCCCCCTCAGTGACAGTGAGCCCTGTCCCCCCAGTTCCTGGCCATGCTGTCCCAGTGGTGCACCCAGATGCACTCCCTCACCCTCCAGAACCTCAAGCCACGCCAGCGAGGGAAGAAGGAGAGCAAGGAGGATTACATGAAGAGCACACGGTGAGTTCCCACATCCTGATCACCCTCCTCTCACAGCTGGAGCTGCTGATCCTCAGGGATAATGTCCCAACATCCCTTTTCCACTCATGGACACTGGCTCCTGCTGTGGGTTTTGGGTGTCCCAGAGCCACAGCTCCCATGGGACATGTCACCCTCCTGGGGTGGCCTTGGGCAATGTGAGTGTGGGCTCCCGTGACTGACCTGCCTCCATCCCTGCCAGAGGCTGCCTGGAAGCTGGTCTGGAGTCCCTGCTGAAGGCGACAGGCAGCAACCTGCTCATCCTGAGGATCTCCCACTGCCCCAACGTGCTGACAGACCGGTCACTCTGGCTGGCCAGCTGCTACTGCCGGGCCCTGCAGGCTGTCACCTACCGGTAAGGATGGCCACCAGCACCTTGGGCTTGGACACGGGGCTGGGAGAAGCTGGAAGCACCCATGGGGTGGGATGTGCTGGGGCCACTCTGATCCCCAGCCACATTCCCTATCCAAATCCATCTGAACAGGGGCAAAGGACCCACCTTTCCAGCAGCTGCCTCAGTGTCACCCAGCTTTCCTTGCAACTCTCATCCTCTTCTGGCTTGTTGGTCTGTACATGTTTCCCTTCCAGCTCCATTCCCACCATCCTGTTACTGATCAATCCCAGCTGGAGGCACAACCAAGGTCTTGCTATGGGGACACTGCTTTTTGTTAGAGGAGGATGAGGAAGGGGTGCTCAGAGAGGTCCCACTTCACTGTCACCCCCGATGAAGGCTTCTAATGGGGAGAAGAGAATCAGGGTCCTTCTGTCCTGGGAGGGTGGAATAGCTACCCTTGGCAGAGCTAAGACCCAACTTGGAGACCTTGCCCACAGTCAAGGTCACAAGTTCCTGGAAGTCACAGGTCCTGGAGGAGACCACTGATCTCTCCTTGGTCTTGGCCACCTTCTGAAGAGGCTCTGCCTCCTGTGGAGACAGGATTTACCTTCCCAACTCACCCTAGGAGGACGATCCTTGCTCCACTGCATCCCACAGACAACCACTTCAGCCTTGATATCCATTTCACCTGCAGCTGAGGTGTGTCCTCATCCATCCTTCAGGTGGGAAAGCACATCCATCCACCCCTCTGGTGTGGACCTCGTGAGCTCAGACATGGCTCTGATCAGAAGGCAGCCCAGAGCTGCTGGGCTTGACCCAAAGGCTCCTCCATCAGCACCTCCAAGGGCAACAGAGCAAGTCCAAGTGCTCCTGGCACATCTCTAACCTGTGACTCTGACTCATGCTCTAATTAACCTGCTGCTCTTGGCAACCTTCTTCAGTGTGAAATGCTCGAGATAACACCCTCCACTTATTTTTAGGCTTGCCTGGAGTTTTGAAGTAGGTCATTTGGAGTTGGGAAGCACAGCCTCGGTCACTGGGAGACATCCTGGTGTGGTGGAACAGCCAGAGGCCTCTGTCTGGGCTGGTGGCATCAGGATGATGCTCTCTCTCCTTGGTGCTGAGAAGCTCCTCTGGGCTCCACCCTGACTCACGATAAACCCACACCTCCACCAACCCCTGCATGAGTCCAGCAGCATCCCATGAGGTCTGTTTTGATAAAAAGCACCAAGGAGGAGCCCACAGCAAACCTCTGCAGTGACATCTGGCCAAGAGCCACCTACAGACCTGGTGGCACAACCCCAGAGCTGGGAGAGAGGCCACGGAGCAGCCACAGCCCATGGCTGGAATGTCCTTCCCACATCCTGGCACCTTCCCCATCCAGGCTGGGCAAGTGGCAAGTGAAACCAACCCAGTGGGATCTGCAAGGGTGTTCTATCTGCTCTCCAAGGGTACATGGCCTGGCAGTGTCAGCCAACCATTTGTCACCTTTGTGCACCTCCAACCTCCCCTTCAACCTCACATTCTTCCATTTTCCCTGACATTGCACATTCCATAGGCACAACTCCAGACAAAAATGCCTTCAGCCTTCCTGCACTGGGGGTGTTGGGCCTGGCTGGTCTGTGGGCAGCTCGTGGGTTACAAATAATGACCAGATTTGTACCTCCAGGTGCTCCAGGGAGCAGCAGAGAGGCTGCAGACTCAGCCCCCGGGGTGGCATCGCTGCCAGTGGTGCCACCACGTGTCCTGTGTGTTGTTCCAGGAGCTCGACAGACCCTGTGGGTCATGAGGTCATCTGGGCCCTTGGAGCAGGTTGCAGGGACATCATCTCCCTCCAGGTCGCACCTCTGCATCCGTGGTAAGAGTCATGGAATGGTTTGGGTTGGAAGGGACCCGAAAGACCACCCAGTTCCACCTCCCTGCCATGGGCAGGGACACCTTCCACTATCCCAGGTTGCTCCAAGCCCCATCCAGGCTGGACTTGAACACTTCCAGGGATGGAATTCTGTTAGGAAGACACCAGGTTGAGTGTGAGGGGTACCACTGGATTGGAAAGAAATTGGATGCCAGACCTCAATTTGATTGGGGAGGATCTTCATGGGATGAGCACCAATCCTGGAGACAAGACTAGGAGACCAGGAGCTCAGCCCCATCCTTCCCTGTGAGGGCTGGGAGCTGTTGAGTGTAAGCACCTCCCTGCCAAGCTGGGAATGTTTCCAGGGAGGCTGCTCACACCAGAGATGAGAGGGAAGCTGTGATGGCTCTGGCAGGTGACACTGGACATCAAACACTTGTCTGAGCTCCTCAGTGCTCACGTAACAGCAGCCCTGAAGGGCCTGGATGTTGTTGAAAGGGGAGACGACTGCAGTTCTCATTTTGGAAAAGCATTTTGGGGACATGAAGATGCTGATGGATCTCCACCCCAGGACATCTGGGTGCTCAGGAGCTCGTGGCTCACACAGCATTTCCCTCAGTTCTGTGCCACGGGGATGGCCCCTGGGCATTGCTCCTTGTCTGGGAGTTTTGTTGCATTGTCACATCCCTGTCAGCCGGGATCAAGGAGTACAGAGGGGATGTCACTTAGCAAGAAAAGCTGGATGTCAAGTCCTGGTGGCTTGTGTCTTCCCTGGGGGAAGCAGCACATGGCATGCTGGCTTCTCCACCTGAGCCAGAGCTCCAGGCTCCAGCTGCTGGTTTGATCAGTGCAACAGTTCAGAGCCTGATCCAGAGCTCCAAAGGCAGAACCATGGAATGGGTTGGGTTGGAAGGGACCTTAAAGCCCACCCCATTCCACACCCTGCCCTGGGCAGGGACACCTCCCACTGTCCCAGGTGGCTCCAACCTGGCCTTGGACACTTCCAGGGATGGGGCAGCCACAGCTTCTCTGGGCAAGGTGGAGGGTTTGTGGCACTGAGCTGCCTTGCCCTGGTGGCAGCAGAGGTTGCCCATGTGGAGACACCCCCTCACAGTGTGACCACCCCTGGGTTGGTGGGGCAGGAGGGATCCCAATCCCACGCCACTTCCAGGAGTGCTCGTGGGGCTTGGGCTGTACATTCCTGCCAGCCCTCCCCAGCTCTTTCTCCTTCATCTCCCCAGCCAGCAGCCAACACGTTTCAGCAACCGCTGCCTCCAGATGATCGGGCGGTGCTGGCCCCACCTGCGGGCGCTGGGCGTCGGAGGCGCCGGATGCGGCGTCCAGGGACTGGCATCCCTAGGTAGGCACCTCTCAGAATCCCAGAACCCATTAGCTTGGAAAAGACCTCCAAGATCACCGAGTCCAACCTGTGCCCAATTGTCACCCAGCCCAGAGAACTGAGGGACACGTCCAGCCTTCCATCAAACACCTCCAGGGGTGGGGACTCCAAACCTCCCTCCTTCTCCTCTGATGGGACAGGGAGAAGAGGACCTTGCTGGAGGCAGTGAGATGTCCCATGGGGATCTCAGTGGAGAAGCCCACCCCAAGGTCCATGGGTGCACCCTGCCCCTCTTCATTGTCTCCCATCCTCTCTACCACCCCTTTGCCATCAGCTCTCCTCCTCCCTTCCCTGTGGGGTGTTGATGTTGGATGCTCTGTCCTTCCAGCCCGAAACTGCATGAGGCTTCAGGTCCTGGAGCTGGACCACGTGGCCGAGATCAACCAGGAGGTCGCAGCCGAGGTGTGTCGAGAGGGTCTGAAGGGGCTGGAGATGCTGGTGCTGACATCCACCCCGGTCACCCCCAAAGCCCTGCTGCACTTCAACAGTGAGTAGCAATGCCAGGGAGCATCATCCATTCACCACAAAGCCACCAGATATCCAGATCCATGGATAAGATGCTGCCTTCCAGCCTCCCCCCCCCCCAGGAACCCGCTGGCAGCACTGGAAGGTGCTGGGAGCTCTGTGGAAGGTGTCTAAGAGGGGGTCCAACATCCCCCTGCCAAGAGTGGGTCGAGGAGAGCTGATCTTACCTTGGAGCATAGGGAGGGATGGAGACACTCCCTCCTTGCTCCCGACAATGGGATCCAAGACCTCGATGTCTGTGACACACCTGAGGTTCATCCCAGTGTGTCTGAGTTTGGGGTCACCCCATTTGCTGAAGGCATTTGCCATCAGGAGGGTCTGTCCTGGTGGTCACAGCTCATGTGACTGTGGTTGGACTTGCTGGGAACTTGCCCCTCTTGGATGGAAGAGCAAGGGTTTCCCAAGGAAATGGCAGGATGCTGTTTTGGAACAGAACAATCAGGGACCATCTTGTAGCCCAATGTTCTCCCTACAGAGATGTCAGTCAGCACAGCAGGTCTCCTCCAGCTTCAGGGTGAGGTTTCCCCACATGCATAAGGCCTTGAGGAGCACTGGGTGGGATTTGGGGTCCGTGGTGGCTGTGGGGAGGCTGTTTTCCCTCTAGGTGTGGAAAGTCCAGGTGCCATCTCTGTCCCTCAGGTGTGTGCCGGAACCTCAAGTCCATTGTTGTGCAGGTGGGAATTGTGGACTATTTCAAGGAGCCCCACAGTCCTGAAGCCAAGAAGATGTTTGAAGAAATGGTGAACAAACTCCAGGTAAAGGATGCCAGACCCAGGTAACACGTGTCACCAGCCCCATGGCAAGGATTTGAGAGGTCTCCCTCCCTCTCTCCCACACCCTGTGTCCTTCCCATGGAAGGGAATCTCCTCTTCCTCCCCTGTCTTGCCCATGGCAGGGATTTGAGATGCTGCCCCCACTCCCTCCCTTACCCCATGCCCTTCTCATAGTGGGGATTCTCCTCTTCCTCTCTCACCTTGTGTCCTTCCCGTGGTAGGGATTTGAGATATTCCTCCCTCTCCCTCCCTTGCCCTGTATCCTTCTCAGGGCAAGGATTCTCCTCTCCCTCTCTTGCTCCACCCTTCCCATGGCAGGGATTTGTGATATTCCCCCCTCTCCCTCCCTCACCCCATGGATCAGCAGGATGCCTGGATCCCCCACCAACCCCACTCTCTGCTCCTCTTCCAGGCCCTGAGGAAAAGACCTGGCTTCTCCAAGATCTTACACATCAAAGTGGAAGGGAGCTGTTAGACCTTCAGGGAAGCACAAAGCACATTCCCTCTTCTGCCCAGCGGGAGATGCCCCGTGAAACCAAACCCACCGTCCGCCGCTCATCCGTTGCCGGACCTGGAGCACGGATTCCCCGGCTCCTGCACAAGGAAACCCCTAAACTCTTGCAGGCCTTAGTGACTGGCAGCTGGAGCTCGTTCCCAGGGCCGGCTCGCGGGCGAGAAGGTGCTAATTAAGGACATTTTTTTTTTTTGGCTGCCTGAAGAGACAGGGCAACGCTCTTTCCCAGGAGGGAATATGGCTTGGAACCCCTATGGCTGCTCCTTGCCAAGGATCCACGTTTGGGGAATGTGTTTTTCTTCAAACTCTGTTTCTGGAGGGGGTTTGGGATGGTTTGAGGATCTCTCAGCCCATTCCATGAGCTCCTTGCAGAGCACTGGGCTCGGCGCTGCTGCGTCCCCGTCCTCTCCGTGGGATGATGGAGGTGGGGTGGGAAGGGGTTGTTCCTCCAGAGGAAAGGATGCCCAGCATTCCTGGAGAGTTTCCACTCGATTTAGTTTAACAGAGGGCTCCCAAACTTGGGACAATCCTGCCCAGAAACCAGCAGCCACCACAGCACAAGCCCTGGTGGCAGAGCTGCAT
This sequence comes from Serilophus lunatus, assembly GCA_013399895.1. NCBI lineage: Eukaryota > Metazoa > Chordata > Aves > Passeriformes > Eurylaimidae > Serilophus > Serilophus lunatus. The sequence goes on along the minus strand of VXBA01001102.1, from coordinate 97,226 downwards.
CTCGGGGGCTGTAGGAGCCAAAGGATACCAGAAGAGATGACTCCCCTTCCAGAGGTCTCCAGCCTCGCTTCCTCTCCACCAAAACCTTCCTGCCAAGGCAATAAACCATCTCCAAAATCCTCTTCCACCAGGAAACATGAGTCATGCTTCTGTTCCCACCATTCAAGTTGTCCCATGTGGAGAGAGGGACTGGCATGAGACATCCATGTTTGCCATGTCCTTGCCTTCCTGAGCAGCCTGAAGGAGAAATCCTGGCCAAATTATCCTGAAATCCAAAGCTGCTGGTGAAAGCACCAACCAAGAGCCCTGGCTGACCCTTATCTATGGCCATGGCTGCTTTTTTAACTCTGCTTTTTCCTTCTGGGTGTCTCCTGCCTACAAGGACGTCATCATCCCCAAAATACCCTTTTTTTCCATAGGAAAAGGCTTTGGAAAGGCATATGGCAGGGCCAGGGGTCCCATCCTCCACCCTGGGGAGAAGGTACCAGGAGGTGCCCATGGAACTGGGGACACCCATCACAGCACTGCCAGCAGTGGGGCCTTAACCTGCTCATCCCGAGCCCCAGCCAGGTGCCCTTGGATTCAAGGGGCTGAGCAGAGAGCATCTGACCAGGAAAAGCAGATTTTGGGAGGTTTTTCCTCTTCTCTGGACCAGCATTGGAGTTTTTGATGCCTGTTGTCCTCGCAGCCCTTCCCAGGGCATCTGCCCTTCCCAGCCTTCCCGGGGTGACACGGAGCAGATCCATCCTGGTACCACATTCCTCATCTATGGAGACCTCAGCAGGGGCTGCCAGCATGACAACAACCCACGGGGATCCTGAGGGGAAATAACATCGATCCCAAATCACTGAAGCTGGTGGGGGGGTTGGTTGGAGGCAGCTCCTGGATCTCCAACCCCACCTCAGGAGAGCCTTCATCCACCCTTCATCCCATCCACGCTGTCTCCTGAAACAGGGTAAGGGATTTTTGGCCATAACCTCCCCTCTGAAGCACCTCTGCTCCCCCTCTGACCGCAGCTTTCCAGGAGAAGGGTGTTCCCTGTCTGCACAGAATGTGGGAGCCCCAAAAAAACACCTGCAAGAAACTACTGCATCCCACCTTATCCCCATGGATGAGCTCCCTGGCACTGGGACCTGCTGTGCCCACCATGGGTTTACCTCCACCTGGGGAAAACTGGGATACAAGAATTCCAGGGGCAAGAGGACCAAGGGATGCCCTGACCAGCAAAAAAAAAACAAACCACCCAGCAAAGCTACAACCCCCTCGGGGACCATCTGATCCCGATCCCAGGAGCAGAGATGTCAGAGACTTGGGAAATTCCCTTAACAAAAAAAACAAAACAGAACAAAATAAGTATTTATTTCTATAAAGAAGGAAAAAAAAAAGATTTTAAAGGAAAATTATATACTCAGCATGTTTATACACTCTATGCTTAAAGACTATCGTGGTGGAGAGTCGTGTCTGAAGACTGAAGGCGGCTGCTCTGGGTTTTCTGGGACCCTCTCCCGGCCCCTCCAGGCCGTTGGGAAGGCAAGGATGGGGTGATGGAAAGAAAGGGAGATGTTGAGGACTCTTGGAGGAACGTTCTGTGCTCACCAGTGGTGTTGGTGGCCGTGTTTGTTGGTGGCTTTGGAGCTGGGTGTGCGACATTCCCATCCCTCCACGGCCACAGGGGGGTTGGAATTCACAGCAGGACGCCCTTACTGGAATCTGGTGCTTCAGTGTGTCACCAAGACCAGAACAAACCATCCGCCTCCCCTTGGGGCATTCCCAAAGAAATCCAACTCGGCCAAGCCACGTTTTTACAAAAACCCTCTGATGACGCAAGACCTTGAGCAGGTTCAAGGCTTAGAAGATGGAGAGTGGGGTTTTCTCCCCACTTTGGTTGGGTTTGAATGGATCCCTCCCTCCTCACCCTCCTCCTTGGAAGGCAGCTGGCACGGGGACACAGGTGCTAACGAGGGCCCTGCATCTCCTGGTGGCTCCTAATTGCCCGGCTTGTTAACGAGCTCATTAACAGCTCTGTATTTCTTTCACTGAAATGTCATACTGATCCTTTCCCTGCTGCTTTCCCCCCCTCTCATCCAGCTGCTTGGCCCCTTCCCCCTCCCTTCCCTAGGGATGCTTCTGGCCGTAGGATTCACCCCCTGGGTCATGGAGTTTCAATCCTGTTTCCTCTGGAATTGATGGGAATGCACAAAAACACCAAATTCCCTGGGAAAAACCTTGAACCAGGCAGTGTATCCAGGGCTCAGCCCCATTCCAGGTCCTAGAGAAGCCCCAGAGAGGCTCTGCGATGACAATCCCCAGCAAAATCCATGGATCCAGGGTGAGAATTGGGGGCACAGTGGGTGCCAGAACTGGCAGGGGGTGGATGGGTGGTGGTTGCAGACGTGGCTCCTCCTGCAGGACCAGTTTGAGGGAAGATTTATTCCTTTCCTAACAAGTTTTCCCATGGCTGACATTCCTAGCATTCCAGTTTGCTGGAATTTGGGTGCTGGTCAGGGATCTAAAAAGGAACATCACCAAAGCCAGTTTGGGGGTCGAATTTATCCCAAATCCATGGGGGCTTTTGCTCATGATCCATCCCTCTGAGCCCCCAGGAGCTGGGAATGCTCCTGGGATCAACTGTCTTATCCCTGTGCCTCCAGTTTGGGGGATCCAGGGCATCAGGGCTCAAGGAAAATGGGAACCTCCAGGAAGGCTCTTTATCCCACTTTTTGCCATGTGTCCTGTTCCCAGCTGCCACCACAGGCACAGCTTGTTTGGAATCCCCCAAGACTCTGAATTTAGGAATTTTAGGAAAAGTGTTGATAAAGACACATAAAATGGTTAACAAATATTTTCTTAGAGCCCCAGGAGTTGGGGCATCACTTTAACCTCTCATTTTTTGGGGGGGAAACTGCAGGTTGGGATGGAGCAAAAAGCATTTGGGAGTTGGGAAATGAGGAAATTCTTTAAAAGGAATGAGGAGCAGGGAGATTTTAGGAACTGGAGATGGTTTGTTGTGACTCTTTGTTGCAAGATAGGGATGAGACCTTCCACATCAGTGGGAGGCAAAATAATCCCTGGGGAGGGTGAGAAAAGTGAGGAAAAGCTGCTGCAGCAGCAAGGAGAGGAGGGAAAGCTGCCCAAAAGCAGGAAAAATGGGATTTTCTGATATAGCCTCGGGATGGAGCCCCTGGGAAGGGGCACCGAGGCAGGTTGGGGCCGGGGACAAGTGGGTGCAATGGTGTGGGATGGCTTTTGGGAAGAGAAGGGGTAGTGCACAGTTGCTTTGAGATAATCAGAGGAGATAATCAGTCCAGAAAAATAGAGATTTATAAATCCAGGGATTGGGATCCTTTCCCTAAAGCCCTGGCAGGTTTGCTCTGTCAGTGAATTCCGAGGGGCCCTGTACAGCCCTCTCCCCCCTCCCCAAAGGTAGTAAGTTGCCTCCCAAGTTATTTTTTTAACTCTATATAAATTTAGGTCTATTTTAGTCTTTTTGCAGCGATGTGCCAGTGTCTGGAGAACCAAACATCCCTTTTTTTTCCCCTTCTACCCTGTGGTCCTTTGATGCTAAACCGGGTCCTCCGTGTGAAATCCAAGGGAGAATGTTGTCCTGGAGGAGGGGGGTGTTGGGATCAGGGTGTGACTGGAGGCTCCAGGTGGGTTTGGGGGGAGCAGGGTCCAACTCTGGCCAGGGGACCGTGTTTTTAGCACTTTGGTTGGAACTGTCACCTGTAGATGCACTTTGATGTTGTTGCTTTGAAACTTTGGCGAGTGTAAACAATGTGTATTTAAGGAATTACAAAAAAACCCAACATCCTCTCCCCCACCTCCCCCCCAAAAAAAGTGTGTAAAGAGCTATTTTATGATTCAGTGTTGAATAAAGACTCTGGAGATTGAGGTGGGTTTTTACTCTCCTGGGGGCCACACTGGACCCAGAGCAGCACCAAACCAGTGAGACTAGTTGGTGTCTGAGGCTTTACTGGAAGCATCTTCCTCCCTCTCTCAGGAGGCCTGTGGCCTTCACTGGTCCAGCTCCATGAGGCACCAGGACAAAGTGGGATACTGGGGGAACAGAGTGATGGTGGTAAAACACTGGCACAGGTTTCCCAGAGAAGCTGTGGCTGCCCCATCCCTCCAAGTGTTCCAGATCAGGTTCGAGCAACCTGGGAGAGGGGAAGGTGTCCCTGTCCATGGAACCATCCTGTGATTCTATTCTCTGTTAACACTTCCAACCCACCAGATCCAAGTCTCCACATACTCCTCCAAGCAGATTTCTCTGCCAGAGTCACCCCAAGCCCCTGGATCCATCCCTGAAGCACCCACACAGTTCCCTCCCCACAGCCCCAGAGCTGTACACAGCTGCTGCCCCAAACCTTCCATGAAGCCAAGGGCAAGATGTAAACAGGCCCTGAAGCAAAAGCCAATAAAAATGTCACTGAGCAGGATCAGAGAGCTCTGAGAATCCATCCTGGGACATGCTCAGACTCTGTCCTGCTTCCTAGCACCACACCTGCTTTGAAACAGGGCAAAAACCACCTCGAGAGGGTGACTTTTTAACTCTAAGCACGATCTACAACCCTGCAGAACGGAGGCCAGAGGAACAGCCACTTTGCCACCGAGACAAACTCATCCTTTTATTGTGTTGCAGCCTGGCTTTCAAACCTCCCCAGCAGGAAAAAAGAAAAAAATCAAAAAATACCGATATAAATAGGAGAGCAAAGCCCACCCTCACTGCACCCCCTGCCAGCCTGGAAGGGCAATGCCGAGGGAAACGCTGGGGCAGAGCAACTCCCAGAGCTGCCAGGGCCAAGCTCCGACTCTTAATTAACACAACCGGCGCTTGCCCGCGAGGCCCCGGAAGCCGCCGCCGCCGTCTGGTGAGGAGCCCGTTAATTAACCCAGACCTTCGTTAGCCCCGGGGGCCTCTCAGTGGTTGTGGGGCCGGGCCCGGCCGCGGCCGCGGGCGCCGGGAGCGGCTTCCACGGTGGAGCGAGGGTTCTTGATGGTCTCGTCCACGGACACGATGAGACAGGCGGCCTCCGAGGCGGCCGTCAGGGCGTTGGTGCGCACCACGGCCGGCTCCCACACGCACGCCTCGAAGTTGTCGGCGATGTCCTCGTTGGTGACGTCCACGCCGAACCACATCCCGCCCTGGGGGACAGCACGGGGCACGGGGGGTTGGGTTTGGGGAAAGGCAAACCTGCGAGGTGTCCTGTCCTGAGGGGATGGCACAGGGGGTTGGGAATTTGGGGAAAGGCAAACCTGCGAGGTGTCCTGTCCTGAGGGGATGGCACAGGGGGTTGGGAATTTGGGGAAAGGCAAACCTGCGAGGTGTCCTGTCCTGAGGGGGCAGCACAGGGGGTTGGGATTAGGGGAAAGGCAAACCTGTGCTGTGGTGGAGGAGGATCCTGTCCTGTGGGGAAAGCATGGGACACGGGGGGGTTGGGGAAAGGCAAACCTGTGCTGTCCTGTCCACAGGGGACAGCACGGGGCACAGGGGGTTGGGGAAAGGCTGTGAGGAGGAGGATCCTGGCCTGAGGGGGCAGCATGAGGCACAGGGGGTTGGGATTAGGGGAAAGGCAAACCTGTGCCCTGTCCTGCCCTGAGGGGACGGCACAGGGTACAGGAGGTTGGGATTTGGAGAAAGGCTGTGAGGAGGAGGAGGATCCCAGTAGGATGGGGTAACATGGAGCACAGGGAGTAGGGATTTGAGGAAAGGCTGTGTGGAGGAGGAAGACTGGAGGGAAATGCCAAAAAGAAAGCCGAGCACGAGGCTTTGTTTTCAGCTGATGGTGCCTCATGAAAGAGGAGGCTCGTTGTGTTTTAGGGTCATGGAATTGGGTTGGAAAAGACCTCGGAGATCAGAGTCCAACCTGTGACCAAACACCACCATCCACATCCAGTCTTTCCTCAAACCCCTCCAGGGATGAGGACTCCACCACCTCCCTGGGCAGCTCATTCCAATGTCTGAGGAAGCTCTAGGAGCCTCACAGGACTGATTCCCACTCCACTGCTGCCTCACTCCCCATCCCACAGCCCCAGGTTTTGTATCCACTCATTTCAGGGCATTCCCACTGCACCATCAGCAGCAGGATGAAATATGGTGGGAATAAGAGAAGCCAAGGAGCAACTTCCAACCACTAGAATTATGATCTCCACAAGATCAGCAATCGGGACCTTCAGCCTCCAGCTCCTCTGGAAAACAGAGGGCTCAGCCAACTTCTGACTCCTTTAATGTTTAATACAGCAGCTCCCTCCTGACAAATGATGCACTTTTAAGAAGCAAATCAGACCTCCCAGCTCTGCAAGTCACCCGACAGATGGGATCAAAGGGAAAACAGATCCTTTCCCTTTATAGCAACCTGTGCTAAGCCCACACTTGATCTGGAAACAAACACAGCGTTGAATCAAAAGGGACACGAGTCTAACAAGGGCTCAGCTGAGTCACACGGGATCTGACAGCTCCAGGAAAAAAACTCATCAGGGAGAAAGGAATCACACACACACACTGTTTGCCCCCTGGGTTCTCAGCTGGCCCTACCTGTGCGTGCTTGGCCCGGAGCTTGTTCAGGATGTTGGTGGCATCAAAGCCGGCGTTGTCGCAGAGCTGGCGGGGAATGATCTCGAGGGCTTTGGCATAAGCCCCGATCAGCAGCTGCTGCTTGCCTGGAATGGTCCTGGAATAGTCCCGGAGGTACTTGGAAAGCTCCATCTCTATAGCGCCCCCGCCGGCAACGACCGAGTCGTTCTGGAAGGAAAGGGGAAACACTCGCATTCCAGGGACGGGGAGAGTGGGAATCCAGGCTGCTGCTATCCCTGGCAGTGCCTGACAGCTTTCTGGGAACTTCAGGAATAGCCCAAGGTCCTGCAGTGGCAGTTAGCAGCTGCTCATCCCAGCTACGCACGGGATAAAGGGGGATTTGGGGAGGGATGGCAACTCACAGCCCACTCGGGCCAGGAAAATTTCCCTCACTTCCATAAAGCACCCAAAAACTAAAGACATTGGCAGCAGGACCTTGTAGCTCAGTTCTGCTGTTCTGAAAAGAGATCAGGATGTTCTTTCTAAAGGCAACAGTTCCCAAAATCTTGACGTGCTTCTTCCCAGCCCCTCAGGACATGCAGCCTCAAAGCTGGTTTTAACCCAAAACTACCACATTAACACATTTTTATGTGTAACCCAGAAACAATCACAGCTTGGCAGCATCACTCAGGACCAAGGGCACATCCAGAGGGGCCTTGGATTTCTCCTGGTGCTCCCAACCTGCCTTCAGAGCCAGGGGACTGTCACCCTCTCCCAGTGGTCACCAAAAGCGGGAACAAGTGGATTTACAGGCATGGACACACACGTGCCATCAATCCTGCTGTTCAAACCTCCTCAAGATCCAACCAACACACCCAGGAGTTTTGTCCCTTTAGGATGGAGGATGGAGCAAGCCCAAGTTACAGCTGTGCAGAAGAGAAGTAAAGACCCAGGCGTGCCTGGAAAGCAGCTGGAAACGCTGCCAAAGCCGTGCTGAGTTGGCCAAGGAACAGCACTTGAGTTAATCAATTGGATGCTCCTCACTCCTGGTCTCTCCACAGAGCCCACAGCCAACCTCTGGAGCATGAAAAGGTTTCCAGGAGGAGATCAGCAAGGCCAGTGCCAATCCTGCAGGGAAGCAGCTCCCCTGGGCCTTACCTTGATTGCTCTCCTGACTATCATGATGGCATCGTGCAGGGAGCGCTCCGTCTCCTCCATGAACTGCTCCGCTCCCCCTCGCAGGATTATCGTGCAGGTTTTGGCCTTGGGGCAGCCTGTGAAGAAGTTGTACCTGCCAAAGGCAGAGGGGAGAAGGGGCATGGTGATGGAGAAGTGGTGCTGCTGCTGGGAAGAAGCCCACACCCACAGCAGTGTGGGAACAGAGGAATTCTGGACAGGCCAGATCCATGCCTGTCACTCTGATCCACCCGTGTCACCCTCACAGTGCCCCAGCAGATCTTGGGCCAGGAAGGAGCAGAGCCAAGGAATACACAAGTGAAATCCAGGAAAATCCACTCTCTTCCTGTTGCCAGGGATTTGCAATGAACTGGTGCTCCCAATTTTCACTTGGCAGGAGCACAGATGTCACCAGCCAGCTCCAAACAGGAATTCTCCTCCAGCAACAGGAAGGATTCCAGTGTACAGTCCTCAGCTTCAACTGCACTAAGGTGTCACTATAGAATTCCAGACGAGTGCCACAATCAGCACCAAAATGTGTTGCTTTTCTATTACAAATGAAGCAACACCAATGTGCTTTCCACAAGGCACTGGGGAATAAGTACATGTATTTTCAAAAGCAAGACTTAAAGGCAAAATTTAGAGGAAATCCTGCTCCTGCCCCCTTCCTCAGCCTCAAAAAGCAGCTTTTGCATACAACAAAATCTTTGCCTTGTAACAACCTTGTTTTCACACCAAAACCTTGGGAAATACTTGAACCTTCCAATGCTTCAACTTGAATTTTTCCAACTGCTATTAGAGGACTTGCCAGGTACTACAGGTTTACAGAGGGTGTATTTACCTTTCTCCCCCAATCTGAGTCTCCTCAAAGAGTTCACACCGGCCCAGAACATCATCTGACAGGGCATTGACACTGGTCTGGATGGATCCACCACAGGCCTGCATGGAGCACAGATAAAGGGAGGAATTACCAGTAAGACAATCCAGACTAATTTCCCACTCCTTAGGGACAGCCCAGCTGTTTACATGATGTAAACCCATCCTGCAGGCCAGATTCATGAAAACTCTTTAATTTCCTTCACAGGCTCCACAAAATCCTCGACAGCAAAACGAGATTATGCAGCACCGAAGTGCTGACTCACAATCCAGAAAATTACACAAAGAAAGCTCAGGGAAAAAAAAAACATCCTAGTGATGGGACAGGCAAGAACTAGGGAAAATAAACCTCTCCTGATGGAATGAACTGGCCTTAATCAGAGAAACAAAAGAGCAGTGCAGATGCAATTAGCGTGTGATTGTTCATTCCGTCGAGGAACGGCTTTGTCTGTGTATGACAACTGGAAATAACCACATGGGCAAACACCATGTGATTTTTCATGTTAAATCTTTGCAAGGAACAGTGTGTTCAGACACAGGGAACCAGCAGCCTGGTGCTGTTAGAACTGAATCAAGCAGCTCTCACCATCATTGTCCTCTTGAGATCCTCCTCCGGGACGCGGCCGGCACAGAACATGTCCCTGTCAGCGAAGTACTGCGTGGCCACATCCCCGATGGGAAGCTTGGACAGGACAACTTTGGCTCCTGACTTGTGGATTTTGTCTAGTTTGTCATACAGGATGTTCCACTCGGCATCCACAATGGCCTGGTAATCCTGGGAAAGGATGAGTCCTCGTGTTACAATGGATTGGGAATGCTCTCCGTGCAGCCCCGGCACGTGGTGATTTCAGGCCCCTCCGTTTTATGCCACTGCCCAGATGGGGACCTTGTTTGCTTAAATTTGAGGTGGCTCTTTCAGCATTCCAAGCACTGCTTAATAAGCCTTCCCTGGAAGGCCACTTTTTGGGCACAGGAAGCCACCACACAGCTGTTGGCTGAGCACAGTACAGCTGGGACACAGACGTGTCCTAAACCTGCTGAGATTCCAACATTTCTCCTCCCAAATCAGGCAGCACAACCCACTGTGCATTTTCCAAGGGGAAAGATGGGCAGAAGGGAACCTCATTTATCACACAATTATAGAATGGTTTGGATTGAAGGGACCTTAAAAGGTCATCTATCCCAAGCCCCTGCCATGGGCAGGGACACCTCCCACTGTTCCAGGTGGTTCCAACCTGCCCTTGGACACTTCCAGGGACTCAGGGGCAGCCACAGCTTCTCTGGGAATTCCAGCCCAGCCCTCCCCACCCTCCTAGGGAAGAATTTCTCCCCCATATCCCTTCTCTCCCTGCCCTCTGGCACTGGGAAGCCATTCCCTGTGTCCTGTCCCCCCCCAGCCCTTGTCCCCAGTCCCTCTCCAGCTCTCCTGGAGCCCCTTCAGGCTCTGCCAGGGGCTCCAAGCTCTCCCTGGATCCTTCCCTTCTCCAGGGGAACCCCCCCAGCAACCCCAGCCTGGCTCCAGAGCAGAGGGGCTCCAGCCCTGGCAGCACCTCCATGATCTTCCTACCTTTTATCCCACTGGATAAGCAGCCACATCTCCCCAGGGATGAGGCAGCAGGACAGGCCCTTTGGCTCTTACCTCCACCGTGTTGACTCTGACTTCAGCATTGTCCTTCTCAGCTTTGAGCTCCAGCTCCACATTCAGGAGGGCAATTTTGGGAGACTGGTACTTCTTGGGCTGCATTTCAAACCCAGCATAGGAGAAAGTCTTCTTGAAGGCAACCCCAGCCACCAGCTGCGAGTCCTGGAACACAGGGATTTGTGTTGGGTTCAGTCTCCCAAGGTTTTCTCCACAGGGTGAATATCTCCCACAGGAGACTCCCTGCTTCCAGAGGCCTCATTTACAAAGCCTTCCCAACACTGGCTCCTTTGATTAACCCACTTTTACAGGAAATAAGCAGCAAGGATTTCTCTGTGCTCACAAAAGGAGCTTCAATCACTTCCTCTCTGGCCCTCAGGACAACAGAGTCAAATGCTACTCAGAGCCCCAAACTCAAGGGGTGGAGCAACCTGTTCTCTCCCTGAACTGTTTCCCATTCCTACCCTTTGAACATGGATACTCCTCATCCACAGCCCCACTCAGGGATGGGTTTTTTCCCCTCTGGTTTGTTTTTCCAAGCTCCATCACCACCTCCAGGGTTGTTCTGCAGCTTTTGCCCAACACTAAACTCTGAAGCGAATCCATGGCCGGGAGAAAAATCAGGATCTGAATCCTATTCCACAGTGGCAACTTCCAAAGATTCCTATCATGTATCCAGTATTCCAGCACTAACCTTAAACCACACATCCCAACTGCCCTGCCCATCACTAGACCAGCTCCTTCAGGAAGTTTTCCTTGCATTTTTCCCAACTCAGCAATCCTACATGCAACCAGCACTTTTGGATCCAGAAATAACAAAAGACTTCTCAGTAAAAAACCTCAAACATTTCATTAATTGCAAATATATAAATGGAATTTATAACTTATATTAATTTTGACCAGTAACAACTGCTGAGGGCAGTGAAGTAAGTGTATTTGGCTCAAAAACCCCACATTTTCTATCTATGGAAATTTAGCTCTATTTCCCAAGTTTTTTCCTCACTTTGGGAATTCCCAAGCCAGGCTGCATCTCTGTGATCCCTGTCTCCCAACCCTTCAGGACAGGCTCCAACAGAACTTACTTCCAAAGCTCCTCCTTGCACTTTCTTTATCCCGATCATTTTGAGCTGTAGCAAGTCATCCAACATCATGACAGCATCTACAACCATTTTGGAGAAAAACTCCTTGCTCTGGGAGATCAGCTTAGAGCTCAGGGCTGTGGCTGCACACTTTTCCAGGAGGCTTCTCTGCTCACTGCAGGAGAGGAAAAACAAGGCCTTGGTCGTGTGCCAAAGCTTTTCACAAGCCTCAAACACTGTGTGGCTTCATTAACCACAAAATCCTTTGGGTTGGAAAATCCTGGAAGATCATTTAGTCCAGCACTGCCAAGGCCACCACTGCCCCATGTCCCCAAGTGCCACATCCACAGGGATCTGAAATCCCTCCAGGGATGGGGATCCAGCCCTGCCCTGGGCAGCTGTGCCAGGGATGGACAACCCTTTCCAGGAAGGAATTTTCCCCAGTATCCAATTTAAACCTGCCCTGGCCCAGCCTGAGGCCGTTCCCTCTCCTCCTGGCCCTTGTTCCCTGGGAGCAGAGCCTGACCCCCCCCCCGGCTCCCCCCCCCTGGCAGGGATTGCAGAGAATTCCAGGGGCCCCCTGAGCCTCCTTTGCTCCAGGATGAGCCCCTCCAGCTCCCTCAGCCCCTTCCCAGCTCCCTGCCCTTCCCTGCACACCCTCCAGCCCCTCAATGGCTCTCCTGCCTGAGGGGCCCAGAATTCTCTCTGATAAAGGCAAAGATCAGCTCCCTCCTGTCAATGTGGAGAACAAGGAACACCTGCAGATCCCAGACTGCCAAATCCCAGTCTCCCTGTCAGAGCCTGAGCATCAGCCCAGCACTGATCACCTGGACTGGCTTTTAGACACCTAAAACCAGAGAACAGGAGGTCTCAGCATCCTCTCCCTCATCCAAAGGCAGGTAGAAGTGTCTGAAATTCTCTAAAGGCAGCACATTCTCCTAAGTATTAACACAGCGCAGTGGGTGATACAAGGGACACCAGGGAAATATGGGTCCAGCTGCAGGATCTGTCCCTCCAGTTCCTGCTGACCATGGGCATACCTGTATTTCCCACCACAGGACAGCATTTGGCTGGATTTTTCAGCATTTGGTTTGGACAACTCACTTCTTTCAGATGGTTATTGAGTTGAAATATTTCAAATTTATTATCAAGGTCACAAAAACGACTTAAAATCCAGGGAGGAAATGAACTCCAGCACTCTCACCTCAGCTGAGGGGATCCTTTCCTGAGTGCTACAAACTCTCTCCCTTCATGTGTGCAACAGCTAAAAAGGGATCTGATCCTCAGAGAGGTGCTGAGATCTAACCCTGCCTCCAACTGCAGCAGGAGCTGCAAGTCTCCACCACAGCAAAAAAGAAATCAGGCCACTTATTTTGGTGCCCAGCTCCCCCCGTGGGCACTGGAAGACACTGCCCTGATTATCCCCTGCTGCCAAGTCCCTCTGGAAGAGCAGGAAATTCCAAATAATTTGAGGACAACCCCAGTGTGGGGCTGCTGCTGTTTGGTCTGACCTCAGGCAGAGCCACAGGAGGATTCAGGGACACCCTCACAGCAGCTCAGTGAAGCCCAGGAACACAACCAGGTCATCTCCATGGAAAACTTACTCTTTATCTTCCTTCTTCACGGACACAGCGATGTCTTTGATCTTGTTCACAGCCTGTCAGGACACACAGCTGGATTAATGATTTATGCTGCTACACTCATCACATCTCCAACTTCTTTGGATTTTATACATCTTTTGTTCTCTGCTTCAATGTCACTGAAGTGGAATTTAAGCCACTCCACTCCTTGCAGCACAGTCATTCCAAGAAACACCCCGATTTAAGAGGAGTGGGAAGAGTTGCTCCGCTGTTTTCAGCAGAGATCCTCGGAATCAAAGGGCTATTGAGGGAGTTCATCTTCAAAACCTCATCTTAAGGGAACCAACAAAACAAAAGGTTTACTAAGGAGTGGTAGAAGTTGGGAGAACAGGAAGGAATTTTCCCATTTAATCATTCTTCCCTGGAAAAAAAGCATGAAGGAAGCGAGGGCACTCCAGAGGCACTAACTGGTAACAACAACTCCAACACCAGGGAAGGCAGCAGGAGATGGCTCCTGTCACTCCCCACGTCCATTCAGCACTGAGTTTTCCCTGGAAGTGTGTCATTATCCCTCCCTGGCACAGAATTCCTCTCCCCAGAGGCTCCCAACCCCCTCACCAGCTGCGTGGCCGTGCGGAAGGCACGGATGATGATCTGGGGATGGAGCCCTTCCTCCACGTAGGGCTTCACCTGCTTCAGGAATTCTGCAGCCAGTAGAGTTACAGATGTGGTGCCATCGCCAACCTGCATGGACAGGGAACAGTGTCACCCACACGGGGCTGCAAAACCATCTCTGCTTCCAGAGGAATCAGATTTCAGGGGTTTCTCTTGTGGGTGGAGTCCTTGGTGATTCATGGAATGGCCTGGGATGCAAGGGATCTTAAAGCCCATCTAGTTCCAGCTCCCTACTGTAGCTGGTTCTACTGTCCCAGGTGGCTCCAGCCTGGCCTTGGACACTCCCAGGGATCCAGGGCAGCCACAGCTTCTCTGGGAATTCCATCCCAGCCCCTCCCCACCCTCCCAGCCAGGAATTCCTTCCCACTATCCCATCTCTCCCTGCCCTCTGGCACTGGGAAGCCATTCCCTGGGGCCTGTCCCCCCAGCCCTTGTCCCCAGTCCCTCTCCAGCTCTCCTGGAGCCCCTTCAGGCTCTGCCAGGGGCTCCAAGCTCTCCCCTGGATCCCAAACACAGCAGTTCCAGGACATCCATCTGAGCAGCACCATTGGGGGTGTGCTGGTGGCAGAACTTGGCTCTCCAGTATTTTAAATATTGGGAGTCAACATGTGCTGATCTCAGGCTTGGATAACCTGGGATAGAGGGAGGTGTCCCTGCCCAGGGCAGGGGGTGGGATGGGATGAGCTTTAAGGTCTCTCCCAAGCTCTCTTCCATGATTCTGTGTCCAAGAGAACCTCTGCACTGACACCCAGATAAAGTTGCTGTGGATTCTGTGACTCCTGAGCTGTGACTGCTGGAAGCCCCAGGACAGGGAGCAGCAGGAACCAGAGCTGTGCTGCAATGTTGTGCAGAGGTTTCTCCTCGTGCTGCTCAGTGTAATATTGTGTTCCATTTAAAAAAGGGAATGAAACTCCTCTCCCCTAAAGGGCCATCGGTATGGAGAAGGCATTTTGGTAAAAGAGGGAAGGATCATAGAAACCCAGAATGGTTTGGGGTGAAAGGGACCTTAAAGATCATCCAGTGCCACCCCCTGCCCTGGGCAGGGACACCTCCCACTGTCCCAGTGGCTCCAACCTGCCCTTGGACACTGCCAGGGATCCAGGGGCAGCCACAGCTTCTCTGGGAATTCCATCCCAGCCCCTTCCAGCCAACAACTTCTTCCCAATCTCCCATCTATCAAAGTGGGAAGCCCTTCCCTGTGTCCTGTCCCCCCAGCCCTTGTCCCCAGTCCCTCTCCAGCTCTCCTGGAGCCCCTTCAGGCTCTGCCAGGGGCTCCAAGCTCTCCCTGGATCCTTCCCTTCTCCAGGGGAACCCCCCCAGCTCTCCCAGCCTGGCTCCAGAGCAGAGGGGCTCCAGCCCTGGCAGCATCTCCGGGGCCTCCTCTGGACTCTCTGCAGCAGCTCCAGCTCCTTGTGCTCTTGTTCCCAGAGCTGGAGCAGCTGCAGGTGGGGTCTCACCTCAGGGGGGCACAGGGGCACAATCCCCTCTGGGATTCCCTGGGGGATCAGCCCAGGGCACGGGGGGTTCTGCGATGGGGCATCTGCAGCTTCTCATCCCCTGACTCCCAATTCTTTCTTGGCTCTCAATCCCTTCATCCTCAGCCTGGATTGATCCTGGGGGTTGCCCTCACCCAAGTGCAGCACCAGCACTTGGTCTCAGATTAAGCAGGGCTGAGTTCAGACTCGACCCTGTTTGAGGATGAACCCTCATTTCCCAATCATCCCTCCATAAAACATGAACTTTACCTTTAAAATTCCCAAACCACCCATCAGATCGGGCTGAAACAGCATGAAACACATAAATATCACCACAGAAGAGATCAATAAAGAAACCAGGACAAACCCCAGCAGTGAACACACAGCCCAGCCAGGTTCCCATCCCACCTCTGCATCCTGGGATTTGGCAATGTCCACCAATGTCTTGGCAGCTGGATGGACAACGTCGAGGAGCTTCAGGATGGTGGCACCATCGTTGGAGATCGTGGCTTTGCCTGGGATTGAGGGAGAAAAGGAAGTCAAACCCTTGGCCCTGTGTCTCAGGGGCCTCAGCAGGTCCCTGTTCCACCTCAGCACCATCTATGCAGCCCATTTTTGGAGCAGTTTTAGGCTCAGTCTAAATGCAGAACGACTCTCCACACCAATTAAGGGGAGTTTAATTCTCCTCCTTTCCTCTCAACAGCTTTCCCAGACAGGTAAAAACATATTCTAGTGTGACACTCATGTGAGCAAAGAGACT
Source organism: Serilophus lunatus (assembly GCA_013399895.1). Classification (NCBI taxonomy): domain Eukaryota; kingdom Metazoa; phylum Chordata; class Aves; order Passeriformes; family Eurylaimidae; genus Serilophus; species Serilophus lunatus. The sequence goes on along the minus strand of VXBA01001102.1, from coordinate 81,452 downwards.
TGAAATGACATATTAATCCAAATACCCTTTTTAACAAGTTTTTACAGTCACTATTTCTAAAAACTATTTCAAGACAACACTAAGGCCTTCCAAACCACCCTTCAGTGAAACAAACCCCAATCAATTAGTTTGGTGGCCTCACACAAGTCTTTTCAGAGTGAGGACAAGGCTCACTCCTAAATCACACTCCAAAAAAAAAGATGTAAAATCCACCCAGTAACATCCACTCACCTCACAAGGAGCCTCATTTCAAACACAGAGATGGTCACAAATACCTGAAGAGCACGTTCAAGTCACCCAGTTTCTCCTTTCTGACAGGGATTTTCTCACATCCAGTCCCTGATCGACCCAATCCCACCACAGTGCCTCAGCTCCAGGGTCTCCCCACCCTCCCAGCCAGGAATTCCTTCCCACTATCCCATCTCTCCCTGCCCTCTGGCACTGGGAAGCCATTCCCTGTGTCCTGTCCCCCCAGCCCTTGTCCCCAGTCCCTCTCCAGCTCTCCTGGAGCCCCTTCAGGCTCTGCCAGGGGCTCCAAGCTCTCCCTGGATCCTTCCCTTCTCCAGGGGAACCCCCCCAGCTCTCCCAGCCTGGCTCCAGACTCCTGGAATGGTTTGGATGGAACGGACCTTAAAAGCCCATCCAGTCCCATCCCTGCCCTGGGCAGGGACACCTCCCACTGTCCCAGGGGGCTCCAACCTGCCCTTGGACACTTCCAGGGATCCAGGGGCAGCCACAGCTTCTCTGGGAATTCCAGCCCAGCCCCTCCCCACCCTCCCAGCCAGGAATTCCTTCCCACTATCCCATCTCTCCCTGCCCTCTGGCACTGGGAAGCCATTCCCTGTGTCCTGTCCCTCCATCCTGTGTCCCCAGTCCCTCTCCAGCTCTCCTGGAGCCCCTTTAGACTCTGGAGCCATCCCTTCTCCAGTCCTGCAGGCAGCAAACAGGGAATTCCTCAGGCTGCCCTGACAATTATCCCTCCTTGCACAGTCCAGCTGTTAAACCCACACTGAGGCAGAAATGTGGGAGTCCACGGACACAAGGATCCCACAGGCTGCTCTGGGAGCTGACTCCCCACTCCCTCCCCTCTCTCCCACTCAGCCTTACCCCGGTCATCCACGATGAGCTTGTCCATGCCCCGGGGCCCCAGGGTGGTTCTCACAGCCTCAGCAATCACCTGGCAGGCATTGATGTTGCTGACCAGCTGGGGGATCCCCTGGGAAGTGTCTGTGCCCTCCTTCAGCAGGATAACCGGAGTGGGCTGTGGAGAGAACCCCGGCAGAGCTGTCACCCCTCCAGCCCAAAATCCCCCAGCAAACTCCTCACACATAAAGCTACAACCACAGCAGGGAAAAGCAGCACAGGCTCCTCAGAATTCCTCTGTTTCCACACAATCCCCCTGTTTCTACTGCCTTGGGAATTCATTCCACTGCTGTGCTCTGGGAATGCAGAGGAACTGTCCCAGAAATAAGTGGGGGTTTTGCTCCGTGAGGTTCTGCCTCTGGAATTGGAGAGGACAGAACAGGGAATAATTACTGAGAAACCAAACGAGCTCTGGAAGCACCACAGAAGCTGTGGCAGCTCCTGGATCCCTGGAAGTGTCCAAGGCCAGGTTGGAGCCCCCTGGGACAGTGGGAGGTGTCCCTGCCCAGGGCAGGGGTTGGCACTGGATGTGATTTAAGGTCCTTCCAACCCAAACCATCCTGTGAGGGACAGACTGTGGCTCCTGTGTCACTGCTCCTGCTGGATACCGGGGTCGGACTGGATCCCCTCCAGCCCCAAATCCCCCAACATTCTGCGGAACGAAACGCGGCGGCTCCTTCCCTCCCCCCTCCCCCACATCAGGGACCTCCCTGGAAAAGGAACCGCCTATCCCGGGGGAAATCAGGGACAAAACCCCCGCGTGGCCCGCAGCTCCGGGAGCAGCCCCGCATCCCACCCCGTCCCACCTCATCCCACCCCAATCCCAGCCCAGCCCAGTCCGGGTGTCTCCAGGCCTTCACGGCCGGGCGGCCCCTCCGCCTCTCCCCGCCCTCAGGCGGCGTTCTCCGGCGGGCGGCGGGGCCCCGGACGGCAGGGATGGCGCCGTATCCCGCCGCATCCCGCCCGATCCCAGCGGATCCCGGCGGATCCCGGCGCTCTCCCCTCACCATCATCGCGGCGGCTCCGGCCCGGGCCCGCCCCACAATGCACCGCGCACGCCCAGAACCTTCCCCGGGGCGGGCCCGGGCCCAGGGATCACTATTTGGCAGCGCGGGCAGCGGGCGCGCAGCGCGGGGAATGCGGTAGGCTCCTTATTTGGCAGCGCTCGCCGCGCTGACAGCGCGCCGGCCCGGCGGGTGATTGACGGCGGCGCCGGCCAATAGGAAGGCGCGCGGTGGGGCGCCGGGCCAATGGAGA
>VXBA01001102.1:59606-78693 GCA_013399895.1 Serilophus lunatus | reverse complement strand
ATTTCCCCGACCTCGTTGCGCTGCCCCTCCCGCATCCCGATCCTGCTGCAGCTCCCCTCCTGTATTCCCAGCCTGGGGGCATTTTCACTCCTCCATCCCAGTCTGGGTGCAGTTCCATCCTGCCCCCCAGTCCAGGTGCATTTCCTCTGCTGCATCCCGATCTAACTCATTTCCCCATCCCGCACCTCAATCCAGCAGCATTCCCACTTTGTGTTCTCTGGGCCCGTTGCATTTCCCCTCCTACATCCCAGTCCAGGCGCATTTGCTCTCTATTCACCTCAGTCTGGGTGCATGTCACCCCTATACCCTCCATGGGCTGGCTGCATTGTCCCTTTCCCCCTGCGCACCTCAATCCCACTGCCTTTCCCCTCATCCCTTCTCAGATCCTGGGAACTCCCCTTGGGGCATCCCAGAAACCAGCCAGGAGCTGACACTGCCAAAGGTCGTGTTCCTTTCCCCTGTCTCAATGGTGATAACAGAGTTCTCCCCTTTTTTTTTCCAGGAATTTTCCCTCTGGTGTTCCCTGCCTCACCTCTCTCGTTCCCCCCCAGGTTTACGCATCCATGAATATTTGTATTTCCAAGTGCTGAGTCCCGGGGACATCCGTTACATCTTCACTGCCACTCCAGCCAAGGATTTTGGTGGTGTGTTTGTAAGTATTAAAACCTGAATTCCTCCCTTTGGGTCCCTCCATCCCCATATTTCCCCTTGGTGAGGGGCTCAGTGATTTTTTCTGTGAGCATCCCTGCCCTCAGCAGGCTTCCAGAGGCAGGGGTTGACCTGGCTCTGGAATGAGGCACCTGGAAGCCCAAGATTTCCCCCAAAACACAGGGATGAGCAGGATGTGGGATGGCAGGGATGCTGCAGTGGGGCTGGGAAGGGGAAGCACTCACTCATCCCTGCCTGTCTCCCTCCTGGAGAACACAAGGTACGAGCAGATCCACCTGGTCCCGGCGGATCCTCCAGAAGCCTGTGGAGAGCTCAACAATGGAGTTTTCATCCAGGACCAGATCGCCCTGGTGGAGAGGGGGTAGGTCTGGGACCCTCAGGCACAAGGGGAGGGGCCCAGGGCACTGACAGTGCCCATCACCTCCAGCTTCTTCTCCTGTGGATAAATCAGGAAAACATGAGGGTGTTCCCACTCCAGGGTGTTTCATCTTGTGTCTTTTAGAGGTAGAAAAATACCCACTGTCTCGGTTCAAACTGAAAGGGAATAGGTTTAGATGGGGTATTGGGAAGGAATTATTGGCTAGGAGGGTGGGGAGGATCTGGAATGGATTTCCCAGAGAAGTTGTGGCTGCCCCATCCCTGGAAGTGTCCAAGGCCAGGTTGGAGCAACCTGGGATAGTGGTTCCACCCCATGGCAGGGGTGGAACGAGACTATCCTCAAGATCCCTTCCAACCCAAGCCATTCCATGATTGTGTGATCCCAGTTTATTTTTTCTTAGGAGTGTGGGTGGCTCCTGCCTAAAATACAGCCTCGGAGGAGTAGGGTTTAGGGGAAGCACAGGATCAAGGAGACAATCCCTGGGCTGTTGTGTCTCCAGGCAAACTCCAGCCCTTCCAGGCGTTGCACCTGCCTGTGGTCACCCAAATTTTGTCCCTCTGTGCCCCAGGGGCTGCTCCTTCCTGTCCAAGACTCGTGTGATCCAGGAGCACGGGGGCCGGGCCGTGATCATCGCCGACAACGCCTACGACAACGACAGCTTCTACATCGAGATGGTCCAGGACAGCTCCCGGCGCACGGCCGACATCCCGGCGCTCTTCCTGCTGGGAAGGGATGGGTAGGTGCCTTGCCACCCCTTCCCAAGTGGGGGACAGCTCCTGGGAAGGGCAGAGGGACAGCCTTGTCCCCACGAAACGGATTGTGATTCCAGTCATGATTTAAGAGTCGAGCCGGGTTGTGGTTTGGGCTCCAACTCTCCAATTCCAGCAGCTCAGCACCACCTGTCGCCTCTTTATCTTCCAGGTACATGATCAGGCGCTCCCTGGAGCAGCACGGGCTGCCCTGGGCTGTCATCTCCATCCCTGTCAACGTCACCAGCATTCCCACCTACGAGATGATGCAGCCCCCCTGGACCTTCTGGTAGCAGCAGGAGGCTGTGGTGGGTCGAGGCCTTCCCAGAGGAGCCCAGGAATTTGCCCTAAGGACAAGGTTGGAGGAAAGGGCCCAGGAGTGCTCCAGAGATCCCACTGGATTCGGCGACCAGGCGACCTTCCTGCTGGCACTGGTGCCAGGTGGGCACCTTCAGCCTTGCTGTGACTTTGTTGGGAAGAGGTAACAGCCCAGAGCAGGCCAGGACTTCCCAGGGAACATTGGAACTGGTGCTGCTGATTTGGAGGGATGCAGGACTGAGAGGGGTGGGAGGGCTTGGGCTGTTCCAGCCCCACGTCTGTATATTTTTGTCTGAGCTAATGAAGTCTGGATGTTTTAGAGAAAGGGAAGTTTCTGAGGGTTTTTTTGGTCTTTCAGCAATCAAGGAATGAAGGGGTGAATCTCACCCCCTAATTGTTTTTCCTAGTAAAATTTCCAAGGTGCCTCCTGCAGCTGGGGCAAGGTTCAGGCCAGATTTCAGTCAGTGGAGTAAAGCAGCCCCACGAGACAGCACAGCCTCCTGCACTTGTCCCCAAGGACAGGTTGGTCACAAATCCAGGCCCACAAATCCACAGGTGTCCATTCCCTCATCCCCAGACCGGTGTCCCCACAGCACCAGCCCCTGACTCACCACCCTGCAGTTTCCCAGTACAAACCAGAGGGTCCCCAGTTGTCACCAGTCTCGGTTTATTACGAACACTGAAGGGACGAGCAGCGGGGTCAGGGCTGCCGGGGATGGCAGTGCCAGGGTGTGGCACCCTCAGTCCCACAATCCAGCTGCCAGAACAGCTTCCCAGAGTCCATGAGGGAAGGAAATAGCCCCAGGGCACATCCCCAACCTGCTGCCTGTCCGTTGTCCCCAGACAGGGACACTGCAGCATGTGGTGGCACCATGGGGTGGGTGACAAGGGTTCATCCACTCAGTGCTGGGATGTCTCCACGTGGGAATTCTGTGTGGGGAAGGGCACAGCAGCTCCCACTCGGGCACATCCTGGTCCTGCTGCCAGACAGAGTGACAAGTCCCAGTGTCTTCTGGGTTTTGAGTAACACCACAGCCCCTCTCAGCTCTGGGATGGTGTCAGCCTGGCTGTTCTCCATCCCCAGGCAGTCCTGGAATTGCTGGGCTGGGCTCTGGGCTGAGTCAGGAGGGAGGTGCCTGCAGGGATGGCTCTGCTCTCCCCGCTGGACTCGGGATCTGAGCCCCCCCCTCTAAGGTGTCCCTGGAAAATCCCTCTGCCTCTCACTGCTCACCCAGGCATGGAATGGAGGATATATAAGGACCCAGCTCCATAGTGTGTAGGGAGTGCTAATACAGACATTAAATAGTTCCCCTTGTGCACAAACACACACACACACACACACACACACACACACACACAGAGTCCCCTTGGCCCTGTGGGGTGGGAAGGACAAGCTCCTCCACATCCATGGCCAGCACAGACACAGAGCAGCCTCTCAGGGAGTGACCCCTGTGGTGTCCCAGGGACTGGCTGTGCTCCAGCTCCTCTGCAAACACCAACCAGCCCCTCCAGGAACTGGGATGTGCTGGAGGGGCCACCAGCTCACAGCCTGAAGGATGGAGACAGCCTCACACACACACACACACACACACAGAGGGACAACACAGAGAGGTGGGAGCAGGACCTGCCCCATTCCGACCCCACAACACAACCCTGTTTGTAGTATTAAAGCTGCTGCCTCTTGGAGGGAAGCCCCCAGTCCCTTCCCTCTCCTCTCAGGATCAAACATCAGTCATCTCATCCTCCAGCTCGGCATCATCTGTCTCTCCTTCGCCCTCCTCCTCCTCGTCCGATGTCACGTCGGCATCGTCGGCTTGCGCCAGGCACTTGGGACACGAGCAGGTGAACAAGTAGTTCTCCCTGGAAAAAAAGGGGAGGAAAAGGAAGAAAGTGATGGTGCAACCCCACACTGCTGCTGGGCAGGGGGTCAGGACAGAGCAGCCAGGAAGGGGTTAAATATGTTAAACACAGAGGAGTTGGGGGGTTCCATCCTGCTGGCTCGGGTGGGGTGAAGGTATTCCAAGGTGGAGAAGGGGATTTCTCAGCCCCACAGGGGTGATGGGACATGGGGACAGTGGTCACCAGCAGGAACCTCTCCCCTTGAAGGGCAGAGAAAGGAAGGTGTGGGCACAGCAAGGGTCTGTAGGGGCAAAGGGGGGAGCCCACATCCTTGCTGCCTGGAGCTACCACTCACAGGAAGGGATGAGCCCACTGGAATTCCCCACACACAGGGGATGCTGCCCAGAGTGACAGTTTGGGGGTGCAGAGGGGTGTGGGGTCCCTCCCAGGTACCTCCAGGAGCCCCTACCTAAGGATCTTGTTGCGGCTGTGTCTGCTCCTCTCCCTCTGACAGCAATCTAAGTAACTGATGCAGATTTCCTGGAAGCAAAGAGAAAGGGGCTGGGCTCCGAAGGGCTTCTCACCATCCCAAAGCAGCAGGATTTGTCCCAGCCCCTCTAGGAGTCAGGCAGAAACAGGGGCTGGCAGCCCCTGCACGGGATGGGGACTGAATTCCCCTGCCAGGACAATGCAGGGGACAGGAGGTTTTGGGGACACAGGGATGATGCCAAGGTGTGATGTTGCCGCAGGTGCACCCAGGCCCTGCTGTCTCACCTCTCCTGCTTCGATGTCCTCCAGAGCAGTGAGATGCAGCAGGAAGTTGTTTTCTGGGAAGGATGTCTCGGCATTGGGGATGCAGCTGTGGTTACCTGTGGCCAAGACAGTCTCTTGGCTAAATGCCCAAGTGGCTCCTGGAAACTACATCACATCCGAGTCCATCCAAGCCAGGACTGACCATTCCACAGCTGGGCAAGGTGCCAGGAGACCCTGAGAGAGCAGCCAGGCCCCCAGGCAGCACTCATCCCACCCCAACCCCTTTCTCCAGAGCCATTTAGGGAGAGGTGAGCCAGCCTAGCACAGGACATTTCCCTCCTCACTTCCAGTTTTTCTCCCAGTCCTTGTGTTACTCACAGCAGCTCTGAAGCACGTAGAGCCCCGATCCCTCGCAGTTGAGGAACTCTCCTGACTCTGCAGCACAGAGAGAGGGGTTAGAGCTTTGCATGGATCATTCCAGCTCTTCCACACAGGAGCACAGAGGATGCACCCTTTGGACTGGGTGTTGCAGGGTGACTTGCCAAGCACCCTTCCCTTCCCTCTGGAAGGGGATGGAGAAACACAGAGATGTGCATTCCCAGGCTCCCTGTCCCTGCACTCCCACAAACCCTCACCCTTCTCAATGTCCTTGTAGAGCTGGTCAATGAAGGCATCCAGCTCCTCCCGCTGCAGCATCGGCAGATCCAGGGCATCACACGCGTGCACCCACTGGCTCAGGGAGCTGCAGGGAAGCACAGGGACACTGTTACAGTCCCACAGAGCTGTCAGGAAGCACAGGGACACTGTTACAGTCCCACAGAGCTGCAGGGAAGCACAGGGACACTGTTACAGTCCCACAGAGCTGTCAGGAAGGACAGGGACACTGTTACAGTCCCACAGAGCTGCTGGGAAGCACAGGAACACTGTTGCAGTCCCACAGAGTTGTTGGGAAGCACAGGGACATTGCTAGAGTCCCACAATGTTATAAGGAAGCAGAGGGACACTATTACAATCCCACAATATTATAAGGAAGCAGAGGGACACTCTTACAGTCCCACAGAGCTGTTGGGAAGTACAAGGACACTGTTACAGTCCCACAATGCTATCAGGAAGCACAGGGACACTGTTACAGTCCCACAGAGCTGTCAGGAAGCACAGGGACACTGTTACAGTCCCACAGAGCTGTCAGGAAGCACAGGGACACTGTACAGTCCCACAGAGCTGCTGGGAAGCAGCAGAACCATCACAGTCCCACAGTGCTGTCAGCACACAGTGGGACCTCTCAAGGAAGAGCCAAGGTTAGCAGCCAAGCTCTGGCAGAGGGTTGCAAAAGGGTTGGACCAAGGCAAGATGAAGTTTCCAAGTCTATCTCTCCACTCCCCTCTCTCAAATCCATGGATTTCCATTCCACATTTCCACTGCTATGCAAGAGCACCCCCAAAGCCCCATTACCTGGTTCCTATGCCTTGGCCATTGGTCCCAACAAGGGCAAAGAGGGATCGAAAGCCTTCTGGAGTGAACCACTGCAGAAGGGAGAGGAGAAAGGAGCTAAGGCTGGGCCAGCCTGTGGCAGCACAATGCTTCAAATCCCACGTGGAGCTTTAGGGGAAGCAAGGAATGAATGGGCAAACACTCCTGGGCTAGTTGGGAGGCAGATACCACTCACCCTGCTGAGATATTCATCGTAAAGTGCTTCAGTGAAGAGCAGCCGCAGCAGCTCCAGCTGGCCCTGGCAGGACACGGAGCACAGTCAGGGTGGGGAGAGGTCACTGGGTGCCAGCCCCAGGCTGAGGGCCGAGCCAGGAGGCTCAGCAAAGACTCAGGCTCCTCGTCCTTCCCTGCAAGGCTGGAGGCTGCTGCCCTCACAGCAGCAAACCCCCTTCCTTTTAGCAGCAAAAGCCACCTACTCAGCAGCTAAATATCACCCTGGCCCAGCCCACAGCAGAAGCATCTCCTCCACAGGAAGGAGCAGCACATCCCATGGAAGCACCACAAGCCCAAAACCCTCAAAGCAACTCATTTCCTCGCTGTCAGGGCCCTCCCTTCAAGCTTGGAATTTCCAGTGTTTCCCATTCCAGCTGTAATGGGGCTTCTGCACACAGAGGCTCACAGACACAGGCAGGAGAGGGCAGACTCAGGGATTTAAGAGCTGTCAGGGCCTCACCTTAAATTTGTCTCCCAGCAGCTTGTGCACAATCTCCTCTTCTTCGTTTGCTGTCTTGCTGCAGAACTGGGAGAAGGCCTTGATCCACCACTCCTTGTCTTTAGCCTGACAAAGGGATCAAGCAGAGGCATTGCACCAACACTGCTTTCCTCTCCAGGCCAGAGAGAGGGAGGATTGTCAGGATAAACACTCAGAGAGCCAGGCCAAGGAAACAGAGCCTTGGGAATAACATCCACAACAGGGCAAGGAAACCACAGAGCAGCAGCTGTGGCTCCAAACTGGCTGCTGTACCTGTTTGATGGTGGCAACCATCCTGGCCATCAACATGATGCTGGAAGTCTCTGGAGGATAATGCATGTTCCTGTGGGGTAAGGATGAAGAAGAGATGAGTTGAGCAGGGCTGGTATGGAAATAAAAAGCTGGAGGGAGGCAGAGGCAGCTGCTATACGTGTGGTCAGACCTGTGGTCATTCCAAAGTGGCCTGCGTGGGGATCTGGCAGAGAAACCTGTCCCCACCCTCCTGCTCCAACCACATAAATAATCCCTTTCCATCCTGTTAGCCTGCAGCCCGAGTCCCACACAAAGCCCAGCTGGGATTTGGGACAAGATTTGGGGCAGGGATGTTGCTTCTCCCTTCTGGGACCATTTTATTTGCCAGCAGGGACAGCAATTTATGGACGCAGGGGGTGCTACAAGGAGGATCTCCCAGAGGCTGGAGCACTGTAAAACTGCAGGAGTGAGAGGATGTGCAGCTCGGTGCTTTGTAACTCCTTACTGGGAGACGAATAAGGACTGCTCAGCCTTGTGTCCACACCTACTCACCCAACCAGCAGGTAGAGCCAGGCAGTGTCCCACAGCCATTCCCACCCTCCAGCCACCTCATGCAGGGATGCAAAGCAAGGAGAGCCCCCTCCTCTGCCCACGGGGCAGGTCACTCCCCTACCTCCACGCTTCCTGCAGCTTGTTGAGGGGGTGTGTGGGGTCGTCCCGGGATGGGCCAAGGCAGAGCACCTGGTGGTACTGCTCCAAAGCTGCCTGCCTGCATTCTGCACTGCAGTATGTCACCTGGAGGGAGGGCACAGGGAAAAGGGGGCTGAGATCCAGCTGGGCCCCCTCCCTGACCAGCTCTTTAGCCTGGAAAGGCAGACACCCACCCCGGGCAGCACAAATTCCTGGCTAAACCTAAAGGGCTCCCAAAAAGAAGGGATTCCCTCGTGGCAGTGCCGTACCTGGCAGCGGGGGCACTGCTGGTGGAGATCTTTGCGGGTGCTGCACTGCTCCGGGTGAGGCAGCACCAGGGAGCTCTTCCCCAGCAGGCGCTGGGCATTTTCCTCTGCCGTCTCCAAAGCCCGCAGGCAGTGATCACAGGCTGCAGGGAGACAAGAGGGAGGGAGGGAGGGATGGCACAGAAAAGCCTTTGGAAAGGAAAGGGGACAGAGCCCCAGGACGGTGCAACTGGTACCAACACGGAGAGGATCAATGGGACAGGGCTTGGAGCAAACTGGGATAGTGGCAGGTGTCCCTGCCCACGGCGGGTGGTGGAACGAGTGGATCCTTAAGGTCCCTTCCAGCCCAAACCGTCCTGTGATTCTGTGGTGGCACCCGGCGCGTCCCTCTGGAGCTGGTGAAAGTCACCATGCCTCAAATACACCTCAACTCGTCCACAGTTTGGTGCAGAGGCAGAAAAGGCAGCAGGGCCGCCTTTACAGCGGTGCCAAGACAAACCCGACCCCTTCCCCTGACACCGGGCAGCTCCTCTGGCATCCCGCGCTGCCCTCAGGGGACCGGGACACGGCACCACGGCCAGCCACTCACCTCGGTAGTTGTACAGGGCATTCCAGAGGAATTGGGAAGACACCACCGGCCTCTCCACGAACACCGTTTCCCCTTTGCGGATGTTCTTGGTGGCGAACAAGCCCTTTCCCTGCCGAGGGACAGCTGTGGGTCAGGGGGCGCGCCTCAAGCCGAGTCATAGCCGGGAGCTGAGGGTCCTGCCGCCATCCCGAGGGAACCCTGTGGCTTTCTACCCCCTTTCCCCCACAAGATTTGGGAAGGAGGGGAGGGATCCCCCCCCCGGAGGGGAGACTCACCTTGGCGCTGCTGATGAACCGCGCCTCCGCCGCAGCCCCGGCGTGTCCCCCCGCCGCGGCCGCCATCTTCGGGCGGCGACTTCCCCGCCCTGACCCGCCGGGCAGCGCCTCTTCCTCTTCCTCCTCTTCCTCCTCTTCCTTCTCCTCCTCCTCCTCCTCCTTTTCCTCCTCCTCCTCCGCCCCTCAGGGGTCCGCGCCCGCCATCGCCCCCCTCAGCCCCGGGGCGGCCATTTTAGACCCCTCCCGCCCTTCCTCAGCCCGTTCCAAAAACACCCCCAAAACACCACGAAACGGGGCCGGGGAGCTTCTACAGCCACCTCAAATCCTCAAAGAGTTTTGCCGCTTCTCTGCTATTAATTATTTAATGGTAGAGGATTACCCCTCACAGCCCCATCGGGTGGGAACGCAAGGTGCCCCCTCAGAGGAGGAGGTGCCCCCTCAGAGGGAGAGGAAGCGTCGTGCCCTGCACAGCCAAAACTGACACGACTTTCCAAAAAAAAAAAACCTCATTTCATGCCGCCTCTATTAATTATTATTATTTTTTAATGGTAAAAACCCAGCCCGCATAGCCCTATCAGGTAAGCAGGGTGCCCCCTCACAGGAGGAGGTGCCCCCTTCACAGGGCAAGGTGCCCTGAGCACCCAAAACCGGCCCGACTTTCCTCAAAAAAAACTTAAAAACGCTCTCTTGTGGCTTCTCTGCCCTCACTATCTCCTGCCTGGAGGTCTACAAAGCCCAAAATCCACAAAAAGGTGTGTTTGGTTGTATTTACTAGCCCACGCCGCTCTTCGCGAGCCGGGCGGCGGGAGCGGGGTTGGGAATTCGGGATGATTCCAGACTCGGGGGTTTTTGGAGTGTTTTGGTGTCACTAGATGTCACTGTCGGCTCATGGAGGGGACACGACACTGGGTGACAAGGCTGGAGCTGCCCCCTGCGTGCCCGGGTTGGGGCTGGCTGTGAGGACCGAGGCACAGGTGGGTCAGTAATGCCATGACTCCTGTTATATTTTCATAAAATCATAGAATATTTATTCAGGAAAAGCCTTTTAAGATCATCAATGATTTCCCCAGCACTGCCCAGGCCACCCCTGCCCCATGTCCCCAAGTGCCACATCCACAGGGATTGGAAATCCCTCCAGGGATGGGGATCCACCCCTGCCCTGGGCAGCTGGGCCAGGGATGGAAAATGTTTTCCATGAAGAAATTTTCTCAATATCAAATCTAAACCTCCCCTGGCCCAACTTGAGGCTCTTTCCTCAGTGATTTCTTCACTTCAGGAGCAGTCAGGCATCGGAATGAGGGGGGTGCTGGAGTCGCCATCCTTGGAAGTGTTCAAGGATCTGGAAGCGGCACTTGGTGCTCTGGTCTGGTTGATCAGATCTGTTAAAGGTTGGACTCGGGCATCTTGGAGGTCTTTTCCAACCTGAATGATTCTGTGATTCCTCTCCTCCTGTCCTTTGTTCCCTGGGAGCAGAGCCCGAACCCCCCTTCCCCAGCTCCCCCCTCCTGGCAGGGATTGCAGAGAATTCCAGGGGCCCCCTGAGCCTCCTTTGCTCCAGGATGAGCCCCCCAGCTCCCTCAAGCTGCTCCTTATTCTCCAGACCCTTTTCCAGCCTTTTTTCTGACGATATTCCAGGACCTCAGCAGAGTGGGAGCTGCAGAAAAGGTTTGGCCACGTCCACCTGCAGACACAGATCCTTGTTGTCCAAAAGCCACAGCTCCAACCTGAGCATCCCATGCTCACCCAGACCTTACCTTTATTCCTGAAAAATGTAGTTTTATCTCTGCAAGAACATCTCCAGAGATAATAACTTGAGTTAATTACTTTTGCCCATGAGACACAGGGTGATAAGTCAATTAAAAAAAAAAAACTTTAACATATATTTTGTCCAAAACAGTTTATTAAGGAAAAAACCCTCAAACTTTCTTGACAAGAATGAAAAAACTTTTTAAATTTTTTTTTTTTAATAACTTCAATTGAAAATTAAAGTGAGTGGTTGGAAATGTGTTTTCCTTGTGGTTTTTTGACACCCATTCCAACTCTCTATAAAACACACTAGATTTTTATTAAGAAATGAAACAAATAAATAAATGACACTTATTAAGGAAAAAAAAGAAGATATTTTTATAAATAACAATAGAAGAGTAAAGTGATATACAGTGTTCTGGGACAGAAAGGGATGGAATAAATTATCCTGAGCTAACAGAACATGGTTGGCACCCTGGGCAGACGTTAGTCCTGACCCCTCCAAACCCTCCCACCCTCCAGAAATCCAGCTGTTAACTACATCAGGACCTTACAGATGTGCTGACCAATGGCTCCAGGTGCTGTTTCCCATGGCACCTGGATGGATAATGAGGAGAGAACAGAGCAACTGCGGCCTGGGCAGAATCAGCACATCTGGACAAGGGGCAGGGGGTCGTCTGAGGCACCAGAGGTGTTGGAAACCTGCTTTTTACAGCAGTTCCCCACACCTTGGGGTGCCTCATCCCCTGCTGCAGCAGCACATGGACACTTTGGCCAAGTAAGGCAATGCCAGGAGATGAAGAGACCCACCAGGTTCTCCCCCTCCAGGTTTGGGAAGCCAAAAAAAAAAAAGGCACAGATTCACCAAGGCACTGACAAGAGGCACTTCTGTTCCAGGGGCAGGATCAGACCCTGGTCATCTTACTGCAAGAGTGTTGTGGGTGGGAGCAAAGGGCTTTCCAATCTGGGGGTATTTTTTGGTTGTGATCTAAGCATCAAACATGGAAGTCAAGTTAACCAGGAAAAGCAGTCAGGGAGAATTGTCACTTCAGCATCAGAGACACCCTCTGATTGTCACCTTACCATCAGAGTCATCCAGCCTCTCTGCTGGAAACAGTGTGTCCTGGTGCCTCAAGAGCAAAGAGGTCACCTGCCATCAAGTACAAGCAGCCTGGTGATGAAGCCCCAGGAATTACGGCACACAAAAGAAATTCGGGAGGTTCCTCCCCTCCAGCTGCAGTTCAGCCCCGTAGCTCCAGCTCTCAGATTGAGAGGGTAGTGTCTCACTTGGACCACAGCAGCACAGACATGTCCCCAGGCATCACAAAATAACAGTGGCAGCTCAGTCTCAGCTGCTCAAAGCTCCACGTCCACGGTGTCCTCCTCGTGGTCCTTGATGTCCGTGGAGTCGGCGGTCGCAGGCTGGATCACCCCGAACTGGGACAGCTTAGCTGCCTTCTGCTCCATGCTCTGCTTCCTCCACTTGATCCTCCGGTTCTGGAACCAGACTTTCACCTACCAGGGAAATGGAAGAGCTTAAGTCAAGGTCTCCAGGAGAAGCTTTCCAGTGCCATGTGCTTCCAAGGAAGGTGTCCCCTAAAAGCAGAGTTCTTTAAAAAGAGGGACATCCTCTTTCTCTGCTCGGGGAATAGTGAGTGAGGAGGTGGCACTATGGAGGGCAGAGCAGTGCTGGAAAAAAGACCCAGGAGGTAGGGGTATGCAGCTGCACTGAGGAAGTTCTGGCCAGGGGAGTGAAGGAAGCAGCTCTCAAAGGAGCCACTGAACCCATCCCAGGACTGCAGCTTCTAGAGGACATGCTGAGACCCCCTGTTCACCCAGAACCATCCTGGTTTTTTTTTTCCCTTTTCCCCCAGAACCATCCTTGCTTTGCTTTCCTTGTTCCCCAGATGAATTTAGATCCCACCATGGAAGATCACCTGCCTCCACCTTTCCACAGTAAAGAAGCAGTTTGCTTTGGGAGGAGCAAGAACTTATTGGGAAGAGCAGGGAAATAATTAGATCCAGGGTCATAAAAGGACACTTGAAGCATTAACTGACCCCAGAGGACCAAAACAACGCAGGAGTCCAACCCAGCTCAAATTCCAAAGTGAGCAGGTTGGTGCTCCTGAAATGCTCTTGTTCCACTTCATGGATTGAGAAATATTATCCATAAACCATCCAAGGCAAGTCCCTTCAATATCATCTTGCAGCAAGGAGTCCCACAGGTCACTCTGCATCATGTCCTCCTCCCTCTGCACTTCCCAGCAGGAAAATCCCCATGGGGCAGACCCAGGATCGGTGCCCACCCTTCCTCACCTGGGTCTCCGTGAGATGCAGAGTTGCAGCCAGGTCCACTCTCTCTGTGCCCACCATGTACTGCTGCTTGAGGAATTCCTGCTCCAGCCGCTCCAGCTGCTCTGGTTTGAAGACAGTGCGGACCCTCTTCATCTTGCAGGGTCCCCCCGACCTCCAAGGCCCAGCAGGGCCCAGAGAGTTGGTCCCAACACAGTGAGACAACTCCAGACCTGCAGGAAAACAGCAAAAAGTGAAGGGATCTGCACTAAAGGAGCTGGGAGGAAGTAACACCAAAAAAAAGTAGGATGTCCCTGCCCTATCCCTACCTAAACCATCTCATCTAGGCTCCCTTTCCCATGAAAGGTTGGAGCTGATGATGTTTTGAGGACCTGCTTTACGATTTCACTCTCAAGTGCCACCTGGATGTGCAGCCAGACCAAAGACATCAGCACACACTGAAGTGAGCAGGGTTTGACCTCCACCTGCACAGAATCTCTGCAAGAGGATAATAAAACCCATCAGCAGCTGCTAAACACAAAAACCCCATCTTTGTCTCAAGAAGCTCCAAATCACAAATACCTAAAGTTTTGGGGGAGTTCACTCCAGATTATCCCTTGCTTTTATCCTTCCCTTGTCACACAGAATCAGTGTCAGGGCAACATCCTGGACCTCCAGTCCCAAAAGATTCCCAGTGTGCAGAGGAATTAGCGGGGCTAACAAGTGGATCTGGTCTCTGTCTCCAATCTCTAATTACCATAAATTAACATACAATACAAGCCCCGGGACCAGCCGGCACCTGACTGAGAGCAGTGGCGTCTCTCCTTTCCAAATCCCTCACCCCGACCCACTTGATGTCCCTGCCCTCTGCAGAGGGGTTGATCCTTTAGAATCCCTTCCAAGCCAACCCATTCTGTGATTCCATGCCCTGCCTGCCCAGGTGATTCCGCTGGATAAATTTAAAGATCACCCAACGGGATTTTCCATGTGGAAAGGCACCGGATGCACTGGCAGGATCGGGCCATTAATTTTCCCCCCACTGTTGCTGTTCCAAATATTGTGGCAAGCCAAGTTTCTTTGGGTTTTATGGAAATACTGCACATAATGATCTCAATTCACACCCGCTACTTATCTCTCCTTTAATGACTGATGTTGTCATGTTCTCCAGGCACAAACCAGCACCTTGACCTACTTATTTCCATTAATTAGGTGTAAGTTCTGCGTGTTTAAGGATTTGTGGGATGGAGACCTGACAGCTTAACAGCCGTAATTGCACTTAAAACTATTTTCATCATTAAAATCATTTCACCCGTCACTTTTTTTTCCCCCTATTTTAATACTGAGATAATAGCAAGTGTAATTTCCAGCTTGAAACACTGTGTGGAAATAGCTTCATAAATTGTTTAACTATGTTTTCATACCTGTGTGTCTGATATAATACAGAGATTAACTGTGCAGATGCTGCCTCCTGAATGAACTAATATATAAAATAGTTATACTGAGCAGGTAAAAAAAAAAAAATCAACAGATATTTTTGGCATCTGAACATTTTAGAATCAGGATCAAATCCTTATGCACAGAAAATAAAGGGCTGGCTGCAGGTTTTGCCTGGACAGCAGCAAGATCGTGCTCTGAATCCTAAAAAAAAAAATACTCAATTTCACCAAAATATTCTGAAAAGAAGTATTTTGTTAAAATAAATTTGTAGTTTTGCTTATAAAGTTACAGTGAAAATAGAACCTGATGGATCAGCCAGTATCACCCATCACCACTGCGTAAATTTTACCCAGAGAACAAAATATTTTTTTCTTTAGATGCTTTTGCACTAAAAATCTGAACAAACTTGGGGGCCAGGTGCTGCAAAACAACTCCACAGTTTCACTTCTGTTAGTGAAAACTTGCAGGGAAAGCAAAATTAAGAGGGGGTGAGAGTGAATTTGGGAGAGGAAGGCCCCACACAGCAGCAGAGGGGGAGAAATTAATTTTTGGGGTGAGACTTTGGGAAATTACAGCAGTTGTGATGCGAAAAAAGGCAGTGAAGTGCCTTTCTGATATAGAAGAAATAAATTCCAGTGTCAAGAGATAAATAAAAGCCACCTAAGAAATACAGGTGGGGACACCCGTGGCC
This sequence comes from Serilophus lunatus, assembly GCA_013399895.1. Lineage (NCBI taxonomy): Eukaryota > Metazoa > Chordata > Aves > Passeriformes > Eurylaimidae > Serilophus > Serilophus lunatus. The sequence goes on along the minus strand of VXBA01001102.1, from coordinate 63,566 downwards.
ATGGGGGAACTGTCGCCAACCCCCTTCCACTGGAGTTAAGATCGAGGGATATAAATTGTGTCTCTGGGGCCTCACTGCACCCAGACCTTTAATCTTGGGGATAAATTGAAACATCCCAGAATCACAGACTGGTTTGGGTGGGAAGGGACCTTAAGGATCATCCCCTGCCATGGACTGGAACACCTTCACTACAACAGGTGCTGGAATACTCTTTTTACCTCTGTCCCTTCGCATTTATTATTAAAACTATGCCAAATTTACCTCTCCATTTTGGGTGGGACTGGAGCTCTTGCAAAATATCTTGGATATTTTGCACCAGTTTCTGGGCTGGGGGCCGGATGATGGATTAGTAAAATCCTGTAGCGCTTTTCAGACATCAATCGACCATAGGCTCTTTATCAAAGTGTTCAGAGACATCAAGTGTGATAGAAATTGCCTTGCAGCATAAAAACCAGAGGAAACAGTTCATTTCTGGTCTCGCTATATCGATGACTTTAAGAGGAGGGGGGAAAAACCCTCTAAGGAAAGTTTTCCCTCTCCCTCCTTCACGTCCTAGAGCCCCAGCCCAGGGCTTCACCTCGGGACTGCTCCGGAGCCTGCAGGGCATGAAGCTGCAGCCGCAGCGGGGGGAATAAAGCGATTTGGGGTCACCCAAACCCCGCTATTTCCCAGTGCGGGCGGTGCCAGCCGAGCTCCTGTCGGGAAGGTCCCACTGCATCCCTGGCGGGAAGGTCCCCCCGCATCGCCGTCCGCATTCCTGCTCCATCCTCAGCATTCCCGCTCCATCCTCAGCACTTCTACCCCATCCTCAGTGTCCCCGCTCCATCCTCAGCATTCCCGCTCCATCCTCAGTGTCCCAGATCCATCCTCAGCACTTCCATTCCATCCCCAGCATTCCCACTCCATCCTCAGCACTTCTACCCCATCCTCAGTGTCCCCGCTCCATCCTCAGCATCCCATCCTCAGCATTCCCTCTCCATCGTCAGGGTCCCCGCTCCATCCTCAGCATTCCATTTTCAGCATTCCCGCTCCATCCTCAGCTTCTCCTCTCCATCCTCAGGATCCTCGCTCCATCCCCAGCATCCCCGCTCCATCCTCAGCATCCCATCCTCAGCATTCCCACTCCATCGTCAGGGTCCCCGCTCCATCCTCAGCATTCCCGCTCCATCCTCAGTGTCCCAGATCCATCCTCAGCACTTCCATTCCATCCCCAGCATTCCCACTCCATCCTCAGCACTTCTACCCCATCCTCAGTGTCCCCGCTCCATCCTCAGCATCCCATCCTCAGCATTCCCACTCCATCGTCAGGGTCCCCGCTCCATCCTCANCTCAGCATTCCCTCTCCATCCTCAGCATCCCCACTCCGTCCTCAGCATCCCATCCTCAGCATCAAGTTCTCAGCATCCGCATCCTCAGCATCCCGTCCTCAGCATTAGGTTCTCAGCATCCACATCCTCAGCATCCCCGCTCCATCCTCCGCATCCCCGCGCCCCGCACACGCACCCCCGTCCCCGCCGTGCTCACCTGCACCGCCCCAGCCCCAGCCCCAGCCCCAGGCACCGGGCAGCGGCCCCAGCCCCGCTCCCGCTGCCGCTGCCGGTGCGGGTGCGGGTCCCACCGCGGGCCAGCGCGGGGGCGGCGGGACGGAGGTGACGGAGGTGACGGAGGCGATGGAGGCGGCGGGGCTGCGGCGCGGCGGCTCCCGGGCCAGCAGCGCTTCGATGTGGAAGGGGGTCTTGGAGGGCGGCGGGGCGGGCCGGGGGCACGGCGGGCTCTGCAGCATGGCCGGGCCGTGAGGCGGCCGCCGCCCCGCCGGCTTTTATGGAGCGCTCCTATGCAAAGCGGCGCCGGGGGGGCGGTGAGGGCTGCCCACACCCCTCCGGCCTCCAGCGGCACCTCTGCTGGCACCCCGCCATCCTGCTGGCACCCTACAGACACCCCTGCTTCCCCACAGACACCCCGTCATCCTGCTGGCACCCCACAGACACCTCTGCTTCCCCACAGATACCCCGTCATCCTGCTGACACCCCACAGACACCCCGTCATCCTGTTGGCACCCTACAGTCACCCCTGCTTCCCCACAGACACCCCCTCATCCTGCTGACACCCCACAGATACCCCATCATCCTGCTGGCACCCACAGACACCCCTGCTTCCCCAGAGACACCCTACAGACACCCCTGCTTCCCCAGAGACACCCTACAGACACCTCTGCTTCCCCAGAGACACCCCCAAGGGCATCCCAGCTTCCACATGGACACCCCTTCTTCCCCATGGACCCCCCCACAGGTATTGCTGTATTGCCAGAGACATCCCTTGTTTCCCATCAACATCTCTGCTTCCCTATCAACATCCCTAAGGACACTCCACTTCCACATGAACACCCTTTCTTCCCCACAGACACTGTTTCCTCCCCACCAACACCTCCATGGACACCCTTCCACACAGACAACCCCATGGACACCCGTCTTTCCTTACTGTCACCTTCACTGTCACCTACCCAGACACCTCTCTCTTCCCCCATAGGCACCTGTGCTCCTTCCCCAGGAAACACACACTGACACCCACTCCTTTCCCCTTGGACACCCTCTTGGATAACAGTTCCTTCCCCTTGGACACTCCCATGGATAACAGTTCCTTCCCCTTGGACACCCTCATGGATAACAGTTCCTTCCCCTTGGACACCCTCTTGGATAACAGTTCCTTCCCCTTGGACACCCTCATGGATAACAATCCTTTCCCTTGGACACCCACACCAACACCTACTCCTTCCTCAGAGACATCCAAAACAACACCCAGACTCCTTCCCTGGGACACCCACACAACCACCAATTCCTTTTTCATGGGCCCTCATGCTGACACCTGTCACTCCCTCATGGACACCTTCTCCTAATCCATGGACACCCACACCACACCCACTCCAGACAGACACCCACATGGACATTTGCTCCTTCCACCACGGACACCTCCTCCTTTCCTCATGGCCTCAAACCTTCTCCCTAAAACCTTGCTGGAACTCTCACCTTCCCCACAGACACCCACATGGACACCTCCAGCTCCCGCTCCTGCCCCCGTTCCCAAATTCCCCCCCGATGTCCCCAGGTCTCACAGGAGCACCCACACCATCCCCCTGGTCCCACTCCTCAGGGTGTGGATACATCCCAGTGTCTGTGTGTGCCTGTCCAGGTGTGCCAGGCTGTGTGGGAATGTCTGGGATATGGGATAAGCACCTCAGGAATTCACAGAGGACCCGAGGAGGTGACTGTGCTGTGGGAAGTGGTGCCATCCCTGCGTGATCCCGGAGCCAAGTGCATCCACATGGTTTGATGGGGAGCTGTGGATGGCACAGACGCTTCCCCCAGGTGTGATTCCTGCTCAAACCTCATCGAATTCACGCTGAAAATTCACTCCGCTGTGTGCAAACATGGAGAAACCCTGGAATCTGCGGGTTAATAAACACGGAGCAAAAATCCCCTGTGGTTTAATAACCCGGCATTAACCACCTCTGCATGAGCGGGCTCGCAGTCTGTAACCAGTAAATCCTGCCTTAAATAGAGATTCACGCCATTTAAAGTTTCTTTTCCCTGCCCAATCCATAGAAATAGTTATAAAAATCTATATTTGCGAGCATTTCAAAGCAGATGGAAATGAAGGGAATGCACAGGCAGGATTATCCCGCTCCTGAGGAAGCACCCTGGTGATGGCTACAGGATCCTCGGGGAAGAGGATGCCCGCAGGAGACAAAAGAGTCCCTCAAGTTTGCCTTTAAAACACTTTTTTTCCATTCCTTTTAGCATCCTGTCTTCCACAGGAGCTTCCAAATAAGTGAATAAATACAGCTGCTGCTTTATTGCTCCTTATCCAAACAGGCAGCCCCGATCCCACCGCCGTGGAACCACATTCTTAATTGGAATCACACGTTCAAAGCTGGGCAAGTGCCGAAGCCTCTTCCAAAAAAAA
>VXBA01001102.1:47246-59565 GCA_013399895.1 Serilophus lunatus | reverse complement strand
AAAAAAAAAAAGAAAAAGCCTCCACGGGGGAAAAAAAAATCCGTGGATATTCACAGCTTCTGACTTTGGTGGCACAGAGGGTGTGTGGGATTGAACAACTGGGTTTTGGAGGGTTTTTATATAAAGGTCGCTAAATCAATTCGTTATTTCTTCTCTTTATAATAAGTCATGACTGTGATTCCCGTGGAAAGCGATGTCGGAGCTGCTGCAGTTATTGAAGGGTCTGTGTCGAGGTTGTTGGGATGGCAGAGCAGGGGGTGATGATCCGGCAGGACGGATGGACGGGGAGCTGCTGGGATGGACAAGGGGCAAAAAGCACCGGCTGACTTTTCCCTGCGGCTTCTCCCGCTTGGCCAAATCCGCTGCCTAATGACGCGTCCTGTTTCCCATTAGTACTGTGTGCTCAGCTAATGCATTTTGGTGGGAAAGCTGGAAATTTTCACTCGCTGGTAATGACTTGGGAAATGTAGCACCCAGCAGCCAGGGACCCCCCGCTTCCCCCTGACCACACCGGCTCCTCCGAGGAGGGGAGAAGTAAAGATGGGATCTGGGGATCTTTTAATCTTTTTTTAATCTTTTTTTTAATAGGATTTTTGTTATTTTAATTATTTAATTTAATATTTTTTTAATTCACTATATTCTCTTAATTATATTTTATTCGAGTTTTGTTTGTCAAGAGCGTAGAAAATAAAGGAGGGGGGGGGAGTTTCTTAAGGGAAGCTTCTTAGGGAAGGGGTAAAAAAAAACCCCAACAACAAAACCACATCCAAATAAAAAAGCCCCCCCAAAAAGCCTCCAGCCCTTTGTAAACATCCCCCCTGAGCAAAGGGAAAGAGGTGAAAAGCATTTCCTGATAACTCCATTAAAGAATGAGGCTGCATTAACATTCCAAGTCCCTCGACAAGAGATGAAAGTGGAGAACTTGAGTTCAGCCTCTCCTCGCTCCAGATGTTATTATGGGCTCCCTGAAAGGTTTTTTTATTTCTTTTTTTTTACAAAGAGACAAAGATGTTGCCTACTTCAAACGGGGCTAATTGATGCTAATGACTATCAGATAGAGGGGGGGCCCTTTTCCCCCCTGCCAAGGGGAAAGAGAGAGCGCATTTTACAATCCCCCCATAGAAAACGCCCCACTCTTCAATCCGGGTTGGTGCTTTAGGGATTTTTGTTCCTCCCTGGCTTCTTTCCCTCCTCCTCCTCCTCATTCCCCCCGCCTCTCCCCGCTTCATCTTTTCTGTCCCCCCTTCTCCTGGGCACCCCGCGGCTCTCACTTGTTTGCCCATGAGAAATTTCACACCTCTCCTCTCCGTCAGTGGGGAGAGCCTGGCTCCATTTCCATCCCTCTTCCAGCCGCAAACCCATCCCAGCGGGGCGACGGAAGGGGCGGAAATTTCCCCGAACCCACAGCGAGCACACGCGAAAACGTGACGGGGATTTGGTGCATCTCTAATCCGGGACGTGAGTCCTTCTGTCTTCTGGATCGGGAGCATCCTATCCGGGCGAAGATGGATCCCAGGGCTCCTGTTGGGAAAACACGGGTGTGCTCGTGCTCATTAGGGTTAAGTAGCCCAGCACTGCCGACCTGAGGAGGCTGAAATCATGGGCTCTCGTGTTCCACTCTTAAAACAATACAAATTGGCTTTAAAATGTGATTGCAAACACTACATTTAGTTTTTAGCCCTGTGTCGTATTTTTGCAGCCGTTTCTGCTTTGAGAGTCCGTAGTAATAATTAATTAATAATAACCCATAAACCAATAATAGGAATGTCCTCAAATCGTGTGGCTCCTTGAGCTGGGGATTTGCCTTTTTCCAAGCTGGATGCCACGGAATCCTGTAGAGAAAGGGGATTCATTTTTGCTGTGAAGAGGAGCATGAGGTTTCTCCAAGGAGGAAAATGGACACTTGTTCATATTCCTTGTTCACAAAACCTAAGAGAGATACATTTTTTTTTTTTTTTTGGCTAACAATAATTACTGAGGTGCTCTCTGCATCGGGAGCACCTGGAAGTGGGTGCCAAGGTGCCACCTTGGCTTTCCCACCTTCAGGGAGCTGCAGGGAGCTCCAGAACAAGTCGCTGGTGTCGATATTTTTCCGGGAAACCCCATCTGTCCTGTTTGCAGGAGGATCCAAGTCACCTTCTGGATACTTGGCGTCTCGCAAGGTCCCATTAACAGCCCCAAACTGGGATGAGGTCAGGAGCTGTGGCACTCTGAGGGTGTTACAGAGCAAGGGGAGCCCTGGTTGCAGGTGACAAGAGCAAGGTGACCCCCAAATATCCCCCTGCGAGAGCCCAGTGTGAGTAGCAGCGTAGGATGGGCAGGAGAACATGAGTTTCCTGGAAGAATGTTCTCCCAAACGCTGCCCTGCAGAGGAGACCGCCCCCATTCTCTCCATCCCTGTCACCTTGTTTTATCTCCTGCTGCTCAAACCTGCCCAATTCAACATGTTTAAAACCAGTTTGGAGGGGGCTTGGAGCAACCTGGGATAGTGGAAGGTGTCCCTGCCTTTGGCAGGGGGTTGGAACTGGATGGGCTTTAAGGTCCCTTCCAACCCATTCCTCGATTCTGTGTTTATGCAGTGGAAAACCACCCCTGCAAAACACAAGGCCCTTGCTTTGTGCTCCAGGGAGGAGGCAGAGGATGGAATCCTCCTCCGTCCTGACCCAGACAACCAATACACACCCCAGCCGTCCTTCAGACACCGCTCCCCGGCTTCATTGTCAGGTTAATTTGGGATAATGGCCTGCAAAGCACCTCAGCCCCATCCAGGTCTCATTAGCACTTGATAATATCAAGCATCCTGAGGAATTACGGCTTTTTCTCCTCCTCCTCCCCAGGGCACGAAGTCCTGCACCCTGCCCGGGCTGATTTATCACCCAGACTGGCATGTCCAGGCAGGATCTCAATTAAGGCCATGCTGGAATGAGGCTCGGCAGGACTGCATTCTGCCCACATATCCCCGATCCAAGCGGGGCTATTCCTTGGCGTCCCACTCCTCCGTGTCACATCTGGCCTCATGTCTCAGCCAGATGTGAAACGAGGGAGCGAGACCCGCTACATCCCACCACCCTCACCCTTCCCAGCTGCTGGGAGCTCATCCACCTGCCCCGAGTGCCTCCAAATACAGCGTGGGTTGGACTGGATGACCTTCCAAAGTCCCTTCCAACCCTGTCATTCCATGAATGACACGGGGCTACATGCAGCTGACAGCAAAGTCGGGGTGACCCCCAAAGAAGGAACCCCAAGGTCTCCTGTCACGCAGAGACCTGAAGACCCTGTCATTCCAGGTATTAAGAGCTTCTCAAACCCACGCATTTAAAATTAATTGGGAATTATAAACAAACTAAGCATGGAGGCAGCGCTGGGCCAGGCCTGAGTGCACCATCAGCCCGCTGCTCCCTTCAATTATCTTTTTTCTCCCACATTGTTCTCTCCTAATGAGGAGACTAATGACCAAAGGATGGTTCATAAGTGGTTCCCAGACTCTCCTTGCCCAGGGCAAACACCGTCCACAATAGGATCACAAATTGCAGGGAGAAGCCCCGGCTGATCACATCAGAAACGGTGCAGGGATTTATCTCTCTGCCTTAACAATAACAGTATGTTCTTAATCGCCACTCCAAAGGGACAACTAGCGGGGGATCTGCCCGGCCTCATCATTAAAAGCTGGCAGCATCTTTGCTAGCGCTGCCCCTTTGTTCATCTTTCATTATTCCAATGCTCCGGCCCCGTTAATTCCTCTCCATCTTATTAAATCAATAGAGATGGAGTGGGGGAAGGATGGGGCAGATCCAAGGGTTGCATCCTGCTCGAATCTCCGCGGGGGTGCTGAGCTGGGAGCGGGATCAGACCTGGGCAGCAGCACTTGTGTCCAAGGCACTTAACTCCTGCATCTGGGGAAACTGAGGCACAACAGCATCACAGCCAGAATGGGAAGCACTTTGACTGCCAGTCCAGCACATTCCATCAGGATCCCTGTATTTATCCCATAGAATCAGTGCTTACTTGATTTAATGGTTTAATCAGTCCCTAAAATAAAATCACACCACGCAAAGGGTGTCTGGGGCCAGGGCTCCCTGTACACCTCCAGTGGAATCCCAGGGATGGCACAGGGACAAAAGATTTTGTGCCACAACAAAATTTGCAAAGAGGGAGACAGTGCAATTTTAATCTATTTTTTCTCTTTTTTTTTAATTTGTAACTGCTCATTTCACCAAAACAGGTTCAAACCTGGGATTTTTTCAACATGGAGATTTTGCCCACTGCAATGCTCACCCCACACGAGGGGTCTCCTTATTCTCCCGGTTTCCCTGCTGCATTTCCAGACAGGCCATCCTTATTTTCGTGAATCCAGGAGACAGTTTAATGTAAAAACTTGATGCCTTTGCTGTTTGTGCAATGGAACTTGAGGCAAATTCATCCCAGAAAGTCTGCAAAATTAGGGATGTGGTGGCATTTCCTCCCGTTGCCCGTCATGTCTTTTTTATTAGTATTATTATTATTTCCACCGAAACCAGTCAAAGCAGCGTCGGGAAACTTATTTGATGTTTCAATCGGGAATTAAAGGGGCGGGAGAAGCCGGGGAAATGCTCCCTGACCATTTAACAAGATTACACGATGAGATGGAGCCTGGAAACAAGCACGGCCGACCCCGGCATCCCGTGTCCCAAATCGGGTCGGGCTTTGCCTTGAGCCTGTGCCGTTCCCGGTGTCCCGGCCCTTCCTCGGCACATGGTAATCCCATTTAGCAAACCCCCTCAAATCAGGGCACGAGGGGACAATCGGCCGTCGGGAACGCGGCTCCCAGCTCGGGGAATGTGCCTGGGAAAGCAGCAGGATCCCAGGGATTGGGGGGCAGGAGGGGTCCCGCTGCTCCAGCATCCAACGCCCCATCCCGCAAACAAATCGCATCCGTCACCGTGGGTTCAGCAGGAATAATCCTGGCGGGAAGGACCCGAGGGACCTGAATGCTCCCTGGTTATCCCTTCTCTTATCTCTCCATCTGTATCCCATCCCATTTACCCAGACACCCATTTGCACCTTGTCACCAACACCCTGCATTCATCCCCAGTCATCCGCCCATCCATGTGGTCCACGCTGCAGGCTGTTCCTCCGGGAAAACACTTCTGCGTGATACATCCACTCACCCATCCCACATCCTACCTGTTCTAGGAGACTCCTACTTATCTATGGGCTGAAGAGATTTGCCAGGAAGGGCTCAGCGCTGCATCTTTGGCAGATAACCTTTATCCTCTTAATAAAGCTGCTTAATTCGCACTTCCTTTTAATTATCTGTCACTGAAAGCCACCTCAGGTTTTGTAGACAGGTGGAAAACCAGCGTCTTCCAGGGAGCCGTGGATTGGGGAGGGACCAGTGAGGTCTTTGGGATGTGTAGGAGGTAAGGACACACAGCCCTCATCCTTTATTATTATTCTTTCAAACACAGATTTTCCTGGGGAATAAGAGGAGCCAAAGCTCTGTCCCAGGAGCCCAAGACCTTTCCAAGCATCTCTCTCTCTTATTTTCCCAAGTCACTGTGCCCAGGTTTCGTCTCAGTCCATGTGCTGATCTGCCAGGAGTTGGGTTGAGCTGGAAGACCTCGCCGGACTGGGGAGGGAGATACCTCTGCCAGGAAGGAAACTGCATTTCTGCCCCCTTTCCAGGACGCCCAGGCTGGCAGGGGCTTGGCAGGACACGAAATGACCGGGATGAATCCAGCTTTTCTGCAAACCATCAGCTCCATCCCCATGATAAGGGTCAGACCTGGGGGTTTGGCTCTTCCAGTAATCCCTGCTTTGTCCCATAAAGTCGATTCCCCACCCTAAGGAACCTGCAAACGTGTTAATCACTAGGTGAGAGGAAGACATGGGATGGCCTTCCCAGATGTCCCAAAGGAACACAGCCATTCCCTCAAGGATTATCACCCCCTCTATGAGAAAAACCTGCGGGTCAAACCCCAAAGTGCCAGAGGGATGTGACTTAATTAATCGTATATAACAGTATTTTTTTTAAAAAAGCTCCATCAAGCCCAGCAGTTTTAATTAAATCATCCCCCTGGTCGAACACCCCCCACAGAGGGGTCCGGGCTGGGCAGATCCTGCGGGAGCATCCCCTGGAGCGAGGCTGGGTCTCCCGTGGCTGCCCAGGAGGAGCCCAATCCTGCCGGAGGCTGAGCGTTGCCATCTCCCAGGGGATTAAAGGTGTCCTGAGAACAACTTAACTCTCGCAATCAGCTCGGCCCCCGGCCGGGCGATATTAAACCCCCCCCGTAAGCCCTGTTGTCTCGGCGCTGATTGCAATAAACCCACCGGCACGGGAGATTAGCGGGTTAAACCCGCCGGCGCAGCCCGGGCTCCCGGCAGACATGAGAAGACTTTAGCACAGTTTGGGCTCTTTGAGATGTGCCGGCTAATCCCGGCTCTGAAACAGCCGGGACAAAGGGCAGCTTCCGTCACATCCTTGTCCCCTTCTCCTGGCACCGTCCCTCTCTCCTTGCATTGTTCCCTTCATGGACTGTCCCCTTTTCCTTGGATCATCCCCCTCGCAGCATCACCTTCTTGCACTGCCCCCTTTTGGCATCCTCCCCTTCTCCTTGCATTGTCCCCTTCATGGATCATCCCCTTTTCTTTGGATCACCCCCTCCTCTTCTTGCACTGTCCCCTTCTCCTTGCACTGTCTCTTCGTATATTGTCCCTGCACCATCCTCCTTTCCTGGCATCAGTCCCCTCTCCATGCACCATCCCCTTCTCCTGACATTGTCCCTTCTCCTGGAATCACCTTTTTCTCTTTGCACCGTTCCCTTCTCTTTGCACCATCCCCTTCTTAACTGCCCTCCCTTTTCTTGCATTATCCCCCCTCTCCCTGCCCCAGGTTTCGAACCTTCCCAAATAAACCCTCCACCTGGATCCCTTCTTCCTCCAGCTCCAAACCCAGCACAGACATGGAGAAATTCCAGTTCCAAGAGCTGACGCTGCCCAGGTGCTCCCAGGTGTCCCCATTGCTGCTTTTATCCAGCAGGTTCCAGCCCCTCGGTGCTCATTTGCTTTGCATCCTTGAAGAAAGTCCCCAGCTTCTCACAGATGCCACTTTTGGCTCATTCCCAGCCCAGTGTCCAGCCTGATCCTGCTGGATTTGAAACCTCTACCTCTGCCTAATCAGGGCCAAGTAATTAAAATTAAACCCTGACTAATCCTTGCCCTGCTGAGATGTCACCCCAGGTGCCCAGCTTACAGAGCTCCCACCAGATCTGCTCTCCAGGAGCGTTTTCCCTTCTGTCCTGACTCCAAAATCCCTGGAGAGTGGGATGTGTGAGCTGTGGGCAGAGCAGGGGGTCACAGTGAAGATGCCACTGGCAGGGACATGGATGGACCATGAGTTGAAGGTCCTCTACAAGGACCTGGATGCTCTGTGAAGATCCTGAGGTGTGAGATATCCAAGCTCCCAACACCTTTGCGATGAGCTGTGGATGGGGGTGTGCAGGTGACCCCCCCACTCCCCCAAATCTTGCCCCCATAAGCAAGCCCTCATTGAACACTTGCTGCCACTGTGGGCATGTATATTATTGCTCCTTCTCCCCCTCATCCCCCTGGAAAAATGAGCCCCAGAGTGGCATAAATACCTTATTTTCACACCCAGTTCCAATGGGAAGTCCTTGTCCTCCTCACCATGGTGGCTCTGCAAGTCAGAGCTCCTCTGGGGGTTGGCCAAAGCCATTTTGGCCAGTTGGGCTTTTTGCTGTCCCAGGCTTTGTTTCCTTCACTTGATCCTCTGGTTTTGGAACCAGACTTGCAACTTGGAATCACAGAATTATGGAATCATTAATTTTGGTAAAGACCTCTCAGGTCATCGAGTCCAACCATTAACCCAGCACCGCTGTGTTCACCACCAAACCAAGTCCTCAGGTGCCACATCCACATGTTTTTTAACATTTCCATGGTGAATCCACCACTCTAGGAAGAGGTAAAGGTTAGCTTTCAAACCTGGACCATGGAATCCTGGCCTGCTGAACCCCCAGGCTCAGGCAGTGCCCACACTGTCCCCTGCATCCCAGGATCTGGACCTGCCAGAGGTTGGAGAAGATCCAGCCCTGGACACAAGACCTTGGTGGGGTCCCCTCTCAGTGGGATCCCTTCTTGGGATGTTTTTTCCTGGAGAGGCAGGAGGGATTTTCCCATTTGGAAGTGTTCTGTGTTTGAAAAGGCAAGAAGAGGTCCCCCATTTGCTCAGGTTCTTCTTGGAGAGGTGGATACAGGTTGTTCTAAAATATATTCCCTCTGCAGGGAGTGCCCATAAAAAGGTGGGAGGACCTCCCCCATTTGGTGACATCCCAAATGGGATGTCCCAGGAGAGGTGGGCATGAATTCTCCTGGAAGAGATCCCTTTTGGGGGAGTCCTCTCCTTGGAGAGGTGAGAGGAGATGCCCATTTGGAGATGTCCCCATGGGAGAGGTGGGTTGAGGTCCTCATTGGAGACTTCTCCTATGGAGGGGCTTTCCTTGAGGACGTGAAAGGACATTCAAAATGTCTCCATAAGGGAGGTGGATTCAGGTCCATGGGAGACGTTTCCATGGGAGAAGTGGACAGGACCCTCTGGAATAAGTCCTTTGAACGAGGTCCTCCATCTGGACAGGTGGCCAAAGGTCCCCCCTTGGAGGGATGGAAGGATTCTCCATCCTCCTGGAGGACGGAGATGTCCCTTCCATATCCCCTTCCCTTGATGAGGGTGTCCCTCCATATCCCCCTATCCCTGAGGCAGAGACCCTCATGTGTCCTCCTCCTCTGGCTCTGAATTCCTCAGCCAGGAGCATCCAGATGCCCAGAGGACACCACGGGGAGAATCAGTGTCACACCAAGGCCATCAAATCCCCAGGGGGGAGCTCGGGGTCCCTCTTGGTACCCTGAGCTCCTGTCACCAGCCTGCACCCCCTGCAGAGCTGCTTTTTGGGGTGTTAACACCCCCCCAGGGCAGCGAGAAGGGACAGGACCAGGGATGCTCGGAGAGGCAGTGCCAGAGGTGAGAGGGGGGCTCTCCCTGCACTCCCTCCAGCTCTCCCGGCTCGGCTGATGGGATTCAGATGGTCATTAGGGTCTGAGATTCTTAAAAATCCCGCAGCTTTTCCTAATGAGCTGGGAAAAGTCACACCTCGGGCCGGCACGGTGGGGGAGGGAGCCCCGGTCAAAGACTCCTCCGGGGCTCGGGGGTTTATTGGGGAGGAAATGGGAGCCGGGGGGGACGGGGCCACATCTGCACCACAGCAGCCCCCTCGTTCGGCTTCCCCCAGGGATAAACCCACTACACGCACCCCCCTAAACCAGGAATAACCCCAAGGATCTCTCCGGGGCTGGGAAAGTCATTATAGAGCTGTGCCCCCGGTGAGGAGCATCCTCTGCTCTGCAGCTTCCCGGCCACCTCGGGGATGGAGGTGGGGATGGAGACCCCCAGTTCCGTGCTCTGGGGCACAGCTCAGCCTGGATCTTGCAGGTGGAGACTCCCTGGGGGTGTCTGTGCAGCAAAAAAATCCATAAAACCCCTCCGTGGGGGCTGTGCCGGTGGCGGTGCCACATTCCCTGGAATATCACAGGGACATCATCCCGCAGCCTCTGCAGTGGGGACAAATAAAGGCCCTGCGGAGGGAGGGCAGGGATGAAAGGGCGGCAGATTTGATGTTATTAAGTCTTAATTACGGTCTTGGAGAGATAAAAAGGCAGGAGGCCCTCGGTGGGCTTGGCCTTGTTTGGATAGGAGGTACTTTCCCTTTCTTTATTCCCTTTTTCCTCTCCCTCTGTTTGATGGAGCTCAGCAAACACCCCCCTGGCACCTTCACACAGCTGGGTGGTCCCAAGATTGGGGGTGTCCAACATCCTAGTGCTGGATGGGATGGGAATGGCATCCATGGGGATGGGATCCAGGTGATACAGGGTCAAAATGGGGATACTGGTACCCAGTGGTTCTCTGTTATCCATGGGAATGGGATCCAGCTGATACAGGGCCAGAATGGGAATACCAGTACCCAGTGGTTCTTTGGGATCTGTGGGGATGGGATCCAGGTGATCTGGGGCGAAAATGGGGATACTGGTAGCCAGGGGTTCTTTGGGATCTATGGTGTCAGGATCCAGATGATCTGGGGCTAAAATGGGGATACTGGTACCCAGGGGTTCTTTGGGATCTATGGTGACAGGATCCAGATGATCTGGGGCCAAAATGGGGATACTGGTAGCCACTGGTTCTTTGGTACCCTTTGCTTCTTTCCTAGGTGGGAAAATCCTACCCTGGAGAGGTGGAATGGAGGTGTCAGTAACCTGGGGAGGTGATGCTGTGCAAACAAGGAGCACGGGAGGGCTGGAACTGGGGAGTCTCTGCTCACAAACCGAGTGTCTCCTTTCAGCAGATCGGGATCCAGAGTGGGATGTGAATCCAAGGATGGCTCCTGCCTAATTGTGAGGTGAAACTGCCCCAAGGCTCCGGCTCCTGAGCTAATTAATAACAAAGCTGCTCATTAGCCCTCGGCCGGGCTGTCTGGGCAGGGTGTGGATTGTCTGTCTGCAGAGGAGTGAGGCCTCCAGGATCATCCCGCTGTCCTTGAACAGTTTCTGGGATGATCCCAGGACTCCTCCTCTGCTTTGTGTCCATCCCCTGTCCCACTGTATCCCTCTATCTGGCTGCTGCCCATCCGTCCGTCCCACTTTTTGGAGCCTTTCATCTACAACATCCCTTTGCATCCAATTGCCAGCCCTGCGCTGGGGGGGCTACGGACATCCCCGATTTCCAGGGAAAAGGGGCATTTCCCACCAATTCAGCTGAAATTATTGGGGAAAAGGCAAGTGTTTGGATACCCGCTGCCATCAAGTGGCTGAGGAGGATCCAGAGCTGACTCTCATTCCCTGTGGATCAGTTTATCTGAATCCCAGATCCACCTCCCCGTTAAATCCACACTTTTTTCTACTTATTAAAGGTCTCACCTCCCGGATTTGGGATGCAGAGCAAAGCCCTCCCTTAAGCATCCTAAGATATGCAGCTTCACTTCCTCTCTCCATGGACTTGACCCAGCTCCTGGGAGGTTTTCCCAAGCAGGACTTGTACGTGCACAGGTTGTTTGAGGGTGCAAAGGCAGAAAAAAAATAAGGAAAAATACATATTTTTTCCAAACCTTGGCTGCGATTGACCTGGGAAACTCCTTGCACTGGAGTTTTTGGAAACTGAGAGCTCCAACTGATGAGTTTCTGCAAATAATAACATCCATAGCTGAATGATATGGGATAAACTATGTCCCAAATCCCAAACTGAGGGTGTCCTGCAGCAGAACTGGGGCAGCTGAGTGCTGGGATGGGTCCCCCTGGGACTGGGAAGGCTCCCTGTGGAGCTGGGATAGGGGGTCCACAGGTCTGGGCTGGGTCTCCCTCCAGCAGATAAATGGGTTAGGAAGGTTTTGCCCCTTTCCATGCACCTGAAGGAAAACTGGTGGGATTTTTTTCCCCATTATCTTTCATATTTGTGTTTTGGGAGCTGTAGTTTATGGGATTCACGACTGAGGGCAGGTCCTGCCCTGCCCTGCCCTTCCCACACTGCTTTGGTCCCATCCATACCCGATGCTGGTGGTGCCAAAGCAGCCACTTCCAGCAAAACCATCCACTTTTGGGGGCACCTGGCTCCAGTTCCCAGAGGCTGAGCACCTCTGACCCAGAGGGCCCGAGAGCATCCCAGTAAGGGAGGATCCCAGTTAGTGAGAATCCCAGTTACTGAGCTTTCCACTTAGAAAGTATCCCAGCACATGAGGATTTGGTGGGGATCCCAGTTATCCAGGATCCCAGCCAGCCGGCTCCCAGTTAACAAGTGTGCTGGCTAATGGGGATCCAGTTAACAAACATCCCATTTAACAGGGATCCTAGTTAAAGAGCGTCCCATCACCAACTGTCCCAATTAACAGGCTGCTAATTACTGGGGATGCCAGTTAGGCAGTTAGTGTATCCAGAGATCCCAAATATCGGGATCCCAGTTAACCGGTCTCCCAGTCGGCAGGCTTCCAGTTAAGGAGGATCCCGGCTGGCAGGACCCCAGGACAGGGTTCCAGTGGGATCCCAGAGCGATCCCAGTGAGGTCCCAGTGGGATCCCAGCGGTGCCGTTCCCCCGGGAAACGCCAGAGGGCGCTGCACGACCGCGCTGTGTCCCGGCGGCACCGGGATGGGGACACTGGGATGGGAAACTGGGATGGGGCACTGGGATGGGGCACTGGGATGGGACACTGGGATGGGGACACTGGGATGGGGCACAGGGATGAGGGCACTGGGATGGGGACACTGGAATGGGGACACTGGGATGGG
>VXBA01001102.1:0-40620 GCA_013399895.1 Serilophus lunatus | reverse complement strand
CGGGCGGCAGCGGGGAAGGGAACCCGACGAGCGGTGAGTGCGGCGGGGGGGGCGGGACTCAGGGTGGGTGTCACTGGATGGCCCTGGGTGGGTGTTATGGGGTCACTGGGTGGCCCTGGGTGGGTGTCACTGGGTGGCCCTGGGTGGGTGTCACTGGGTGGCCCTGATTGGGTGTCACGGGGTCACTTGGTACCCCTGAGTGGGTGTTATGGGGTCACTGGGTACCCCTGGGTGGGTGTCACGGGGTTACTGGGTACCCCTGGGTGGGTGTTATGGGGTTACTGGGTGGGCCCTGGTGGGTGTCACAGGGTCGCTGTGTGCCCTGGGTGGATGTCACGGGGTCCCTGGGTACCCCAGGATGGGTTTCAGGGGGTCACTGGGGCACATGGAATCTCCCCGTGTGCTCTGGGATGGGTGTCACGGGATCCCTGCGTGTCCCACGGTGGAGTCACAGCATCCCTGGGTACCCCAGGGTGGGTGTGATGGGGGTCCTGGTGTGCCCCGGGCTGGGCACATGGGATCCCTGTGTGCCCCGGGCTGGGCACATGGGATCCCTGTGATCCCCGGGCTGGGCACATGGGATCCCTGTGTGCCCCGGGCTGGGTTTCATGGGGTCACTGAGTGGCCCAGGATGGGTTTCATGGGGTCCCCGTGTGCCCCAGGGGGCATTACAGGCTCTGTGGACACCCCAGGGAATGTGTCCCAGGAATTCGACTGCGCTGGGGTCCAGATGTGCCCCAGGAAGGGTTTTGCAGGAGGTCTTGCAGCATCCACGAGCTGTGCACTCCCCAGGAAGGGTGTCCCGGGGTCCGTGGGTGCCCTCCTGGGAAAGGTGTCCCAGAGGGTGGGGTGGGGTCCCCGTGTGCCCCAGGAGGGACTTTGCAGCACACGGGGTCTGGCAGAGCCCGGGGATGCTCCAGGAAGGACATTGTGGGCGATGTAGGACATCACGTGCGCTCCGGGAAGGGTGTTGGGAAGGATGGCATGTCTCAGGATCCCTCCATCCCCCTCGGAAGGGAGTCGTGCACCCCAGGGTCCATCCACCCCCTGATGCATGGCAGGAGGTCCCTCTGCATCCTGGGAGGGTTTTCCAGGGATCTGGCATTCCTGGGAAGCCGTGGCACAGCCGCAGGTCGCGTTTTGTCCCCTGCTGGCTGCGGTGGGGCCGCCAGTGTCACCCGGTTTGTCACAGAGGGTCCCCAATGTGGGGCTCTGAACCCCAACCCCGCGCTGCCTGTGGGGGAATTCCCGATCCTCCTCCTTCCCCTGGGAGGGTTTAAAACAATCATCACGTTCCCGAGCTTTTGCCAAGCCCAGAACTGCAGGAATGTGGCTGAAATTCCTTTAGGGAAGAAGGTTTGGGGGGGGGCTTTGTTCCACGCAGCCCTGGCTGGGCTGTGCCTCCAGGAGCATCTCCCCTGTTCCCTGGCCTCCCCAAATCCTGGGAATTCCGAGTCTGGATTGCTGCCCGAGGCTGCAGGCTTGGAGAGGAGCCTCCCTTACCCTCCTACCCGGTGGGATTAGCGTGGAAAAACTTCTCTCGTGGACAAAGGCGGCTCCACAGCCCCTGGAGGCTCCTGGTTGCCCTGAAATGGGAGAGTGGAGAAGGAGGAGAAGTGACCGAGCCCGGAGCCCCCTCTGGGTGTTTCCCCCGCGGTGATTATTTTGCTTTCCTTAGAAAAAAATGCCTGGAGAACGGGTGGGGTCGGAGGGGCTGGATCGGGATTCTTGGAGCATAATTGAATCCAGCAGAGACTTCAGAGAGAGCCCAGCCCGCGGCAGAGACGTGCCCGAGGAGGAGGGGAAATGACTCTGCCTCCTCTCTGTGCTTGGGGGGCTGGGACGGGAGCTGTGGCTCCAGGAAAGCCACACTCCCGGTGGGACACACTCAGGGAGCTCTGCAGAGCAGGGGCCCCAAGGTCCAGCAGGGCTCAGGTGGTGGTTTTGTCTCAAAGGTCTCCGAGGGCGTCAGGGGCTGTTAATCCCATGGGAGCAACGTCCAACGTGGCTGGACCCCGGACCTTGGTCATCCCAAGGGGGGCACCCAGGCTGTGAGGACTCCAGGGAGAGCTTGGAGCCCCTGGCAGAGCCTGAAGGGGCTCCAGGAGAGCTGGAGAGGGACTGGGGACAAGGGCTGGGGGGACAGGACACAGGGAATGGCTTCCCAGTGCCAGAGGGCAGGAGAGATGGGATAGTGGGAAGGAATTCCTGGCTGGGAGGGTGGGGATGGGCTGGGCTGGAATTCCCAGAGAAGCTGTGGCTGCCCCTGGATCCCTGGAAGTGTCCAAGGGCAGGTTGGAGCCCCCTGGGACAGTGGGAGGTGTCCCTGCCCAGGGCAGGGGGTTGAATGTGATGATCTTCACAGTCCCTTCCATCCAACCCATTCCATGATTTATGACTTGCTGTCTGTCTCCCTCCTTTCCTGTAGCTTCGCTTGCACAAGGAAAATTAACTTCCCCTTGGTGCATTTGGGATCACAAGGTCTTTTAAGGCTCTTTATCTTCACCAGTGGCCCCTGAGGATGGAAGTGAGCATGGAAAACGTGTTGGAGAGCTCTCAGCCTGTGCCTGGAGCATCTCCACTCACTCCAACCCCTGAGCTGGAAGGTGTCCCGAGGGTGGGTGGCAGCTCAGCAGCGTGGAAGAGGCTGCACTTTGTTTTTTGGAGAGGACTCCCAAGGGCTGGAGCTTGGAGAAGGACTGAGGGAATCCCGTGGGAGCCACTGGAGCTTCCACCCAATGTTCTGGTTTGGCCCCACTGCAAACAACTTTGTTTAGGAGGAAACTTTTAGTCCCCAGATTAAAAGAGAGCACAACAAACCCAGGCCCACCCTCTGCCTGTGCCCCAGAGATAACCAGGGGTGTGGGGCTGGAGGCTCTGCCTCACGCTGCTTTTTGGGATCCCATCTTTGGCCCTCCCTCCTGGGCACAAAACCACTGCCACTTGGAGTGGGATCCCACTGGAAAAAAGGCCTCCACTGTCAGTGTGCTGACCTTGCTCTCGTTTTCCTGCTGATTTCTGTTGCACGGAAACTCCACCGGTGATAATTATTATCCTTGTTTTCGGCTCGATGGAAAATGTTCCGTCAAACTTGGACCCTTCTCCAGGAACGAGCTGCTCTCTGAGGCTGTTTATGAGCTGCCTCGTCCAGCTCAGTCAGTCCTGCTCCTTCCAGTGTTGTGCCAGAAGAAAATCAACCCTTGGAGTTGCACAAGAGCAGCTCTCGTGGCCTTTTTGGGCATCCCAAGGCTTGTCCCACGCTCTGCCAGCTCCAAGGGTTGGGTTTGGCAGGAAAAGCATCATCTCTTCCTCTCCACTTGAGCTTTTCCACGTCCATAAAACCCTGTGCTGTGGTCCTGCCTGGGCAGGATGCTCCGTGTCTCTCCCTCCAGTGACCTGATCCTGCAGCTCTCTGTCCTGCCCCATTTTTGGGGGGGACATGAGGCTGTGGCAGGTGGTGAGTTCCACCGAGCCCAGGGCCCTTCCCAGCAGGAGAGGGATTTCTGGGTGCTCACAAGGCAGCTTCTGCTCCCTGAAATCTGGGAAATGCCCCTGGAGTCTCCACAGGGGCTCATCCTGCCTCCCCCGTGGTGTGACAGCGAGTCAGGGAGTGTCACCTCCCTATCCACCCCATCCACAGGCATCTGGGAAGGGTGGAAGTGCTTCCATCTGACACCCCCCAGGCTGTGTTTTCATGGGCTCACAGAATCCCAGACTGGGTTGGGTTGGAGGCAAGTGTAAAACTCAACCCTCCCTGTCCCACTGTGGGCAGGGACACCTCCCATTATCCCAGGTGGCTCCAACCTGGCCTTGGGCACTTCCAGGGATGGGGCAGCCGCAGCTTCTCTGCCCAACCTGTGCCAGGGCCTCCCCACCCTCCCAGCCAGGAATCCCTTCCCAGTATCCAACCTAACCCTACCCTCTTTCAGCCTAAAGCCATTCCCCCTTGTCCCAAGTGCCTCTCCATCATCCCCTTGGCATGGTGGGGGCTCAGCATTGAGGGGGAGAGGAGGTGCCAGGGAACACCCGCAGGGTTGGACCCCAAATCCCACTGAGGGGACCCAAAATGTCCTTGCTTTTGCTCCATGAGGCTCTTGGTGGGAAGGAGCCGTGGGCATCCAAGATTTCCTGGGTGAAGAAAACCCTAATTGTCATTCCCTCCTCCCTCCCTCTTGGAAATGTCATTTCCATTTGCCTTCTGTCCCAGTCCCTTGGAGATGGGGAAGGGTCAAGCCATGAGTCTGCTGCCTGTGCTGCTGGAGCTTGGTCTCCAGAGAGCAAAACCCAGGGCTTTCCAGCACTGGGATCTTGTGTTGAAGGGGCTGACAAGTGTAGCAGGAATTGTGATTCCTGGCTCTGGTGTTTTCCTGCAGTGACTTGCAGTTGCTGTCTGGCTGCTGCCTGGGACGTGGATCTGGAGCACTGCGTGGCTTCGGTGTCTCTGCAGGAGGGAACTTGTCCCCTGTGCAAAATGAGCTCAGCTCCAAGTTCCCCAAAGCCCTTCCGTGCTGCACTTCCCTCTCCTTGTTCCCCTTCCTCCCCAGCTGTGGAGGGGGAGCTTGGAGGGGTCTGGGTTTGTGTGGAGCTGCAGCATCTCCACCCAGGAGGTGAGGCATTCTCCTCCCTCTCCATCAGCAAAGGATCTTTCCTTTGGCTGCTGCTTTTCCAGCCTTGTGGCCACTGGGCCTCCTCTGCTCTGTGTCCTGATGGAGCTTTTCTGGGGTGGAGAAGAGACAGGGAATCCCTTGGGTTTGGAAAGAGATGTCATGGAGACAGGCCAAGATGGCAGGGGAAGGGTTTGGGAGCCCCACCCCTGGAGGGGCAGGAAAGGGCAGATCCAGAGGCACATCCAGGGCCCAGTGATGGGTGCTGTCCATCTGCTCAGCAGTATTGGGACCTTGGAAGCTCTCAAGTACCCTCAAAACCAAGGGGTGATCCCCAAATCCTTCCAGGCCTCCCTCACTTAAACCCACACCAGGCACCCTTCCCTTCCCCTCGCTGGTGGGACCCATCACATCCCCTCCTTGCTGTGGCAGATGCTTTCCCTGGAGCTGTCCTTGTGTCTCCCCAGGAAGGGACCCCCTCTCATCTCCTCCTCCAGCCCCTCTGACAGCCCCTGGTTTGCTTGTGGCCATTTCCCTCCCTCATTAAATTAAAATCATTAGCAGTGGAGGGCTGTGGCACCTCTGGGGTGTGGATGCTCCTTGTCATTCCCCCCGTGGCTTTGGCTCCTCCTGCATCTTTCACACCCAGGGTTGGAGCTCCCTTTCTGCTCCCAGCCAGGCACCAGTCCTGTCCTTGGCACATCTGTCCTCAAACCAAGGAGAAGAAGAGAGGAAATCGCTGCTCTGTGAGAGATTTGGGGTGGAAAGTTTTATCCCAAGGGCAAACAGCCCCTTTTCCTTGGGGTCTGTGACCAGAGGTGCCTGGTGAAGGGCTTGGAGGTGGCCAGGAGCAGCAGGGAGCTCCTTGGAGCCTCTGAGCTGGGATGAAATCCGTGGTTTGAGGCTGGAAACGCAGCTCTGAGGGGGGTTGTTGCACCCTGGCAGAGCCAGGAAACGCCCTGGAGTGTCAAAACAGGGGGAGGAGAGGGTTTGTGCTGCCAAAAAATCAGGTCAGGATGCTCTGTGTGCTGCAGGAGAGCAGCCAGACCCTGGGATAATGTCCTTGGTGGCCAGCTGATCCCAGGCAAGCGTTGTCCCTGAGTTGTGAGCCCCAAGGTGCTTCCCAGGGCTTTGTTTTGCTCCTGCCTGCCCAGTTAACCCTGTTTTCACCCAGTTGCCAGTGCTGGTTTAAGGAGTTTAAAGCCCTTGCTCTGTCCTGCCCCAGGAAAACTCTGCTTTCCTTGTGTTTTAAAAGATATTTGAGCAGTTTGATCCCTGTTTTGCAAGTCTGGCATGTTGGGTTTAGTCTGCTGGTCACCCTCCATCATCTTAAAACCCAAAAAGCTGCAGATTCAGGCTTTTTCCCCCTCTGTTTCACACTGATTTTCAGGGCCCTCATTTCCTCCAGCTGCACAAAAACCTGCAGCCAGCTCAGAAAACCCCTCAGGCCTGTTGGTGCAAAGCTCCAGACGTGGAGGAGCTGCTGGTGTTGCATGTGCTGAGTTCAGTTTGTGCTCAGTCCTTGCTTCAGGAGCCTCCCCAGGGACTCCCTCCCTCCCCAAGGGAACCTGGCAAAAGACTTCTGGCCAGTCTTTGGTGACCAGGAAGGTGGGATGGGCTCTGCTGCCCCCTCCTCTCCCCCTCCTAAGGGTGGCTCAAAGGCAGGAGAGGAGTTTTTTGGGGGATGCCCTTTGAGAACCTGCTTAAGGGTCCCCAAAAAACCCCTGGCTTGCTCTCCACACATGGTTTGCCAGGTGCTGTGCAGCCTCTCCTTCCACCCTGGGGCTTGTTGCAGCCTGTGCCTGGCAAAGGTGTGCACATACCTGCCCTGGGAATTTTTTGCTCTGTCAGAAGCTTGGCTGGGACACAGGGTTTGGCTTTCCCAGCTTGGAATGGGGCTTTGGAAGCTCCATCCCTGGAGCAGCATCCCCTGGGCTCCCCAGCTCTGTGTGGGTCTCTGCACTGGCAGAGTAACCTCCTGCTGGGCTCAAGATCGATTCCTTTTTTCCCCCTTTTTTGCGTGTGTGGCTCTTCCCTGAGGGCGGGTCGATGTGGTGGGTGAACAATCCATGTTGCCAAGAGTGGGTGTGTGCAGTATTTTAAGCTTGGGGTCGGTGTCCCTGTGGATGACAGGCATTCCCAAGCCTCCTCTTCCCTCTGGGCACTGGGTTCTCCATGCGAGCCCTGCCCTGATGCTTTTCCCAGTTGGAAGCAGAGAAGGATTTACAGCAAAAACATGTTTCTCCTGCTCATCCCATGCACCTCGAGTGGCTCCCCAGGGGAACCTGCAGAGCAGCTCCTGGTGCTTTGCAATCCTGCAAAGTCAGCTCCAGGCTCATTTTTTGTCACTTTGGAATCTTGTGCAGCAGGTCCTTGGATCACCTCTCCTGTCCTCACACAAGGACCTTGTCCCCATGTCTTGCCTGGGCAGTTCAGGTCACTGGGTGACCACAAATGTGGTTTCCTGCCTTGTTGGCAGCTGGGAGGACACAAACCTTGGGTGCTCTGGGGTGTGAGTGGATAAGTGGAGCTGCAGTGGTCGTGTCCTGACTCCTGCTGTTACTGTCTCCATTTCTAAATGTTTCATGCTCCATTTTACAGCTCCTCAAATCTTCCCTCCTTCCCTCTTCTCACCTGCCCATCCTGGAGAGAGGAGAAGCTTTGGGTTTTCTTAGTCCAAAGTGATTTGTGGTGAGGTTGCTGCCCTTGTTCTCATGCCAGGACTATCCTGGTGGCAGAGAGGTTTTCTCCATACCTGGTGTCTGTCCTGACCCAAAAACTGTCCCCCTCCATGCCATCAGATCCAGCCAGCACAGAGGCTGTAGGGACAGGTTTGGGAGCAGTGGGGTGGATGGGGAAGTGTCCTCTGTGTCCTTGGTGTACAGGGACAAGGAAAAACACATGTGGAAGGGTTCTGTGTGTCATCCCAGTGCCCCCAGAGCCAAGGAGAGGGTTCTGTGGGGCACTGCTCCAGCTGGGGTGCAGGAATGAGGATGCTCAGGACCTTGCCAGGCACATATCCTGCAGCACCACCCCCATAGCACAGCCTGGGTGTGCACCAGGCTTGGACACAAGCAGGGCTCTTTTTTCCCTGGTTTTCAGGCCATTCCCTGCCATTGAATCCCACTGGAGTGACAACATCTCTGTGCCTGGCCTGGGAGTGGTGGGATGAGCCCTTCAGCAAGGCATGGGCACAAGGGGGGATTTCTCACCCGGGTTCCTGGTTGTCCCAGTGGTGCTCCCACACTGGGTGGGCTACATCCTCCTCATTCCTGACATCCATTTAGGCAGCACCTCTGGAGCTGGAGCCCAGTGGAGGGGCAGGGCTGAGTCGAGTTATGTAACGAGCTCAGGGCGTTGGTTTCCACGAGTTCTGTTTTCCAGCACTTCTGGGAAGGATGGAGGGATGAACTTCCCACCTCGGCTGCTCCATCCATGTGGGAATGAGCCTGTGTTTCATTTTCCAGCTGTGCTCTTCGTGGCTCCCAGGGATCCCCTGGCAAAACCAGCCATCCAAAGCCAACACCAAAACCCAGGCTGTGGAACAGCTTCTGGTGGTGGCGGGGTGGGGAAGCTGTGGCAGGAACATGAAAATGGACAAAACAGCACAAAATTCCCCGGGGTTGGGTTGTTTTCCACCCTGTGCTTCCCTTCCCTGGGGTAGGTGAGCATCCTCATGCAGGGCTGTCGAGCCCTTGGCTCACCAAAATCCCCTTTGCTGTGTTGGCCAGGGGGTTGTGCTGAGAGGAGCCAAAGTGTTTTCCCTGGGTTGGCTTTTCTGTGCCCTGCTCTGTCACTGCAAGAACCCAGGTAATCCTTAATTTAACACTTGGGGCTCTTCTCTCCAGCAGGGCTGACCTTGTTGCAGGGATGAATCAGCAGTAAATGTCAGCCTGGTGCTGTCAGGGGAGAGGCTTTGGCTCCGTGTTGGAATGTGTCTGTCTCCAAAGTGCAGCTCCAGTGGCTGGGCAGAATTCCTGCTCAGTTTGAAGTGAACCTCGACCACCCTGACAGTGCTCAGTTGCTTTGGGAGGCTTTTGTGAAGCACCTGGTGGCTGAAGTGCTCCAGGAACTCCAAGTGTGCATCCTTCCCTGTGTGCATCCTTCCCTGTGTGCATCCTTCCCTGTGTGCATCCATGAATGCCTAAGGGACTTAACTCCCCAAGGAAGATCTCGCAGCTGGTGAAGCACTGGGACCAGTTTGAGAGTGAAACTGGAGAGCCTGGTGCTGAGCTGGAGGTTGGAGGGGACCCCAAATGGAGCCTTTGGAAAGCAAAGGTGGTCCTGCTTGGAAGGAGCCATGTCCTCCCTGGAAGTGGGTTGGGATGGTGCCCATGGCAGCTTTGAGGGCTCATCCCATCTCATCCCAGTATCCATTGGCAATCCCAAGCCAATGAAATGGCCTTGGGTCACCTCAGGGCTTTGGAAAGCTGCTGATGGGTGGAAGTTTTGGCTTTGTCCTTGGCTTTGTGCTGAAGGAGTCGTTTGATCAGGAGGGGGATGAGGAAGGGACAAGGGGATGGAAATCCTTGGATCACAGGCAGCATTCCCTTTCCATTGGGGTTGGCTCTGTGTCCGGGTCATCCCCATCCTGGGAGGTGCTGGGTTGCCTCAAACCCAAACAGGTTTTCTCATTGACAGGTAGAAAATAGTGCCCAAACAATTCCATACCCAGTGGAAAGTTTCTTGGAGCAGGGCAGGGATCCCTTTGCTCCCCCTGAACTGTCACCTGCAGCCCAGGGGAGGACAAAGAGCAGGGAAAAGGGGATGGTGCTGACCCTGAGCAAATCCATCCTGTCCTCATCCTGTCCCACCTTAGCAAACACTCCTGTGCCCTTGTTTCCACTCCAGAGTGGTTTTTCCCTTTGCTCAGCACCAGCCACCTTTCCAGTCTGGGATGCTGCTGGAGGATGAGGGGGGAAGCCCGTGGTTTTTTTGGGAAGCTGGAGATACAGCAGCACTTTGTGTGCAGCTCTCCGTGCCTCCCCTTGATCCTGGCAACAACAAATGCAAAAATAGATGCTGGCTGCTTTTCTCCCGAACCTGCCTTTTGGCAGCCACTCCCTTCCACTCTCCATGGAAATGAGTGGGAGGAGAGAGGAAAGGGATTCACTCGCAGTGTCTGGGGGCAGTGGGGATGTGCTGATTAACCACGGTGACCTAAATGAGTGTGCACAGCCACGGGCTGGGGGCTGGGGAGGCCTCTGCCACCCATGGGTGCTCACAATCCATGTGAGTTCCCAACCCCCTTGGAGCAGCTCTGGCTCCCCAGGAGCTGCCCCGGAGCTCTCAGGGACCTCCAGCTGCTTCCCCTTTCTGAGTTCTCTGTTTGAGGTTTCCTCTCCTGCCCCCTGGGATGGGGGGTGAGCTGCTGTTTCCTTCCCCCTCAGCCATCCCAGGGGTTCTCCAGGCTCTTCCATGGGGAGCACATCCTGGGATCTCACATTTTGGGGGATGCATGCCCAGCACGGGGTGATGCTGCACGGGGGGGGCTGGATCCCTGGGGTCTCAGAGGGAGGAATATACATTTTTTAGCCCAAACTCATTTCCTGAGCCTGTGGCTCTTTGTCTCCAGGCTGAATTCCCTGGATGTGTCACTCTGGAGGTGTCCCTGAGCACACCTGGCTCTCCATGTGCCCAGGGCTGAGGTGTCTCAGCAGGAGCAGCAATGATGGGAGGAAGGAGCAGTTCTCCAAGGAGGAGAAGGATATGGGACCAGCAGGCTGGGAAGCAGCAGGTTTCATCCTCTGGGAGACTTTTTCCCAGTTGTAGGGAGGAAGGGAAGGAGCACAGGCTGGGGATCCAAACACACCTCCTTAGGTAGGAGCAATCCTGCTCCCCATCACCAGCAGCTCTGGCTCTGGGACACTGCCACTGGTTTAATTTAATTTAAATTAAATTTAAATCACATTTCTTGACTAGCAAAGCCAATGTTTGGCTCTGCCTCTTCCAAACCTTGCTAAGAACCCTCAGAGCAGGTGAGTGGACATGAGTGGCTTGTCCTGGATGTCCTGTGGAGCGAGGAGTTGGATCCAATCTCCCCCAGGAGAAGCCTCCAAAATACCCCCAGCTCCTTGTGGCCCCGTGTCCCTGGGGCTGGATATGCTTGGCACAGCTCCCTCCAGCTCCCTGTGCTCCCTGGTGCCAGCACCTCTTCCAGAGGCTCACTAATATAACCCAGTTCTGCTATTTCAGACCTGGAAAAGGGGTTTCATGGGCAGAACTGGCTTGTTTTTCCAGGTGGATCATCTATTCCCATAAAAGAGGTCATGTCCCCCTTCAGGGTGGGTGGCCCCAAAACAGAAACCCCCACCCAGGACTTGCCCCTGATGGGAGGAAAGTGATGCTGCACGGGGCTGTGGGATGGGGTTAATGGGGAGTTTGAGTTTAGCTGGGCTGGGACTTGAAACCCTTCCTAATCCTGCCCTGCTGCTGCATCCCAGGCAAGGCAGTGTCTGCACCTCCCGTTTCCACTGGAGCTGATTCATAAAAAAAAACAGAAATACACGACATGGAACAACTCAATCCTCCCAAACACTCGTCTGGTGCCATAAACTGAGAGCTGAGCCTAAAAATAGCTCCCCTGCCTGTTGGGGGTGTAGTCCCGACTGTTTGCCGGCTGTGGATGAGGTCTGGGGAACCAAAATAGCTCCTTAATCCCACGCCAGCATGAGCAGGGGTTTTCCTTTCCCAAATGCTCTTTGGAGCAGGTCAGGTCGAGCACCCAAATTCCTTTTAATGCCCACAGGGTTGGAAGTGAAGGGATGGGAGATGCTGAGAGCACATCTCAGCTCCTTATCCTTGGAAGCTCCTGCCTTAATCCATCAAGATTCCCTCTATTTTTTTTTCCATAAAGTATAAAAACTACTTTTTAGGAGTATTTTATTTTTTCCTGAGAAGTGATTCAGCTCCCAAATCTCTCCTTTCCCAGCTGCCAGGCTGCTCTAGCCCTTCCCTCTTGAACTCCTTCCAGCTCTTGCATTATTCTGAACAATGTAATATTGGATGTTCCAGGCAGCCTTTCCCCCTCCAGTCCTGTGGGAAGTGTCCTCCTGACTCACCTGCTCCTGCTCCCTGGCAGTGGATCAGCCCATTCCAGAGTGTTTTTGCAGCTGGTGACTTTCTCTAAGGGGTTAATGTTGGTTTTTTTCCATAGATTGGGTCGAGTTTTTTTTCCCTGCAAAGCCTTGGTACTGAAAATTTTGCACTGGGGTGGGAGAAGTGAGTGGTGGGAACAGGATTGGATTCACTGGGGATTTAATTCCATGTGCCCACCAAAGTCCCAGGCTGCATTTTGTCCCCTCCTTGCATTTTGGTGGCACTTGGATTGAGTGGTGAAGGACCTGGGTGCTTCCACTTGGAATATTTATCAGGGAATTAGGGAGCTTGTGCCCCTCTTCATGGGATCCCAGAGTGGTTTGGGCTGGAAGGGACCTTTAAGATCATCCCATTCCACCCCAGCCATGGGCAGGGACACCTTGCACTACCCCAGGTTGCTCCAAGCCCTGTCCAACCTGTTCTTGGACACTTCCAGGTTATGGCATAGCCTTCCCAGGCTTCCCAGCTCCTCCCTTCATCCAGGATGTGATAAGTTCCCCATTAGCAATTCAGAAAGTTCTGGAGAACATGATTATACTTTTCTCCTCACCCTGGTGATTTCAGCCTGGTCACACCCACCCCCATCCCATCCCATTTTCCTTCCCTATTTTCTTTCTTCTCAGTGACCTCACTCTCCAAGTGGATGTAAAACACTAATGGGATAGTTATTTCCTGGGAAATTGTTTAACCCAGGTCCAGGAATGTGTTTCATCCAGGAAGGAGAACATGGAGAAACCAGACCTGTCCTGAACCTACAGATTTCCTTGTGCCTTGTTAAGGGCAATTTTAATCATAAATTTGTCTTTTAATGCTTTGATCTGGGAGGGCTCAGAGATCTGCTCATCCTGCTGTAGCTGTGCTGGGAAGCAGCACTTGGAATGGGGGCAGAGAGATGGAGCATCCCACGGGAGGAGAAGGGAGTGAAGGTTGGCAGCAATTTTTGGGAATAAGTGGTTCCCTCGTGGCCTGTGTTTGGTGCTGCCCCATCTGACCATGGAGATGGAGAACTAGAAGGTGTCTTTGGTGTCCTCTCTCCCACCATTCATTCCTCCTGGCAGGAGGAAAGACTCTTCTCCCATGACATACCAGAAGTTGCTCCATGCCCTCCCTGCAGGATTGGGAGGTTGGGAGCATTTTTGCCTTGTGCAGTTAATGGCTTGAAGGCTTTTCTGATGTTCCTTCCATTTTTATGTGGAAAGTCTGCAGTATGGATTTTGTGGGGGGGGCAGGACAGCAGGAACCATTCCCAGTAACCTGCTGTGGAGTCACTGGAAGCTTCTAAGCTGGTGGACATATCCAGTATCTCCTTCTGGAGCTCTCACCAGGCAGGAGAATTCCATCAGCCAGCTGTGGGAATGTGGGTATTTCCCAAAAATCAATACCCTGGGTTGGGCTGAATAGTTTTGGGTTGGGTAGGTGTTGCATGGCAGCTCCTCCTTCCCATAAAGACCTCCCAGGTTTCACCATCCCCCAAGTACTTGTTGCCAGGACACTTCTGAGCAAAGTTCAGCACCTTTATGTTGGGTGAGACATGGAAAGCCTGGCAGGAAGTTGCTTTAATGGATGTTTTTGAGCCTTTGCCATTACAGATCTGCCTGTGCTTGGAAAGATTTGTTGAGTCACTGGCTCTGGAACATTTAAAAATTGGGCACAAAGTGCTGTTGCCTTTGTCTTCTTTCAAACCTGAACTCAGCAACTTATCAATTGACCCTACACAAACTGGGCCCCTGGTTGCTTTCCCTGGAGAAGCACGGAGGTGTCTGACTCCAAGGTGGTGTTTGCCAGGTTATTGAGTGGCAGGAGAGGGTTTAGGGATGGAGATGGAGCTCTTGCAAGGCTGTGGTGGTTCAGGGAGGGGTGTGGTCCCGTGTCACACCTCCATCGGTGGTGTCTGTGTGTCTCTGGTGAGGTTTAGGTGATACCTGGGACTCTCAGAATAAAATCACAGGATCACTGAGGTTGGAAAATACCACCAAGACCATCTTTTCCACCCTTGTTACCCAGCCCAGAGCACTGAGAGCCACATCCAGGAATGGTGACTCCAGCACCTCCCTGGCCAGCCTGTTCCAATGTTTAACAACCCTTTTCCATGGAGGACCCTGTGCCACAGAGCACTGGTGCTCTCTCCCACCCAGCATCCTCCTCCCCAAAGCTTCCCTGGCTCGCTGGAATGACAGAGAGACCTTTCCTTTTGTTTCCTCTCTGGCTCCAGGTGGCACAAGCTGCACTCCAAAGCTGGGAAGAAGGAGAAGGAGCGTGGTGAGATCCTGGTGAGCATCCAGTTCACACGGAACAACCTCACAGCCAGCATGTTCGACCTTTCCATGAAGGACAAGCCACGGTCACCCTTTGGGAAGCTGAAGGACAAGGTGACAGGCAAGAAGAAATACGACTTGGAGTCGGCCTCTGCCATCATTCCCAGCAGCCTGGGTGCCCTGGATGTGGAGGATGACTATGAAATGGAGGGCAAGAAGTCCAAAGTCAAGGGCTTTTTCTTGAAGAACAAGCTGCGCAAGTCGTCCCTGACACAGTCCAACACCTCCCTGGGATCTGACAGCACCATCTCTTCTGCCAGCCTGAGCTTGGCAGCAAATGTCCCTGAGGTAACCAAATCCCCCAGCAGACACAGCAGTCTGTCCACGGAGCGCTCTGGTAAGAGGATAATGGATAATCCCCCCCACTTTTTTCCCCTCTTTTTTTTTTTTTCTTTGTAAGGGACTGTTGAGACTTTTGTGCAAATCTGTTAACTGATTGTTCACCTAATCAGAGAAGTGTGGAACTGTAGAATTGTTTAGGTTGGAGAAGCCCCCTGAGAGCATGGAGTCCAACCATCCCCCAGCACTGCCAAGGCCACCACTGACCCATGTCCCCAAGTGTCACATCCACAAGGATTTTAATTCCCTCCAGGGATTGTGACTCCACCACTGCTCTGGGCAGCCTGTGATCAACCCTTTTGGTGAAGAAATTTCCCATAATGTCCATTGCAAAACTCCCCTGGCACAACCTGAGGCCCTTCCCTCTCCTCCTGTCCCTTGTTTTTGGGGAGCAGAGCCCGACCCCCACCTGGTTCCTCCCTCCTTTTAGGGATTTGGAGAGAGCCAGAAGGTCCCTCCTGAGCCTCCTTTTCTCCAGACTGAGAATTAACACCCAGCACAAACCCTCCAAGACCTGCAAACCCTTCTGCATTTGGGCAAAACGGGGAGAAACATCCAAGGTTTTGCTTTTCCCTGCCTGGCTCACACTGATGCTCCCTGTCCTTCCAGCAGCACCACGAGCTCCTGGAATACAAAGGATCTTCAGGGCTGTTTCTTCTCACCCCTCAAAGCAGGTCACTGACACTGCAAGGCCCTGGGGGAAGCTGCTGCTGCCCTGCACTGGGTCACTGGTCTAATGAGGCAAAGCCAAAGCAGTGCCCAGTTCCTGGTGATTAAAACAATCCGAGCTCTTGGCATGAGGACAGCGGCGATTTACAAACAAAAAAGGCCCTTGTAGTGAATTAATTCTCACCCTCCCTGGAAAACAAAATGTAGAATTAAATGGTTTAATTGGCTGGAGACAGCAAATTCCCAGATGGGGTGGGAGTCCCCGGGTATGTGCTGGTGGGGCCACGTGATGCCAGGGGGTCTCTGCTGGATGATGTTCCCACGTGTGGTCAGAGCATGAGTGGAGGTGTGGTCCCATCATCCTTGGGATGAACTTTCCATGTAGTGGAAGGTTCCCTGCCCATGGTTGGAACTAGATGATCTTTAAGGTCTTTTCCAGCCCAAGCCATTCCATGATTCTGTGGAGGAAACAGCATCTCCAGCTGGAAGGGGAGAGGTGCTGGGGTGCCACCTCATCTCTGGGTTCTCCAGTTTTTAAACCCCCAAATCTGCAGTAGCCACGAGGTTGTAGAATCATGGGGTTGTTAAGGTTGGAAAAGACCTTCAGGAGGATCATCAAGGCAGTGGAGGGAATTTCAGGCACTGGATTCTCCTGGCTTGTCACACCAAGCATTGGCCTGGCTGGTTGGAGCAGAGCCCACAGCCCTGTTATCTCTCACTCATGCAAACTCCTAAGTCACACAGAAGCATTAAACCCTCTAAGAAGCTTCTGGGGAGTTTCTTGCATTTATTATCAATCTCAGATCCTCTCAGACAAGGGGTTTATCATGTTACAGGTCCTGCAGCAGGAGGTGAGGTGCTCAGGGAGAGCATCGTGGATCCTGTATCACTGCATAGTTGTGACCCATGCTTTGCATTTCTAATTTAATTGCGATCCAGTGGAGCCTGAGAGGGAGAAGGCCAGGATGGTTTCACAGATCTGTTTGCAGGTGGAATATAACGATGCTTGTGGTGTTACTCAGGTGGCCTCACCTCTGTTTTGTGTTCAACCCCCCCCCCTTTCCCAGTGAAAGACTACTTGCCATCTCCCAAGCTGACCCACAAGAGAGCGCTGAGCGACGACGTCTCCCAGGTCAGCCCTGTCCTGGAGCCCAAAGCAATCCAAAACCTGAAGCCAAAGAACGATCCCGTGTCCCGCTCTTCCCTCTGCATCAACGGGAGCCACGTGTACAGCGACGAGCCTGCCCCGAAGAGCCCCGCGCCGGCCGCGCGCGGCTCCGCGCCGCTGCCCGTGCCCGCCGGCCCCAGGAGGCAGGAGGAAGGTTTTGGCTTCGCCCCCATCCACCCCGACTCCCACGAGGTGCCCTGGGGGGTGGGAAGCTTTGAGAGGTCTCAGCAGAGGGATGAGCCCAGGTTCATCCCGTCTCCTCCCAGCTTAGCCTTGCAGGAGGAGCTCAAGGTCTCCACGAAAGCCGTCACCCTCAGTAACCACCTGGGCAGAGCCAGGATGGAGGAAAACAGTCGCTCGGAGAACAAGCCCACTCAAGCTGCAGCACCCATGGTCTTCTCCTCGGAGACAGCCAAGGACAAGCAGGCTGAGGAAATGAAGAAGGAAGAGAAGAAAGCAAAGGGGGGCTTCTTCCACCACGGGGGCAACCGGAGCGACGCGGGGAGCAAAGGCCAGGGGGAGAAGGGGGGACCCTCCGTCCACACCACGGCCGCGGGAGACGAGAGGAGTAAGAGCAGCAGCTGGTTTGGTTCAAAGGAGCCCAAAGATTCCCCTCAGAAACCCAGGTCAGTGGAATGGGGGGGGTGTGGGGATCCAGGCTGTTGATTCCTGCCCCCAACTCCTGCTGGCAAACGCTCCCGGGATCAGCGGAGCACCGGCCCCGCTGCTCAGCCAAGGTCAGAGCAGGGGAAGTGTTGCCTCGGTCTTACGTGTCTCAAAGGGAAAGGGATTTTTCCTGGATCCTCCCTTGGCCTCCACCACAAACCAACTCTTGTTTGTCCTTCTGGGATGCGTTTTCCACGTGGGGAGGGGAGGGATGCCCTCCGTGGAGAGGTTTCCCTCTGCAGGGCGAGGCTCAGTGTGGTTACACCAAGTGTTTCTGTGGCCTCAAAATAAAGGATCATTATCCTTTAATGAGGTAATAAAGCCTCCCTGGCAGTCAGTGTGGGATGTGGGATATCCTGACATGTAATCACATTATTTTTTTACCCTCCCTCCCCCTCCACGTGGTTTGGCCTGAGGGTGCAGCACTTTGATAACTTGAGATATTATTATTATTCCCAAAGTAACTAATCCCAGCCCTGCTCTTTCCTCTTCCCATCCCACCCAGCCTTCCCTTCTCACAATTATGAATCTCTAGCTGTTCTCGCTTTGTGTGGTGATTCATCCCCTCAAATCCTCAGCCCTGTGTTTGTGGCACACAAAATATGCTGTTTGTGCTGTTTCTGTGAGGAATTTACCACTGGAGCCCCCAGGAGCTGAGCTGGATGTCCAGAGGTCGAGGATGTTATCAGTGGAGGGAGGAAATGGGTTAAAAGCAGCCAGAAAAAAATAACCAGGAGTGGAGAGCTGGATGAATCTACAAGGTTGATTTATTACAGGGATTTTCTAATCTGGGCTGACTTTAACCTAATTTATTAAGCAGAAGGATTTGAATTCAGTCTAAGCCTCCTTTAATGAGGGGGCCACTCATGGTTTATTCCACCTATACAGGTTCCCACATGGGTTAAACCTTTTAAAGGGATGAGCACATCCCTCAGTGTGGCTTCAGCCCCAAAATCCCTCCTTTCCTGAGCCCTCTTGAAGGTGTCATGCTCATAGTGGCCTTGAGGCTCCATGGGAGAGCTGAGGAGACTGAGGAAGGCAGGAGCTCTTCCCCATCTCATAGGGCCTGGAGCTCTTTTCCCCCAAAACCCATCATTGGGAAGCAAAGGTTGGCATGATGGGATGAGAAGGACCAGGCAGGATGTGAGAGCTCCACCCTCGAGCTGCTCCAGAGACAAGTGTGAGCTCCTTGAATTGCCATGGCTGCATTCCTTTTGGGAAGGTCTTTGATTCCCCATCCCTGGAAGTGTCCAAGGCCAGGTTGGACAGGGCTTGGAGCAACCTGGGACAGTGGGAGGTGTCCCTGCCCATGGCAGGGGGTGGAATGGGATGAGCTTTAAAGTCTCTTCCAACCCTGTCATTCCATGGTTCCCAGAAGACTTGAAACCCCAGTAGTGATTTGGTGCCACATCCCAGTGCAAGAAATTCTGGATGAGCCCAAAGGACTCTGGTCTCTGAATGCTGTCCTTGAGGAAGGACAGAGTGTTCCCACTCAAGATTGTTCTTTTAATTTCTTGTTCTAATTTTGGGATAATAAACCTTCTGTTTAAGCCCTTGAATAAAAAGAAATCAAGCCATAAAATATCCTACTGTGTCCAGGCAGTGACTCCACGAGCTGCCTGAGCCAGCCAGCAAAGCTGTGTGAGGATGAGGTGGGATGGGAGCTGCCCTCTCCATCCCCCTCCAGAGCCTTTGCCTTGGGAAATGAGTGAGAAACCAGTGGGTTTCCTCCTGCCTGGAAGTTCTGGGAAGGAGGCAAGTAGGGCTGATGTGTGAGCCCTGCCTGCCCAGTTCCTCTGATGGACACTGCTGATTTCAAGGCAGGGACATCTGATCCAGCTGGAGTTTGGTTCCTGTAACATCCAACGCAGTGGATAATCACAGGGAGTGCCGAGGTGCCCTTAAAACCTGCTGGTTTCTAACAACTCCATGCCTTTCCTTAAATGCTGGACACATTCCCAGCATTACTCCTTTCCCAGAGGGTTTTCACTCCATGTTTTTTTGTTGTTGTTTTTTTTTTTTAAATCCACTTCAGTTCTCACAGTTGAATTTCAAGCTCAGCCGAAGCCGAGCTTTGCTTGGGGTTTGTTTGCTGAGGATCCTGTCTGTCTTAACAAGGCAAAACTTGGATGAGCCATGTGACAGCAGCTCCTCTGCCTGGGATTTTCTCTCCCCAAAACAGGAATGGCTTCCAAGCAGCACGGGGTGGAGGGAACAAACTCCCAGGAGCCCCTTTTGGGGCCTTTAGGAACATCTGAGTGGGTTTTAACTGCAGTGTGCAATTGGAAATGGGAAGTAATGAGCTTAAACTGGAGCAGGGGGGATTGAAAGTGGGTGTTGGGAGAAGTGCCTCATGGAGGATGAAGTGCTGGAGCTGCCTGAGGGGGTTTCTCCCTCTCAG
Source organism: Serilophus lunatus (assembly GCA_013399895.1). Lineage (NCBI taxonomy): Eukaryota > Metazoa > Chordata > Aves > Passeriformes > Eurylaimidae > Serilophus > Serilophus lunatus. Next base: position 21,360 of record VXBA01001102.1, on the reverse strand, counting down.
CATCCAGGGATTTGGCCCTGGGATAGATGAGAAGCTTTGAGGAGTGTTAACAAGAAGCATTTGGCCCGGGCTGGGTGGTGGCAGATGGTGACTGAGGCTGATTTGGTGCAAAAATGGCCTTTCCACCATCCAGGGAGATGATCTGTCTCTATCCTGCCTTTCCTGGTGCTTCATTTTTCCTGGCCATTAATTACACCATCATTACTTCTCCTAATGATACAGAACTCTGACTTCTAAGATTTTATTCTCCTTCCTCACGCTGAGCGACCTCATGGACCTCAATGCTGGGTCAAGTCAATGCTGTCGAAGAGCATTTTATGTCTGGGTGGCTTCCCAGTGCCAGAGGGCAGGAGAGATGGGATAGTGGGAAGGAATTCCTGGCTGGGAGGGTGGGGAGGGGCTGGGCTGGAATTCCCAGAGAAGCTGTGGCTGCCCCTGGATCCCTGGGAGTGTCCAAGGGCAGGTTGGAGCCCCCTGGGACAGTGGGAGGTGTCCCTGCCCAGGGCAGGGGGGGGAACAAGATGATCCTCAAGATCCCTTCCATCCAACCCATTCCATGATTCTCTGACCTGTGGGGGTTCTGTGGATGTGCATCTGCAGCTGGAGGAGCTTTTCAGGTTCCAGTGTAACTTGTAGAGCTGAACATGGATTAACCTTTGCTCTCTAGAGAACCAGCCTTTGGACTGAGCAGTTTTTACCTGCAGGAAGGACTTTTTTTTCCCTCCCACTCTCCTGATTGTGGAAATTCAGCTTTGTGGCTCCTTCCAGCAGCATCTCCTCACCTTTGTGCCCACTCTGGACAGGTCAAGTTTCACCTGGAGCTGAATGTGGGGTGAGATCATCAAAATCAGTGACTTTGCAAGACCAAACCCCTCAACCTGTAATTAGTGAAAAAGTTCTGTAATTAGGAGGATGGTTCCAGCTGAGGTTTAAACTGGCCTGCAGCTCAGCCCAGCTTGGCACAGCTGGTCTTTAACCACTTGCTCTTGCAAAACACACCCTTTCTAAAATAAGGAGCTGCTGACTTTGGGCTGTGTTTTTAACTTCAGCTTTATAGAAAGGGTTTTTGTTCTGTTCTGAGCAGTTTTTGCTGAGCCATCAGCATGTGAGCTGGAGCTGCAAACCTGTCCAGGCAGAGGACTGGACATTTCTGCCTTCAGCCCTTATTTACACAAGTTTTTCTCTGATCCTTGAGAGAGGAGCAGATCCCTGTCTTTGCTAATCCATGTCAGCTCCAGGGCTTTGATACTGGAGTGAATGGGAGCAGTAGGAAGATGGTGTTTGCTCTTTGGAGACTGAATAAAAGACTGTTTGGGGTTTGTTGTTTTTAAGGTTGGGTGGTCAGGGGTGGTGTGTAAGGAAGAAGCTCAGCAGGTTTATTTGAGGCAAAGCCTGGGGCTAAAACAATGACTGTTTTCAGGGTTTCCTACAATGTTATCAGAGCTCTGCAGGTCCTGCTTCCCGTGGTGTGAATCCCTGTGATAAAATGGAGCTGCATCTTGGGCTTGGCAAGAGGAGAAAAGAGAAATTGAGCTCTGTCTTATAAAAGTAGTTGCATTAGTCCCGTTTTGAGGTTAAAGCCCCTTCCTTCTCTGCTTCCACATGGGGAAGATGTAAAATCCCTTTCCACCTTGGCTGTCACTCCCCTTCCCAGAGTCCATCCCCTTGTATCCAGCAGTGAGGCCAAATATTGACTTGAATTCCTCATTCTGCCTCATGTGCTCCTAAAAAGTACATTTCTGAAGTGCTGGAAAAGAGAAGAAGGTTTGGAATGGCTGGAGCAGGCCAGGCTGGCAGTGATGGACCAGGTGGGACTGAGCATGGAGGTGTGAGACAGCCCTTCCAGAGCTCCATTAAGGGGGAATTTCACAGCAGAACGTGGGAAGCTGCAGAGTTTGATGAAGAGGAAGATGAAAGCCATGATGTGGGAACCAGGATCACAGTGATGCTGTGGGTGAATCCATGTGGGAGCCACCAGGATCACATCTCTGGCATCCAGGAGAGCTGCAACACTGCACACATGCACTGGATCAGTCACAGGGATGGAGCTGGGATCAGTGTGAGGAGCCTGAAAGTGGCTTTTCAAATGCCTTTTTCCTGCTGAGCCCACGTTTCCCAGGGATGGACACGAAGCAGGATGGTGAGTTGGATCCAAGCTGGCACCAGCTCAGCCCTGATGACACAAATCTGCTTTGTAGCTGTCCCAGGAAAGCACAGCCCCACTCCCACTCCTAAAAGTGGGAATTGGGGTTGGAAGTTTGCATCTTCCTGGGCTTCTAGTGCCCAGATTTCTTTGAATTATTTTTTATTCCCATGTTGTTGGGAGCAAATGCCCATAAAGGAGGATTTGTCTATTTTCATCAGGATGATGGACAAGTGAGGCCTGAGGGGAAATCCAAGTGGTTATTGCACAGATAATTATTACACATTATTTATGAGAGATAAAGCCAGTCCTCTCAGCCCTGGAATTCCTATTTAAAAGCAGCATTTGCCTTTATTTCCTGACTCATTCCCTTTTAGGTTCCCACCCTGTACAAAAATGTCCTGGGCAGCCATACCCATCTCTTCCCAACCCTTCTGCACAAATCCTGCTGTGCCAACCCTGCTCCTGCTGGTGGGAAGAAATTCCTGATCCCTGCCAGGCTTTGAAGCTGCTGCAGCAGCTCCAGCACCCTGACCCTGCTGATTTTCCACCCCAATCTATGGAAAAACAGGGCAAAAAGCAGGTTGTGAGCAGAAGGGTCACAGCTCATCCTTCCTAGGAAGGATTTTCCACTTGAGCTTCAGCACAGCTCTTATTCTTAGCTGGATTTGTCCCTGCCCTCCCCAAACTCCTGGTTTTCCAGCACATGTGCTGTTTTCCTTCCACAGTGCAGAGTTATCCTCCCTCCTGCAGAAGGAGATGGTGCTCTGTGACTGCAGAGCCTGAAATCCAGGCAGGAATCCTTAGGGAAAAACCTCCCTGCATTGAACAAGCTGTTTCCAATAGACATTTTTTTTTTCTTCCACCAGGGGGTTGCTCAGCAATATTTTATTTCCTTTTTTTTTTTTATTGCTGAGAGGCTAAAACGCGTCTGTGAAGTGCTGCCAAACAAATAAATGAGGGCAGAAAGGTACTTGCTATTTATTTTGGCTGGTAGAGCTGAGTGCTGGGAAAGGGAGGGAAGGAAAAGGAGGAGGAGGAGGGTGAGTCAGCATTTCAGTGCTGCAAAGAGCTGCTGCAAGCTGAGGTTTCCCTCTAGAGGAATCCACCGTCCTCCACTCCTTGTTCCACTCAGCACTTTTCCCTTCAGCAGGAAAAAGGGGAATTGGGGCTTTTTTGGGGGGTGGGTTATTGGTGGGGGGAGCAGGTTTGTTGCCAATGCCAGGCTTGTCACCAAGACAGAGATGTTGGTCCCAAGGAAAGGGGTTGAGTGGTGATGGTGTCATGTGAAAAGCCACTGGAAAGTGCCTCAAGGTGTGGCAGTGGGGGTTTAGGTTGGATATCAGGGAAAATTTCTTCGTGGAAAAGATTATCCAGGACTGCCACAGGCTGCCCAGGGCAGGGGTGGATCCCCATCCCTGGAGGGATTTCCAATCCCTGTGGATGTGGCACTTGGGGACAGGGGGCAGTGGTGGCCTTGGCAGTGCTGGGGGAAGGGTTGGACTTGATGAGGGTCTTTTCCTAAAAATTCCATGATTATTCTGCCAGGAATTTGCAGCCAAGAGGGGTTTGTGCAGCCCCTGAGGAAAACCCGGAGGGTCCCAGCAGGAATGGGAATGAGCAGCAGAAAGGAAACTTCCACAGGAGGTTTTAGAGGAAAAAAACCAGAATCTGACAAAAGAAAAGAGACAAATTTAGGTTCTGTCTTTATATATTGAGCCAATGTCAGCAGGTCCAGCCCCCCCTGAGCCCCATCACTACTTTACAAGGGCCTGGAGTGACAGGACAAGGGGGAATGGCTTCCCACTGCCAGAGGGCAGGGAGAGATGGGATAGTGGGAAGGAATCCTTCCCTGTGAGGGTGGGGAGGCCCTGGCACAGGTTGGGCAGAGAAGCTGTGGCTGCCCCATCCCTGGAAGTGTCCAGGGCCAGGTTGGAGCCCCCTGGGATAGTGGGAGGTGTCCCTGCCCAGGGCAGGGGGGGGAACAAGATGGACTTTAAGGTCTCTTCCAACCCAAACCATTCCATAATTCTATGATGACTTGAGGAATGAAGACAGGATCATCTTGGGTGGGTTTAGAGAGACCTCAGGGCTGTTCCTCCACCTCTGCAGGGTCACTTTGGGGCGAGGGGCTGCTCTGGCATCAGCCACCCACTGAGGAAGGAACTTCACCCACTCAGCCTTCTGGCAGCTCTGAAGGTCATTAGCAGTGAGTGCTCATCAGGAGCCTGCAGCTGATTAATGCTCAGGAGCCATTTAGTGCTGGAGCCCAGCAGAGCTGGATCAGGCCTTGGATGCTCTTACTCAGCACTAAAGGATGTTTAGTCAGAAAGCATGGATCTTAATCTGGACCAAAACATGAAAGCAAGAGCCAGCAAGAAGCAGGACAAGCAAAGGTAGGGCAGCAGTTTGTGCCACTTGTACCACCCCGGGTTCATGATGGTCCAGGTTGGATGTCAGCACCTTCCTTTTCCATCTGGAAAGGAAAATTTGCCATGTTTTGCTTTGTTAAAACCCATTTGTGGATGTTGTGACCTCACCTAGCTGGATGTTGGGTTGTGGGCAACTGGGCCCCTCTTCTGGGGAACTTAAATCCAGGGGTGATTAGGGAAAAAGATCCAAATATATGCTGATCCCCAGGTTGGGAATGTCTGGAAGGATTGGCTTCCAAGCAGAGACTGGCTGCTAATCTTTGTGGAGTGGTTTGTGTCTAAAGGTCCATCCGTTTCTCCCATCACCCCTGGAGATTTTCTGTGCTCACCAAGAGCTCAAAACACCTGTGAAGAGCTGGGCTGCTCAGTTATCCCCTGTGGAGGTACATTCCTGGCTGCCCACAGTGGCTTTTCCACCCTGGTCCCAGCAGGAGAGGACACGGAGACACGTCGGAGCACGGCCGGGCTGTTTGGGGACTGGGCTGGCCACAGCCACCACTGCTTGGTGACAGCAGGAGAGGGCACCCACGAGCTGTCTCTGCCCACAAGTGAGCTGCAGGTTTGGGTGGAAATGAAGATTTTGAGCCTTTTTTTTTTGTCCCTGAATTCCTAATGGTGTTAAGTGGTGTCTGACGCAGTGACCGGTGGGTGCTGGAGTTGAGCCTGTCACGCTCGGGCACTTGCTGTGTGTGTTACCTACCTAAAAACTGGGATAGGGGGGTTTTGGTGCCATTGAGGGCATAAATAGGCACCTTTCCAAGGAACTGCTCAGAGGATGATGTGTGAGGGGGGCTGTGAAGCTGCCAGGAGTGGGGAGAAGCGGGTCCTGAGGCTGGTGCCTCACTCAGGGTCCGAGATGTGCCGCTGGCATGTTGCCTTTCCTGCTTCAAAACCAACTGCACCATCACACAGCCTTAACTTGTGCCTCAAGATGGCATTTTTGTGCTTTAAAACATGTCCAAGGCGTTCTGTGAACCCACAAGAACATGAAAATAGTTGTCCAAGCAACTTTGCCATTGTGACTGTGATGTTCCGGTGCCGCCTACGGCTCAGGAGGGAAATCCCGTGGTGCAACCCCAGGGCTGGACATCCCCTGTGCATATTGGCAAAGCAATTCATTTATTCATTCCTCATTAAACTTTGATGTGCCCAGTGCTGGCTGATCCATACTTCCCCCAAACCAAGACTGGGGGCTCTGAAACTTGGCTGTAGTGGCCGTAATCCTGATGGATCAGTTACAGGGCTGTGCTGGTGCCAGGTGCCCCCACCCTGGGGATGGGATTGCTCATTCCAACGGTGAGTCAAGGGGATGGGGGCTCAGGAGGAGGGAGTGTGGCAGTCAGAGCACTGGTTGGGCTGTGGGGTGTTCACACTGTGCCTTTCATGATGTGAAAACCACTGAGCCTGGTGAGGCTTCCTCAGGGGTGGTGATGCACATTGCTGGAGTTGTTCCCAAAGGAAGATCAATGAAATCCCGAAGAAAGGTCAGTGTAGTCCTTCTTGAAGAGGCAACAAAGAGCTGTTGGCCTGACTCGGTGCAAGGTGCAGGGGACTGGCAGACTGAATACCAGGTGTGCTGAACCCCTTCCTCCTCCTTGGGGTTCCCCATGGGGTGCCAGGCATCTCGGGATCTCAGGCCAGAGGTGACATAACAAAGGGCATGTGGGAGGCTGGGCAGAGTCAAGAGTGGGGCCAGGGTCACCTCCTGCTCCTTCCTGCTTGGCTCTTGTTCCGTTGCCACTGGCAGCCGTGTTCCCCCCATCCTGTGCAAGAGGGAGCACCGTGTCTGCTGCCATCCTGGTAATGGCAAACAATTAAGGAGGCACTGGGGTAAACTGGGAGAGACTCAATCCTGCGTGCTCTTACTGGTTCAAGTAATCCTGATCCAAGAGCCCAGCCTGGCTCTGTGCACAACCTGCACCAGCAGTGGGACAAAAAAACTGAGCCGAGTCCTTGGGCTGCAGGAAGTGGGACAAACCTCTGGGGCTCCTGAGCTTGCTAAGGCAGAGAGGGGAATGTTCTAGGAGAAGGGCTGCCCTTTCCTTTTTGTCGTGCATGCCCTTTCCACGCCTTGACCCCATAATCATTGCTCTGCCTAACAAGAGCCGGGAATGTATTTGATCATTGCATTGCTTGAACCGAAGCGTTTGTGGTGTGTGTGGTGTGTGCTCACAGCTCTGTCACAGCATTAACCAGGAGGACTGTTTTGTCTTCCCTCCACAGCCTGGAAGTGTCTCCTCAGGTAGAAACCAGCTCAGATGCTCCTTCTCATTTTCCTCCCTGCCTCCCTGCCCCGTTTCCTCCTGCCCATCTCGCTCGCATGCCAAGCTCTAACCTCCCTCCTGCTACTGGAGACAGTCAGGCCGGATGCTTGTCCCCCACCAACCCATTCCTCAACTCCCTGCAGAGCAATCCCTTCTTTGAGGACCTCCTCGCTGGCCAGGTACTAAATTCTCCTTCACCTACTCACTTTTTCTCTAGTTTCCCGTGTGAGCCGCATGCTTCACCAGAGGTCGCTGGGAGCTTTTATTCCTCTGAGGATTGCAGTCCCTCTGCCTCCCTAAGGCATACAGACCCAGAGAGGGAGTCTCCAGCCAAAAGCGTTGGTGTCCCCGTTCCAGAAACTACTCCCCCATCACAAGGAGACCTTCCTCCTCCGGACACCAAACCCGCCGTCCCCCCGCCGCTCTCGGAGTGGGACGATACCTTCGATGCCTTTGCCACCAGCAGGCTCAAACCAGAAGGGAAGAAGGAAAACTTCTTTGCTTCCATGGCAGCAGAGGGCATGGCTTTCATCGACGATCCCGACGCAGCCGGTCCAACAGACAGATCAGCCGAGCCAGCCCATGAGAAGGGGACAAAAGTATTTGAAAAGGCCGATTCACAGATGGGCGAGGAAATACCTGCAACTCTTCGGTCTTGGACAAATTTCTCCAGTTTAGACGTGGGGGCCAACTTGGTGAGCACAACCCAGGAAGCCACGGTGATAGAGGATGTGCTGAGCCCCGTGTCTGCGGGGTCGATGGGGAGGAGGAGGAAGAGCAGCACGCCGATGGTTTGGACAGCCGCCTTTGCCTCGGGAAACCCCACGGAAAAAGAGGCTTCAACGGCACTAACTGCTGGAAATAGCGCTAGGGAGGGAGGGGACAGCGATGAGGGGGAATCCTCTAGTGCAGGGACAAACGGGTGGATGACCATAGCCACCGAAACCACTCCTGAGCCCTCGGAGAGCACCCGGAGCGTGGCCGAGGAGCGCGTGGGGCAGGACAGTGCGTTCAGCCCAGCCTTCCTCAGCGAAGGCGCCTTCGAAGCCAACAGCGGCGCACGTGCCTGTGTGTTGCCCAGAAGCTCCTTCACCCCCGAGCTCGCCCCCGAAACCCTGCCAGGCAGCAAGGTGGTGGCCATGCCCCCGCGGGTGCTGGGAGATGTGGCAGCAGGACAGCTCCCTGCCCGTCCCGAGCCAGGGATGGAGCCCCAGGGCGCCGGGGGCGAGGAGGACGCGTTCGACATCCGGACGTCGGTGTACCGGCTCCAGGCCAGCATGAGGCTGGAGGCCAGCGAGGGCCTGGTGAAGCTCAGCTCCGACATCCGCGAGAGGCACGTCGTGCTCACCCCGTGGACGGGGACCCAAGAGCGGGAGGAGGTCGTGGCCGCCCCCGCCGTGCCACCCCCGAAACCGCCACGGTGGTTCGCAGCCACCGGTGTCGGAGGGGAGGAGGAGGAGGAGGAGGCTCGTGGCCCAAGGCGAGGCAGCGAGGAGCAGTGGGGGGATGTGGAGAGCCCAGCAGTGGACGTGGAATTGCCCAGGAGCCGTGTGAGCAGCGAGCCCCCTGACCTGGTGTCTCCCAGCCCTCCTGCACTGGGAAGGGACGTCACTGAAGCCAGGAGCGAGTTCCCAGTCTCCAAGGGTGCTGAACCTGGTGCTGTGGACTCAGCAGCTGATGTGGAGGCGAGAGCTGGCGAGCTGGGAAAAGGGGACACCTCTCTGGGGGAAGACCCATTGGAGACGAACGAGACTGATGTGGCCGAGCAGTTTGAGACTTGCACATCCAAGTTCTCCCTGGACGGATTAGGCCAGTCAGGTGCTGAGCAAAGCTGGAGCCAGCCTCAGTTATCCCCTCAGGCTGGGGCCACAGACAGTGCCAAGTGGGAGATGGCCTCCAAACAGGAGCCATTCCCTGAGGAGCTCAGTATTTCAGGACTAAACCCACCTTCCACACTAGACCTGGGCCAGCTGGAAACGTTCTGGACGGCTCTGGAAGAGCAGGAGGCAGCTGGTCATCCCAGTGGTCTCAGCCCAAGGTTAGCATGTGGGGAGAGTCCAGCCCAGCCACAGCCAGCATGGGATGATGGTGAGGGGCAAGAGGGACATCAGCCTGAGCCTTGTGCCCCTTTGGCAGTGGCCACCCCTCCTGAGGAGGCAGAGCAGGGCAGACCCCCCACCAGCAAGCCTGGGGGGTCACGGCACTCTGCAGACAGCAGGATAGACTTCAAGAAGGCGGATTTCTGGAAGCCAGATAGGGCAGAGGAGAGGCACAAGCAGGAAGCTTCAACCCCCAGAAATCCCTTTACTCTGGCACTCAGCCCCAACTCCCCAAGCAACCCCTTCATGGAGACACCCCCAACCCCTCTCCCTGTTCAAGCTGTGCCCCCCAAAAAGCTTGATCAGGGAGACTTCAGCTTCACCGGCCTCCACGAGGAAGCCCTTGGGCAAGGCTTCCAGCCCACTAACCCTGCCGGGAACCCGCTCGTGCAGCCTCCCTTCCTGCATGTCAGCCAGCCCTTGGCCTTCTCCACCCCTTTCCTCGTGGCTGCCACTAATGCCGAGCAGTTTGGTTTCCCTCCCCCTGCCATGTTCCCCGCGAGCAGCGGGGTCCCCGCCGCCTCCAGCCGCGCAGCCGCCCAGCCCTGCCCTTTGCCGCAGCCCGGGGACACACAGGCTTCAGCGCTCGTGGTTTTGCCCAGGGAGACACAGCCAGCTGAGAAGCCCTTTTTCCAGCAGACAACCAGGTGAGCACTCCGGGGAAGGTGAAGGGTGTGTTGGTTTTTGGTTTTTTTTTTTTGGTGGAGGTGAACCCTGTCTCCCTTTTGGTAAGAGGGACCTCCGGCTCGGTGTCGGCAGCTCCACGGCGGCCGCTCCGTGTGTTGCTGAAGGTCCTCTTCCCCCACCTTCCCGTGGTCCCAGAGAGTCCAGCTTGCACTGCTTGAGGCCTTGGCTGTCTGGGATCACGGCGGGGAATGGCCACTGGTGTCCTGTGCTTTCCCTAACGAGGGCAAATGGTGTGATGCTGAAAATTCAGCCGCAGCAGAACTGCCCCTGCATTTCCCTCAATGCTAATTTTGGCTCCATCATCTCCCCCGTGCTTGCAAAATAAATGCCTTTTCCACGTCTGCCAGGAGAGCTCCTGGCTGCTCGTGCTCTCCCGAGTTCCCTCATGGCATGTGCACAGCTGCTGCCCCTTCCCTTTCCATTAATTCAGCTTTGGTTTCTTTCCTTTGGAATGCCCATCAGGTACTAAAAACCTTCTTCTCTCCATAGCCAAAAAAAAAGAGAGTAGTTTCACCAGGGCAAAATCCTCCCCTCCCTCCTGCCAAGATGCCTGTTGGTTATGAAGCAAGTGGGATTTATCCTTGAGGATAACAGGAATGGGAAGGGGGGAACCATGGTGGAAAGAAGGGGATGCTCCTCCTCCCAGGTGTGGGCTTGTAGAAGCTGTGAAGAAAAGATGGTGAGTTTTGGGCATGGAGCCTTGCTCTGTGTCCTTCAGTTCAGCTGGTTTCCCTGGCCTGCCTGGGCAGGAGAAGGTTGTCCCAGGCTCGCTCTGCCCGAGGATCAAACTCTTAGGGTGACCAATCAAGCTTTAGCAGGGATTTGTCTGATCAGCCTCACTGATCTTGAGGCAAATGGAGCTTCATGGGGGGCACCGAAATGGTAAAACCCTACCTGGCCCAAAACCAATACTGGTCAAGGCTCTGGGGAGAGAAAGGGCAGCAGAACTCAGCTGAGCTCCAGCCCTTCTCCATGGGATCCTTCCTTGGCTTGAGCATGGGTTTGAGGAGCAAAATGATCTCGGGAGCAAAGGCTAGCAAGAGCTGGGTTTGTCAAATGGTATTTTTTCTTCTCATGTAGGCCAAATCCTCAAATAATTTTTAATTGGATTACTCATCCTCCAGCAGAGATGCTCCAGAGAAGCCTCCTGAATTTTGTTACGTTTCATGGAAAGAGAAGTGTCCTGCAGTTCCAAAGGGTGAAATGAGTCAGTGAGGGATGTACAGGACTCTCTGTGATGGTAGTATGAGCTCAAGGTCATCTTCATGCTGGACTGTGCATCCATCCAAGGCCTGGCTGGCTCGTGGGATGGAGATGGGCTTGGACCTGAGGCTGGGCATCATATCAGTGCTGGCTTCTGTTGGGACACACAGCTGAGAAGTCCTGGAACTTCTCTGCTCTGGTTTCTCTGCCATGTTTTGGATACTTGCTGCTGTGGTGGAAGAACCTTTGTGGAGCTTCCTGGAAAGCTCTGAGGTTCTGCACTGCTCTGTAAGATTGGGGAGGTGTGATGATTGTCACAGGGAGAGAAAAAAAAAAGCAGGAAGGGCCCTTTTCCAGGTCTCCATGGCCATGCTTCCCTCTCCCAGAATCATCTCCTGTTAGAATGGCCAGTGGGATGCAGACAAAGAAAAGATGGATGAAAAAAGGTGGAAGAGAAAAGGAAAGACTTCAACCTTGGGACAGACATTAAAGCTTGGCATAAGGGGCATTTTATGGGACATAAGTGTCTTTTTCTTCCATCAGGTAAAAGAGGAGCTGGTACCTGGTGTGAATTGTTGAGACTCTGGTGTGCTGGGGTTGTGTGTCCTCAGGAGAGCTAGAAATTGGATGTGGGGTCCATGTCCCCTCCCTGACCAGAGGGCTCTGCTGGTCATCTTGTGCGGCCACTGGGATGCTCAGAGCATCTGCTGTGACACTCAGGTGTAGGGAGGGTCCCTTTCTGTCCTTCAGAGGGGTGGGATGGTGCCTTCAATGCTGGGGAAGTGTCTCTGGTCACATCCCCAGGACGGGTGGGAGCTCAGGGACGCCTGTGACCATCCTTTAGGAACTCCACTGCCTTGGAGGGGTCCAGCAGTTGTGCAGCTCCTCACCCATCCATGAGGAGCTCAGATGTGTGACTGTTCATCATGTTATGGTGCTTCTGGGTGACAGGACTGGGGGTGTCACAGGTGGTGTTGGCACACGCTGCCTTGTGCCTTCCTCATGTCAGGGGTGCAGCAGAACCATTATCTTCTGAAAATGAGGCTTCAGGTTAAATCACTTGCCAGTGTCTGTGATCTGAATGCAATCCTTGTGGAGCTCTGAGAGTGGCTTGGCCCATCCATGGGTAGACCTGGGAGATCTGATCCCAAGTTCAGTCATTCCCTTTTCTCCGTGGAGTTTTGGCCCTCAGGGGCTGGGTGCTGCTCCAGGCAGGACAGCTTAGCCACAACAGACTGATCCCCTTGGATCTGTCCTTTGTTGTCTTGTTCTCTGTGAGAAGCATTTTAATGGGATGCTAAAGACTTTCATTTCAGAGGAATGTTTTTCACTGTGCTGAGCAGTGACCTTGGGAGTGTTGATGAAAGCTGTGACACAGCAAGGCTGGCTCAGGGAGGGGGGGACAGGGCTGGGCCACTGTCACCTTGAGAGGTTTCACCTTGACCTGTTAAGCTCCATCATAGACTTGGGTCCACTCGGAGATGCAGTTTGGGCAGCTAGTCCTTCTCTCAAGCTCCCAGTCATTGACCAGCAGGTGGAAACAGGTCCAGCTTCTTGATGGATCCATCAGGACTTCAGACCTGGCTGTGAGGTGTGAAACAGCCTCTGCTCCCCTGGAAGAGCCTGGTGCCCACCATCCTGGGGCAGATGCAGGTGGAGGAATGTTTCCAGCCTTTGGATCCTCCCAGAGTGATGAGGGGGCAGAATCTCCAAGTCCTCAGCAGGGACACACCACCCTCTGAGCAGGAAAGAGTAGGATTATGACTTATTTTTAAAAATACCTTTTCTACCTCTGCAGAAATGACTTTTCTCACTCTCCATAAGCTTGTGACCAGACTTGCAGTGGGAAATATCCCCTTACTTCCAAATCACATCCAAGCAATCCCACTGGCATCCCAAGGCTTGTTTTCATGCTGTAGTTACATCAGTTTGGTCCCAGAGANTCCCTGGGGAGCCTGGGCAGTGCCCACCCACCCTCTGGGGGAAGGACCTTGGCCTGAGATCCCCCCTGACCCTGCCCTGACACAGCTCCAGCCCTTCCCTGGGTCCTGTCCCTGCTCACATGAGTGAAGAGATCACTGCTGCCCCTCCACTTCTTTGAGGAAGCCGATCCTTTGGCTTGTTGGAGCTGGTGAGTGGCTACCAGTGCTGTCTTCTCCTGTAAAATGGATAACAAGAGGCATCATCATGTTTGAAGGAGTTCCAGAGTGTCAGCACAATGGGGAGATGGTTTGGTCCATCCTGATCCCACCACCATGGACAAGGCACAAGGACACCAGCACCATTTGGACACACAGCAGTTGGGACTGTCACCCTTTGCAGGGTGGCTGCTGCACCCAGTGGGAGCAGAAGTTTGGCAGAGCTCCCCAGTAGATGTTCGGATTTTTCCATTCCAAGGAAGGTGCACAGATGTGCCTGTTCCTTGCAGGAAGGTAGAATCAGGTCACTTCTCTTTCCATCACACTGAAAAACAAATGGGCTTTGTTAAAGCCCAGAAACAACCTTTTGGGTGAAGAATGAGGCAAAAATAAAGGAAAATGTAATTCCCCCCTTAACTGACCCCTCACCCTCCCTTTTGGCCTAGTGGAGGGGGACAAATTCTGTGGTGGCTTCTGAGCAGGTGGAGTCCAGCTCTTGGGCTGGACATCCCTGAAGCATCAGTGGTGACCCCACACTCTAATTTTGGCAGCCTCTGATTACACTGGACCTGTGCTTGATCTTCCCATGGGCACCAACACCCGGCAGCCTGTGGGAATTTTGACCCACATCATTCCCAGTGTGGCCTGAGCAGCACAGTGTGGACACAGGGTGTGTTCTGTATCTCAGCCAAACACATGTCCTGGGGCTCCTTTTCTCCCCTCTGGGTGGAAACAGCTCCATGGGCTGCCTGCTCTGCAGGGCACAGGCTCTCCACTCCCCTCGGGGCAGGAGAGCTTTGGGCAGCAGAGAGACACACAGGATTTAGCTGTGTCTAAAATTGCTCAGTGGGTTCCATCCCCGTGAAATCCACAGGTGGAAGGTGTTGTAACTGCCCAACCTTGTTCTCCTCAGCCCTCACCCCGTGAAGCCCATCAGCGCCGCGGTGCAGGAGGTCTCTGGGGAGAAGAAGCAGCAGCACAGGTCCAGCCTGACCACAGCACTGAGCAATGGCCTGGAGAAGCTGAAGACAGTGACCACGAGCAGCGTCCAGCCCGTGGCCCCGTCCTCTCACCTGGAGAAAACAGACCCTAAGAAGTTAAAGGTAGGAACCCACCGCCCAGGTGAGAACTGTGCCCACAGCTGGTGACAGAGGGGCAGAAAACTGGTGTTGGAGGAGGTAGAGTGGGGTCTTGCCACAGAGTGAGTGTTAATCCTGGATCCTGGTTGCTCAGGATGGATGTCAGACTCCCATCAGTCCTCCTTCCTCCATGACCTGGTCCCTGGACCTTCTCACCCAATCCTTTGTCTCCCATTGCTTGTTTTGGTTTGGAGGTTTTATTGTACAGTGTGTGAGCAAATCCCTTGTTACAGAATCACAGAATGGGTTGGGATGGGAGGGACCTTAAAGACCATCTTGTTGCCATGGGCAGGGACACCTTCCACTAGACCAGGACAACCCTTTGTGGTGCCACTGGTAGTTCAGGCTGTGGGTTCTGAGCATCTCAGCTTTTCTGGGATGAGGTTTGTGTGGGTCCTGCTTCCCTGTGCTGCTCCAGCCTTTCCAGATCTGGGAAGAAGACAGACACAGCACATAGGATTGCTTTGGTGTTGCTGTATCATGCAAATGTTAAAGAGAGCAAGGGGCTTAATTTGACTCATTGAATGTTCCTCCTGGTTTCTACCACAGGATCCCACTGCCCTGGACCAGTCAGCCAAGTATTATCACTTGACCCACGATGAACTCATCCAGCTCCTGCTGCAGAGGGAGATGGAGCTGAGCAAGAAGGAGGAGCACATCCATGAACTGGAGAACTACATTGACCAGCTGCTGGTTCGCATCATGGAACAGTCTCCCACCCTCCTCCAGATCCCTCTGGAGGAAAGCAAGACCAAGTAACCTCTCCCTGGAGACCAGCAGCACTTGCCTAGAGCACTTCTCCAATAAACACGCTGCAAACACCCCTGCACTCCCCCCTCCTCTTCCAAGAGGGCTCCAGTGGCTTCTGTTCGCAGAGTTTAGCAGGAAAGATTATCTGCTCCTTCCCAGCCCAAGCTTATCCCAGCTCTGGCTCCAGGGAACTGTAGGGTGATGGGCTGTCATCCACCCTATGGGGAGGAGCAGAGCCCTCCCCAAGAGGCAGATGCCTCCTTAGGATCCTGTCGTTGTGACCAAGTGCCATCTCCTCAGGCACTCTTCCTGCAGTGCTTTAAGTGGCCCATGGACATTTGAGAGCTGGAAACCACCTCGCCCACGACTTCATCCTGCTACTGCTGCTCTTCTGCCCACACTCTCCCTCATCTCTCTCTTGTGAAGTGGTGTCCCCTGGCTGGTGGATGATGTTAAACTGGTTGATGATACCCGGGATGTTTAAACCCAGGAAAGCTCTGCCAGCACGTTCCCGACTGCACAGCAGGGCTGTTGTTGGATTCCTCCTCCCCTTCCTGCCCTGTTTATCCCCCCAGATGAAGGATCTGTGTCTGAAGAGCCATCTCCAGCTTGTGCCAGTTCCTGACCACTGAGGGATGCTACACAAAGGGACAGCAATGAAGTCAGAGGCCAGAAAGGACACGATCCAGTGTCACTGCCTGACTGAGCAGCATTGGCTCCTTCACTCCGTGGGTGCAGAGTTGTGACGCTGCCTCGACTCCTCAAAACTGAACTTGTGACATGGAAAAGGGCCACTGATGGTTTGTGCACCCTGAGGGCTCCAGGAGACCTTCTTGCCTCCCACCCAACCCATTCCCTGGGCTGGCTGTGCTCCAGGGGGGGCTCCTGTGTGTATAAACCACAGCTGAATTTTCTACTCAGTATCCCACGGGAATTGCTTCCCACAGCTGCCCCCAACACTCTGTGTTGCCTTTCCCAACGCAACAGGAAAATGCCATTGGACCGAAACTCGTGGATGTCTGACCACCCTCCACCTCTGCAGGACATCCTGAGGGACCAGACACTCACCAGACACTCTGTCACAGCTCACAGTTCAGGAATCCTTGCAGAGCCCTCTCCAGGCACCGCTCCAACTGGATCACATCCAGCGTTGGATCTCCCGTGGCTTGGGCCCACCTCTGTTGGGGACTGAGTGCTTCCAGCCTCTGACCATCAGTGACCATCCAAAGGCTCTGATTTCTGTGGTTTCATGCACAGATTTTGAGGTGCTGTGGAAGGGGATAGAAAGGATGTTGTTCCCTCTCTTGTCTTGCCAGGGTTTTGGCTTGAGGAGGTGCCCATGCAGGTGGAGGGTTGGTTGGTGTGGGATTTGAGCTGTCTTGACATGTAAAGCATCTTCTCCCTCTTCTGTATCCTCCAAAGTTACTGGATTCTTGTTTTTGGTCCATACTCTTCTTCTCCTTACTTCCATGTATGCCATGACTTCAAAAAAATTGTGCCTTTTGCCATAGGACAGTAGCAATTTCCTACCCCCAAAAAAGGCTCTGAAATCCAGTTCTCAGTCCCACACAACCTGTCTGGGGCAGGTTTCTCTTCTGTTTTCCTGCTCTCCCGAGGAAGTGAGTTTATTTTTACACACAGACAGCAGAGCCTTCCCACCCCTGTGTGCAGGTGCTTTGGGTCCTTGGCAGGAATTCTGCACAGGCAGCTCATGGGATGTGGGAGGCAGAGAGATTAGGAGATGACATGGGGAGGAAGAGCAGGCCAAATATTCCAAGACAAAATACAGCTGGATAAAGACAGTATTGGGTCAGGAAAAAAGGAGATTTGGACCTGTCTAGCCTGCAGCCCGTTGGATGAGGAGGAGGATTTGCTACCTGGGAAGGTACCAGCCATGAACTTTCCACTCCTACCTGCCTTGGCCCCTCATAGGGAATAATCTGAGGGTTTGCACTTCCTTACTTGTTCCTCCTGTCTTTATGTTCTTCCTCCCTTTACATTTCTGAGGTAAGACATGAGCATCCAAGGAAAGGTGTTTCTCCCATTTTAGAAACCTCTCTCTGCCTATAGAGTCAGATCCCATGGCCTGTGAGCCAGCTTCCCTTTCTGAGTGCCCACAGAAGCTCTTCCTCTGAGCTGCAGGCAGGCAGGGAGGAGTTGTGGACACCTGGAATGCAGCCCAGCCTTGGGAAAGCAGCACGGAAAAGGGGCAGGTGTAGGTCAGGTGGGCATTAAAAAGGGGCAAGTTAGGGCCAAAATCTCACATGAGAATCCCCCACTGGCTCTCCACTCCCTAAAAAATACCTGCTTCCTCGGGCCTGTCCCCTGGCAGCGCTGGCGTTGGAGGTGCTCCCCACACACAAGTGCCAATGTTTATAAGGATCTCACTGCACCTCCTGCCGGCCTTTTCTCCTCCTCTTCCATCGTGTCTCACCACCTCCCTCAGCCCCCTTCTGCCTTAGTCAGCTCTGCCTTTTATTTCTCCAAAGCTTGAATGTTTTGCACTTGGATATGTAAAGTTACTCTCGAGCTCAGCAGGCGGTGCTGGGTGTGTGGCTGTTCCAGCAACAGGAGCTTCCTCATCTCCTGCCTTTCCAGCAATAGGTGCTTCCTCATCTCCTGCCTTTCCAGCAATACTTTTCCCTCCATCTCCCGCCTTTCCAGCAACAGGAGCTTCCTCATCTCCTGCCTTTCCAGCAACAGGAGCTTCCTCATCTCCTGCCTTTCCAGCAACAGGAGCTTCCTCATCTCCTGCCTTTCCAGCAATACTTTTCCCTCCATCTCCCGCCTTTCCAGCAATACTTTTCTCTCCATCTCCTGCCTTTCCAGCAATAGGTGCTTCCTCATCTCCCGCCTTTCCAGCAATACTTTTCCCTCCATCTCCTGCCTTTCCAGCAATAGGTGCTTCCTCATCTCCTGCCTTTCCAGCAATACTTTTCCCTCCATCTCCTGCCTTTCCAGCAATACCTGCTCCCTCCCAACTCCAAAGGCCAAGGCAGGGCATGGCACAGGTGCCTTGGCATTGGATGTGAGACAGGAGCTACAGAAGGAACAAGCAGTGATGGATGTTTCGTGTCTGTCCTCGCGTGTTTATAAGTCCAGAGGTACCTACAAATTGACTTGTGTTTAGAGAAAAGGCATCTTAAAGATGCTCCAGTCTCTGTTTTCTGTTTCTCCACCCCACTGTCCTGAAAATTTGGGCTTTTCTTCCCACCACACAATTTATTCTCTCCATAAGAGCAGCAGCTTGGCTACACAGCAGCACTGAAACCAGAGTCTGGGTTATTTAGTTGTTAAGACCTCTGAGTTCCCAGGGGGAAATGGTTGTGAGGACCTTAATGTTTTCTTGGAGAGGATGAAGAGAAGAACTGGTCACGAATGTTCTCAAGTTGCCCATATTCTGTCTGGGATTTACCTCCTTATTTAGTGACCTAAAGCTCCCTATTTAGTGATACATTTGCAAGCCCGAGGTCAGGAGCAGCATTCCTGCTCCGTGCTGGGGCCACACTCCAAGCTCTGTCCCTCTCTGCTGAACCCAGCAGACCAAAAGGTCCTGCTGGACCCAGCAGCAGCTTTTCACTGGTCCCACTTTAAACACAGCCATAACAATTCCTCTCTGTGGTTCTGCCTTTCTCTTGGACTTTGTTTTTCCACGCTCAAGCTGTTCCACAAGGTTTCAGCAGGGTGCTGTTGCTCTGCTTCTGTTTTCAGCCCCAAACTGGGTTTCTTGCTTTCCAAGAACTTTGGCCAAGCGATTTATTTTCTCCTTGGCTGGTCCCTCCAGCCCCATCGTGGGCCAGAAGAACCAGCAAGGTTTATCCTTAAACTGGAACAAACCTGAAGGGATGTGGATTCTCAAGTGTGATGCAGGCTCAGCCTTACAACACCACCGTGTTACAAATGGGGGGTGGAAAAACATCCCAAAGTGGGAAAAGAAGCATCTGGGGGTTTTGGAGTTGTTGTTTCCCCTGTACTTCACGTACCAAGGAAGTGGGTTCTGTGCGTTTCATGTTTTAATAGTTGCAACTAATGTTTCTAAAGAGCTTGTTATTTACGTTTTAAGCACTTTAAAAAAAATAATAAAAGTTGTTCAAGCTGTTCCTAGATACTTCTGATTTGTTGACAACAGCGTCTGTGCTGATGGCACTTGGACAGTGAGTGACATTTATCTGTTTGTGTTCTGAAGGAGGATGACGGTGTCCAACTCTTCCAGCAGCTTTTCCAGCATCCTCACCAGTGCCCTGGCCCTGGAACCTTCAGTTCCTCCACAAATGTTGCTCCTGGCTCAGGTGATCAGAGCACCACCCGAGGGGGTTTAAGAATCTCCCAGGTCTGTTGTGTGTGGTCACAGGAGCTTGGCTGGGATGGCCCTGGGAAATGGGAGCTGGCAGGAGGGGGGAGCTGGGGGGGGTCAAGCTTTTCTCCCAGGGAACAAGAGACAGGATGAGAGGCCTCAAGTTGTGCCAGAAGAGGTTTAGATTGGATATTAGGAAAAATTTCTTCATGGGAAGGGTTGTCCCGCATTGGAACAAGCTGCTCAGGGCAAGGGTGGATCCCCATCCCTGGAGGGATTTCCAATCCCTGTGGATGTGGCACTTGGGGACATGGGGCAGGGGTGGCCTTGGCAGTGCTGGGGGAATGATTGGACTGGATGATCTTGGAGGTCTTTTCCAACTTAAATGCCATGATTTTGTCTGCCTGCAGCTCCCCTGCTGCTCATGCTGCCTCTGCCCCTGCACAGCACGTTATTAATGCATTCCTGAGGATTTGTGGAAAATCAGCAGCCGAGTAGAGGAGAGAGACCCCAAAGGGAGAGGAAAGGATTGCTGGTGTCACATCCCAGACAGAGTTCAGCCTCAGGATGCCTGGGGGGAAAACCCAACTCCATCTGTGCCACTGCTCCCAGGAAAAGGCAACTCTGAGATGATGTTCCTCCCTCTCCTCTGCACTGATCCACAGCCCAGACCTTCTCCTCCATCCCCTCAGCTCCAATCCCTCCCACCTTCCACCACTCAGCCCGTTTTCCATTCATGCCTTTCCCTTCCCCAAAATTAACTCCCCTTAAGCTCCAGTCAAATGACTTTGCTGCTCCAACAGAGGAGTTTAGTCAGCTCTAATCCCGGGTTGTTTTTCACTCAGCTGAATCACAAGCTGTTTTGGAGCTCAGCACCTGTCTGGGGGGATCATGTTAACCCCAAGAGCCTGGCTGGGCTGGGGAAGGAAATGTTTGGCAGGTTGTTTTGTGGGGTCAGGGCTCTGGGCTGTGACCCTCAGAAAGATGATCCAATCTAAGGAGAGGCAGCCTGGACTAACTGGGCCAGTGAGGGCTTTCCCAGGCACGGAGAGCAGTCACTGGGAGAACTAGAGTCTGGAAGTTGGAAAAGAAGAAGGATTTAAAGCCCTAAGACCTGCTGAAACACCCATGTGTGATTCTACCAGGTGTCTCTGCCTGCTTTAAGCACAGGCTCGGGCTTGATGCAAATAATTCCCATCCCTGCAGGAAGAACTGGCTGGGTTTGTTGTTCCAAGCCGGAGTTTCGCTGCCCGCCTCAAGTTTTCTTAAAATCTGGCTTTGCAGATGGAAGCTGACAAGGAATGTTCCTGTGACTTCCTCCCGGAGCCAGCAGGAAGCCCAGCCCCACTCCCAGCTGTCACACGTGGGGTGGCTCTCTGAGACCCCCAAATCTCCCTCGGGGTGGTGGGGTGACCCTGGATGGGCACCAGGTGCCCCCCAAAGCCCCTCTCACTCCCCTCCTCAGCTGGGCAGGGAGAGAAAATACAAAGGATAAGGGCAGGGAGGGGTCACTCCCTGTCTGCTGTCATGGGCAAGCAGACTCGATTTGGGGGAATTAGTTTAATTCATTGCCACTCAAGCCAGAGCAGGGAAATGAGAAACAAACCTTAGAGCACCTTCCCCCCACCTGTCCCTTCTTCCTGAATTCCCTTTACTCCTGAATTCTCTCCCACAGGGAATGGAGTCTGTGGTCAGTCCATCGATCACATGTTGCTCCTTCCTCCTCAGGGGTTGGGCTCCTCACACCCATTCCCACTCCAGCCTGAGTTCCATCCCACAGGGAACAGTCCCCCATGAACTGCTCCAGCGTGGATCCCTTTTTCCCTGGGATCAGTCCCTCAGGAACAGGCAGCTCCAGCGTGGGTTCCTCTATCCACAGCTCCAGCACGGGCTTCCCATGGGCTCCCAGCCTCCTTCAGGCATTCCCTGCTCCACAGGGGGCTCTCCATGGGCTCCCTGTGGATCTGTTCCCTTTGGAAGCACAGGCTGCCAGGGGATCTCAGCTCTCCCCCTCCTCCTGCCCTGACCTGGGGGTCTGCAGGGTTTTCTTCTCCTCTCACTTCTCTCTCCCTCTGCTGTTCCTCAGTTTCCCCCCTTCTTTCTTATATATTTTATCCCAGAGGTTCTGCCACCATCACCAATGGGCTCAGCCTTGTCCAGCATCCTGGAACCAGCTGGAATTGGCTCCATGGACATGGGGGAAGCTTCCAG
>VXBA01001101.1:154197-183641 GCA_013399895.1 Serilophus lunatus | reverse complement strand
CAGCCCCCCCCCCCAGACAGACCCCTGGCCACCCAGGGCCACAGACAAACTCTGTCTCTGATGTGACAGACACCAACCCCCGCCCCACACCTCATGCAAATCCCCCTTTGACAGACTGATGTGTGCTCTTATCATGGTCAGTTCTCCCCAAACCATCCACAAAATGCACGTGGCATTCCAGTTTTCCAAAGGTCACAGGAAACAAAGGGACAAAAGCAACAGCCTGTACAAAAATGAAACCACTGTAGTGGATGGAATTTCCTGCTCAAAGGGGGTGCCTGTGAGCTTGGATCATCAGTATTTCCTCAAGGATTTTGGCTCCAGTCCCTTGCAGCAACCCAAATTTGGTGGTGGTTTGGTTTCCCTCCATGCTGATGCTCTGGCTGCTGCCAGTGCCACCTGCCCATCCTCTGCACCCATGAGCACCCACAGGACCCCACCACAGGCAATGTCCCTCTGTCCAGGGTCATTCCTGCCTGACCCTATTTACAGGCTTTTCCCACACAGGGAGACTCTGGGTGTGTATCTGCAGCAGAGTCAGGCCTGGCCTCTCCAGGGCCCTTGCCCACCCCCTGCCCCTCGTGCTCTGTGCTCACAGAACAATTCTTGCTTATTTAAAAGTAAACATTGAAATGGGGCTAATTTTTGCCATGGGCATGATGCAATATATCATTAATCTGCTTGAGTGCAAAGAAGCACAAAAGCATGTTGTGCTGTCTGGTCTTTCAGATCTGCAGAGCTTTTATTGGTTATTTATTAATAGCCCTGTAATTAGTACTGTAATTTTCAACTCAGTATGTTAGGAAACATAAACAGAAGAGGCATGGCTGCAGCTCCAGCCTGCTGCAAAATGCTCAGTTAGAGCTGCAGTGTCACTGATTCACTGCAACTCCCTTTCCTTGCTCTGGCTTTGGGCTGGTTTTGCTTTGATGGCCCCGATGGGACCCAAGGTGCCACCCCAATGGAGGCACAGCCAGGGCTGAGGCCCTCAGCACCCACCCAGCGCTGGGCAGGGTATGGATGGAGGGGCATGGCCCATCCCAGAGCACGCCCCACCTCCCAGCTCCTCTTCTTCATCCAAGAGACCTCCTGGTATCCAGGATTTGAACACTCTGCCCCACCAGGTAACACTCCTGATCGCCCAGAGCTGACAAGCTCCAAGGACTTCTAAGTTGCTCCTTTCTGGCAAAAGATGTCCTGTAAGAACCAAGCAGGAACCAGCAGCTTGGCTGTGGTTGTTCTTGTCTCTGGACACTGCTGACAGGAACTGCTGGCATTACAACAAAGCGTGAGGCAACTCCCTTCTGTCTCAATTTCCTGCCCTCCCTGCTCCTGCTCTAGTTCACTGAAGAACCACACTTAGTTCAAGGTATTTCTGGCAGGGGAGGAGTGTGAGGAGAGCTGTGGAAAGGCCTCAACCCACGACATTTCCACCCTGAGATGCAGATTCCTCACAGGAGCAGCTGCATGCACTGGACACCCAAACATCTGCCTGCTGCATGAAATACAGATGAAAGCAATCCAACCCTATCTTACATTAATTCAGGAGACTCAGCAGGCTGCCCAACAGAGCTGTGGTGTCTGCCTGCCTGCCTTCAACCCCCAGGTGTGTCTGCTGAGAGCTCTCAGCTGTGGAACAGCCTGATTCCATACCCCAGAACGTGTGCTGACTTAATTCCTGCCAGCACACACCACTCTTGAAAATAAATATTTAAAATTCTGAGCAGAGCCAATCATCCTCCAGGATTAGATGCTAACATCATCGTGGTTATTTTTCTCCAGGACAGTTCATTCCAAGGGAATGGTGGAGCCTTATAAAGCTCTGACCATGCCATAACAAATGGCAGTGCCACAGCAGCAGATCCCTGAAGAACTGGGAGACACTGCTGGCCCCTCTGGCAGGTAACAGCCAGACCATGCAGAATCTCCAAAATCTGCTCTGTATTGCTGCAACCTAGAAAGTACATCCAAGTGTTTTGCTGTTCATAAAGGTGATGTGCTTGTTTGGATACTAAATTTAGACACTCCAGATCAAATGACCACTGTACTGGAATGCACTTGCAAATTTTCTTCTCACCTACATGTTTCTGCATTTGCAGAAGATAAAAACAGGAACAGACATCCCCTTGTCCCAAAAGAGAGGGATTTTGTAAGCCAGCAGAGCAGCGTGGACTGCAGAGTCCGTGGGTCAACCTGGGTGTGCTCTGGATTCCAGTGACACAGAAAGCAAAGCTCAAACAGGCCAAAGGGTGGGAGCAGCTGGATTTGTACACGGAGCAGTGGGCAGAGCAGAGCCCAGAGCAGGATGAGAGGATGGCAGGGCTGGGACTGCCCTCCTCCCAGGGGCAGAGATGGGTTAGATGCAGTCACAGCACACAAGGTTGTCAGGCTGACAGGGCAGGACATTCATCAGGGAGGAATGTGGCTGAGCAGGGAGGGCCTGTGTTCTGTCTGTGAGCAGAGCCCACAGTCACCTGGGGCTGCCCCAGGAAGGTGACAAAGGGGCTCCTCAAAGCCTCAGCCCTTGTTTTCAGGGGTTTACACCTGGCCATCCTCTTCCTTATCAGACAAGTCCCAAGCAAAACCACCTGGCCTTTTTAAAATGTTACTGATTTCAGAGGTTTTTCCTAATTGATAAAAATGGTTTTCACTGCAAACTGCGTCCCTGGGTGTTCTGTGACAGTGCTGCTCCTACATCTCCCTGAGGACTTTGGCTCAGCAGTGCATCACTTCTATGAACAGCAGAGGATGCAGCACCTGGAGGGCCAAATCCTGCGTGCTGAAGTCCAAAACTTCTGTGGCCACAGTCTCAGCCAGCAGCAGGGCTCCCCTGGGGGCACCACACCAAAGGCTGCCCTCACCCAGCCCCCCCCAGGGATGGACCTGCTTCCCTGGCCATGGACAGAGCCAATGCTCAGGGGCACTGGGCACATCCTGCTCAAGACCAGGATGCTTGTGAGCCCTCGTGCTCCTGCAGCACTGACCAGGCCATGTCCCTGCATGGCTGGGGGCACCATCAAACACAGCAGCTGACCTTGGCACCACAACTCAAAGGGCTCCCACCACTGGCATCCTCCTCCCTGTACTCATCTCCAAATCCAGCATGATTTATTTATGAATTTACCTAATTGCAGTTTGGTTTTCATCCACCTCTGGCAGGTGTCCATCAAGGGACAGATTCCTCAAGGGAAAAGCATCCCTGGGTGATTCCAGCCAGCCATGTGCCAGCTGGGAGCTCAGCAGGGCTGCCTCCCCGAGTGCAACCTGAGTGTGCTCTGGGGAAAGCTGCCCTTGGGGAAAACATCTCTAAAAAGGGACATGAACCTGTGAAGTGAGCTCTGAGAACAGTGACAGCAGCAGTGGGAAATGCTGGCTGCCAGATGACCCTCCCCACTGCTCCCAGCTCACTCCTTCTGACAAGCAACTTGTCAGTCAGATGCAACTCAGGGAAAAGAACTAATTTAATTTCCCTTGTAAGGATATTTAATCCCTGTTAATGAAGATGCACAGGCAGAAAGTAAAGCATTACAAATCCTGTGGGCTGCATAAACCAGAGATCCTTCTCACTCCTCCCGTGGTGCTCCCTGAGCTCAGGGCCCAGCCCCAGTGCCAGGAGGGAAGTGGCAGTGGCTGTGCCCAGGGACAGCAGCCTCTTGCAGGAGCCTTGTGCCAGAGCACAGTGCTGTGTCCAGCAGGTACCCGGGGCACAGGGGGCAGCCTGGCTGCTCAGCCCCTCCATTGCTGCCTCCTGACCACCACACCTGCCTGGGGCTGCCAAGCACCTGCACACAGGCTGTGATCTGTGCTCTTGGCTGTGCTCTCAGGCTGTGCCCCCATGCTGTAATCCCTGCTCTCTGGCTGTGCCACAGCTTGTGCTGTGATTTATGCTCATGGCTGAGCCCACGGGCTGTGCCCCCAGGCTGTGATCCCTGCTTGTCGCTGTGTCCCCAGGCTGTGATCCCTGCTCCTGGCTGTGTTCTCAAGCTGTGCCCCCAGGCTGTGCCCATGGGCCGTGCCCCCAGGCTGTGTCCACAGGCTGTGCCCCCAGGCTGTGCCCTGAGCACACAGCAGTCAGCAGCATGTCCTGGCTCTCTGCCCACGCTGCTGCAGCACTGATAAGGTGCAGAAAACACTGTCAGGCCTTTCAGATAAGAAAGATTCAGAGCAAGGGAGAGCACCAGCTCGAGAGCAGGACACTTGTCAGGGTTGTTGTGAGGATGATAAGCTGGGTGTGGGAGGCTGGCTGGCAGGGGAGTGTGGGCACCATCTCCCCAGAGCCAAGGTATGAGAGGCCAAAAGTCATGCTGCCCCCAGGCAGATGGAGCTCTGCACCTTTCCCTGGTGTGCCCACCACACCAGCACCTCCTGGGCACACACTCACTCAGTGCCATGGCCTCTTGCTGCTGTCATGGTCGCTCCTAAACATTCCCATTTGCTGTGCAAGGGAGGGTCAGAAGAGCAGGATGAACTCACTGTGCCACCACTCACACACTCCTTGCTCACACCTCCCACCACGATACCACATTACCAGCCCAGGCATCATTTGCTCTCACAAGAGCAGTACTTCACATCCAGCACACACAATAAGTGATACAACTTGTGAGAGACAGCGAGTGCCCCCAGCAGGCTCCTACCTCCAGCCTGTCTGTCCTCATCAGCTTCTGGGCGGCAGCGGCGGCGGCGGCGGGCACGGGGACCCCGGGGCTGCCCGTCACCAGCATGGGGGCCGTGGGCAGGATCTCTGCAGGGACCAGGCCCGGAGACACGGGGCCCAGGTAGGGGTTGAAGGCGGCGGAGGCGTTGGTGGCCAAGCTGGGAGCGACGGAGAACATGGGCTGCAGAGAGACAAGAGGGACACACAGCCCTGAGAGCTGCGCTGCCACGGCCCGGGGCACGGCCCGGGGCACGCAGGGCCTCTGTGCAAGAAGCATTGGTCACCTCCGTGCCCCTGCAGAGACACCGCGGGCACGGGCAGCCCCCCAGCCCCGCTGCAGCCTCCTGCACACCCGCAGCACGGGGCAGCTCCTGCAGCAAACTGCCCTGGGACCCAGAGCCCAGCAGGGCCAGCAGGGATGGAACCCTGCCAGGGCACAGAGCCCCGGGCTGCTGCTGCGGGAGCGGGGCCACAGCGGGGACAAGGGGCTGCTCTGGGGGAAAAAGCAACTGAAAGGCCCAAGAGGGCATCAACCACACGGGGCTTCGGGCACAGGCAAAGCCGCTCTGACCATGGTGGCAGCCAGCACTGCCCTGGGAATTACAGGGATTCCAGGGGCCCACAGTCCTGCCCTCCTCCAGGGCTCAGCAGGCTGGCCATGCAGGCTGAGGAGTCAGCCTGGAACACTAACCCAGAGGAAGGGAGCACAGGCAAACACGATTTTCTTTAGTTTGGCTGCATGTTTCAGAAAGGACCCGGGTGTGTGAGGGTAACTGGGTGCAGAGCCCACACAATGCCGTGACAGCCAACACAGAGCTGCTGCACTGCAGCAGGGGTGCAATAACCCTCCTGCCCTGGACACACGGTGTCACTGCCAAACGACATCCAGCCAGGAGTGTTTGTCTTTCATTATCTAAAGAAAGCAGTTACTCGAGGCATTTAGGTTTTTCTTCCAAACTGATTTTTAGAGGGGAAAAAAACTACAGAGTTAACACAAGCCTTTCTCTGTTTCATATCAATTTAAGGCAGACAGCACAGAATGCCACATGTTTTTGTATTCCTGAGGAAATGACTGAACTGTTTGGAAGCAAAGGACTGAACTGTTTGGAAACACTGGACAAAAACATGCAGGGATTACTGGAGAAAATAGACTGAGAGTTGTGTAAATGCTGATAATTTCTGTAACCTTATGGTTTTTTGTCCATGTGAATGAAAAATAAACAGGCAGATTTTACAGGAAATAAAGCATCATTCTTATAAACACTCCTAATGAACTGCACTTTTCACTACAGTGTTATCAGCTATGTAATAATGAACATTAAAACTAGAGCTATGAAACAGCCTGCTGGTGTGTAACTTAAGAGATATCAATATTTGATTTCAGCACAATGCACTCTCTGTACAGTCAATAAAAGACTATCCCATTTATTCCCCACTGAGCTCATTTTATATCAATATAAGTATCCTGCAGCCTGTGTTATCAAATCCACTTCCCATTCCTCTGAGGGCCACGGGCACATCACTGGTGTAAGTCAGGACAGGGGCACTTGAGAGCATGGGGGCACCTGGGCAGCCACAGGCACTGCTGGGCCAGGGCACAGAGCCCACAGAGCCCCCAGCAAACATCTGTCAGCCCTGTGGCCTCAGGGGGGATGTCCCAGGGGCTGTCCCCAGGCTGGGGGTCTGTGGAATGGGCAGCAGTGGCACTGTACCACAAGGGTCACCCCAAGCATGGCACTGCTGCCCAGGGGCACCAGCTGGGGCTCAGCCTGGGCTCCAACAACAGACTGGTCAGACCTGAGAGCTTGGTGCTGAGCAGGAGAGGAGGGACTGGGGAGCTCCAGGCCTCTTTTCCAGCCCTCCCTCCCTTCCCTGGCTCCAGCAGCACAGACAGCATTTCTCTACCACCACAGCTACTTACTGGCCTTGCACTTTGGGCCCTGCTGGGCACCACCCACAGCAACTGAGAGAATAAAAAAGCAGCTGCTGTAGCTCCAGAGGGAGCAGAGGGGCAGGGAGACACAGCCCTGGGTGCAGCTCTGTGCTGCCAGATGGGCTCACACCAACTGAGGTAGCACAGCCATGCTCTGGCTGAGCCCTAAGCCAAAGTCTAATTCCAGCAGGCAATTCCCTGGGAAAGCTCCCCTGTGCAAAGGGCAAACATCCAGGGGCACCTTCTCCAAGCCAGGGGTTTCACACGAAATTGCAAAGGGAACAAAAACCTGTGCAGATCACTCACATTCTAAACTTTAAGAAATAATTTGCAAAAACTGCATTAAACCAGCCCAAGTGAATTAGCAGCACAACTCCAGGCAAGGCAGAATTAAGCAGCACGAGGACACCCCGAGCAGCAGCACCGGACTGCAGCTGAGCTGCCCACCCATGCCCACCCTCCGTGGGGTTCCAGAGTGCCAGGCTGGGGTGCCCACCCTGCCCCCCACGTACCACAGGCTGCAGAGGGGCTCCAGGCATCATGGCATTGGCCAGCTGCATCTGCTGGGCCAGCATGGCCATGTTCTTCTGCTGGATCAGGTTGTTGCGCCCGTTGATCTCCAGCTGCGTTTTTAAGTGGGGGGGAGGGTGAAGGTATTTGCAGTTTTCCCTTGAGCATCGGCCCTGCAGAAGAGAAGTGACACCGTGGGATTAGAGGCTGGGGGTGCCACACACCTGCCCAGAGCTGCTTCACAGCTCTGCTGCTTGCTCTGCTCTCCTGAGCTCTGCCTTTCAGCAGCACAACTCTTCTCTTTAAAGTTTGTGAAGGTGAGGAAACTGGAGCTGTTCTGAAGGCACAGCATGTCCCTGCTCGGTGGGAACGGGCTCCTGCTCCCTGAAGGGAACCAGCCCCACTCTGCTCTTCACCAGAGCTGGGCCCAGCATCTCAGAGCAAAACCTCCTCCACAGGATGCCTTTTTGTCCTGCTTGCAAAAACCAAACAGGAAACCAGAACTGTCTCGTTTCTAAGACTTCATTAAACTCAGATGTGCTAAACAACCAATTCCATGCACCAGTTTAACGTGGATGGAAGGATGTTCAGCAGTGTGACAACCACTGACACCCAGTACCAACAACCCTGTGCACGATGCCCAGACCCCACTGCACCCCCTGGCACCAGCAGGGCACGGGGGTGACCTGAGAACCAGCCCCAAATGCCCCCAGCTGCCCCAAAAACCTCCACAGCCAAAGGCCAGGGGCAGCTGTGTGGCTGCTCAGGGGGAGGGAGGGAGAGAGACCCCTCCTCTCATGGCACACGAAATGCAAGTTCATGAATATGGAAGCTTCACACATTACTGGTTCTCTGAAGTTGTTAACACCATGCCCATACTTTCTCTAAAGGGATGGCAATAATAAAAATTAAAAAACCAAAACCAACAAATTTAAAAGGACAATTGAATTCTTTTCTGAAAAAAAAACCAACTCAAAATAGATTCCTTAAATTACATTCTTTTGCATTATTCATTCATCTTTGAAATAAATACAAACAAGAACAGTGACAAGGCACAAGACAGACTTAATTTGAGTAAGAAACTTTTTCTCTCAGGACACAAATTGATTCACTGCAGTGTGACCTTACACTGCAATTTTGCTCCCAAAGTTCAAATTTGTCCTTGTTAAACGACCTGCCAGAAATGTGTTTTGCAGGACGATTGTTGTCTGCCCTAAAGGCTGGGATAACTGTTTGCTGCTCCCCCCCTCTCAATCCATCCCTGCTGCTGGCACTGCAACCCTAAAACTCATTTTCATCGTTGTTCAGCTGCCACCTGAGTGGGCCCTGCACAGAAGGACAGACAGCCCTGAGCAGAGGGAGCCCAGAGCCCCCCTGTGCTGGGCCCACCCCACAGCAGGGCAGGGGCGCCTCGGTGGGCAGCCAGAGCTCAGGGCACCCCCAAACCCTTGGCGGGGCCTTTGCTGAGCCCTGAGAGCCCCACAACAGGGCACCTGGGGCATCTGAGGGGCTGGGAATGGGAATGGGGGGGAATGGGGGGCTGGGAATGGGAATGGACTGGGATTGAGGGGCTGGGAATGGGAATGAGAATGGGGGGCTGGGAATGAGGGGGGATGTGAGCTGGGAATGGGGGGCTGGGAATGGAGGGCTGTGGGCTGGGAATAGGGAGCTGGGAATGAGGAGGGCTGTGGGCTGGGAATGGAGGGGCTGGGAATGGGGGGGCTGGGAATGGGCTGAGAATGGGAATGGGGGGGCTGTGGGCTGTTCTCGGCAGAGGAGACACTCAGAAAGCACCACTGAAGTCACTTGCAAGAAAATCTCCCTACTAAGAGCCTCAGGTGTTGGAAAGCAACCAAGACAGGGGCCAGGGAATGCCCAAAAGCCCAACAACTGTACTGTAGGTAAGATGGGAAAAATCCATGTGCTGCCTGAGGAAATATTGTCACAGGGGAAAGGAGCTTCCTACAGCACAGGAGGATCTGGATCCTCCAGTAACAACCAGTGACAACACACTGGCAGAAATGGTGGCCACAGGGATCAGTGCTCACGAGTGTTTCATTCCTCATGCTACAACTGATGCAGGGTTTGATACAAGTGTAAATGCACCTGAACACACCTGGAGATGCACCTCTGCACCACCAGGGCTGCCCTGGCCCTGTCTGGGGCCCAAAGGTGGCACCTCACCCCCAGGGGCAGCAGCCAGACCTGTCCAAGGGCCAGCACAGCCTGGGGCAGGGGGCCTGACCCCTGGCACACCTCCCGCCCAGAGGGTGCTGCTGTGCAGAAGGACCCCCAGGTTGCTCCTCTAAGGCCTAAACAAACTGATTTCAGCACCCCCAGGCCCCTCAGAGCACTTCAGCACTGTGGGCACTGGCGGGTGAAGGCTGGTGCTTTGGAACAGCTTTGAGTCAGCCCTTTTCTCATCCCCAACCCTGCAAAAGGTGCTGTCACCACTCAGGAGCACTGACACATTCACCAGCTGCCTGCAAAATGAGATCCTGCATGAACATGGTGTAAAAATCAGAGCTAATTACTGCTAAGTGAGTAACACAGAACTACAGCAGGTACTGCTGGAATCAGGGAGGAGCAGTTAACAAACCTGACTCTGAAATGCAGATTAAACTCTATGTTCTCATCTCAGTGCTGGGGTCTGAGGCTGCCCCACAGCTCTCTGGATGGGATCCAAAGCCTGGCAGTACATGTTGTACATCCCCACTACTTGATGTACTTCATACACTCAAATGCTTTAAGGCCATAAACCCATTCCTGAGCTCTACTGCAGTGTCTCTGCCCCCTGGGAAACAAGGAGCCATCATTTCTATCCACTTAGGAAAACAATTTACTCAAGGCTTACAGGAATATACCCCACGTCCCCAGGTGAGCTGTACTCTCAGTCATCACCACTGCTACCACAGCATCCACATCCCTCTTGGCTCTGTGTCACTCTGGAGCCCAGCACACCTCTAACCTTCTTTAATTTGCAGCTCTTAGCAGATTTCCCCACAGAAATGCAGACTTGTCTGTCTGGCAACACTTTGGTGTCTGTTATTCCATGGGCCTTTACAAGTGGTGCCCAGCCAGGAACCAGGGGCTGCGACCACTGCCACAGACTCAGCCCCTCAGCCCTGGGGGAGCAGCTCCTCATTACCTTGTCTCTGCATCCTGGGAACTGCAGCCAACACAGTTCAAGGCAGGTTTTCCTCTCTCTGAACCTTTTCTGAACCCTTTCAGTCATTACAGAGAGTGAGTGAGTGCATTGAGAGGCAGCAGCTGCCTGCCCCAGCACCAGAACACTCTGGGCATTGACTCATTTCTGCTGGACCAAACCTTAGTGCAGCCCCTCCTGAGGCTCCTCAGCAGAGCCCTGCAGCTCTCATCCCTCAGGACAGGCACAGTGAGGGGCTGGGTGCCCTCAGGCTGCTCTCACAGGATGTTTTCCTGCAGCCCTGGGACAGCAGTGCCAGGCAAAGGCTCCCTAACTGCAGTTTAACAAAGGAAAATCCTTGGGAGTCCCTTCTGAGACTGCAAGCTCCTTCAGCCCCTGCAGCCATGGTTCAGGTGAGATCAGTGCTAACAATTTTTACTTTTCCCTCGAGGGAATATTTAATGGAGATATCAGGAGGAGTCAGGAGCTAATTAACAGGAAGCTAATTTGAGCCTGGTGTGGTGTCTGTGTCATGGTGCTGCTGGTTCTGCAGTGGGAGGGTGTGACCCCATCTCCTGCACAGCCCCTGACCTCAGGGCAGGACCAGCACCCAGGGCTCTGAGGCAGGTTCCTGACATGGAGGAGCTCCTGTCAGGACTTCAGAGCTGCTTTAAGAGCTTGCAAACATCCACACTTTGAGTACCCACCTAAACTCCGAAGCAATTCAGATTCCAAATAATTATTTCCCAACATGTCCTCAGAAAGATCAGCCACAAAACAGAAGAGCAGCAAACTCACCACCCCGGTGCACTTCAGTCCAGCCTCAAACCTTCTTGGAAAGCATAGCCTGGAGCTGCAACAGCTCAGGTCTAATTGTCCAAGTGCTCTCACAAGGGCAGGAGCTGTCAGGACCCCGGGGTGCCAGTGAGGGACTGGTGGGAGCCCTGGCTGTCCCACACAGGAGCACTGCCAGACCCTCAAACCTTGCAAACAGGCAGTGGGAGCTTCTCCTGCTGAGCCTTCCTGGGGTGCAGAGGGCAGGACCCACAACAACCCACTGTGCTCTCAACCAGGGCAACACCCAATACGATCCCTCCTGCCCCAGAGGGGGCCTGGGCACCCACTATGAGTGACCCCAGCACCCCCTGAGCCTCAGGCTGGGGCTGCCCAGGGCAGGGTCCCTGCCCCGGGGACACAGGGGGCAGTGGGGTGTCACTGCTGGCAGCACTCCTGTGACACAGGGCCAGGGGCAACAGCTGAGGGCCCTGCTTACAGGGCTCCAGTGAGCACTGGGAGCACTGGGATGGAGCTCACAGCTCTGGAGAGGGGCCATGCCCTGCAGGAGAGGCTGAAGGTCTGGGGAGAATCACCAAACATCAGATGAGGCTCAGCCCAAGCAGAGGCACAGGACGATCTTGGGGGGACAAAGTCTACACAGAGATCCCAGTGACAGCCCTGGAGTGCACACAGAGCTCAGCCCTCCTGCCACCCCTGCCTGAGGCCACAAACCCAAGACAAACAGGCTGCCCTGTGCCACTCCCTGGCACTGACCCCATGCCGGCCAGAACAGCCTGCAGGGCTCCCCGGGGACCCCCACACCTGCATGGGCAGCTGTCAGAACTGCCCTGGGAAAGGCTGCCCCTGAGCTGTGCCAGCCCCTGGCTCTGTATCTCTGCTGTTGTGATTGCAGTGGCAGCACAGCCCGAGCTCCCAGGGCTGCCCTGCCCTGCCCTGCCCTGCCCAGGGTTCCACTCCAACCTCTGCCCAAGGCAGAGCAGCAAAGCCTCCATCACTCCACCACCACCACACCAGGAGGGCAGGGCAGAGAGCTGAGGGCAGGGATGTGCTGCTCCCTGCCCACACAGACACCACTGGCACAGCCCCAGCTCCCAGTGGGCCCAGCAGGGCAGGCAGAGCCACTGGCACAGCCCAGGGAGCTCGGAGTGGTGTGGGCGCCAGTGGGCACTGACCACCCTGAGCACACTGACACAACAACCTTTCCATTGAAATGTGTTAAACTGCTGCCCGGGATGTCCTGGAGCCAAATTAATTCTCCAATTAAAATGTGTTGCTTAGCAACAGGGTCTGAGATGCAGGAGAGCGAGGCAGGATGCCTGTGATGGCACCAGGAGCTGCCTCTGCCTGCAGCCAGCACCCAGCTCCCAAGGGGAGTGTGGGGCCTCTTGGGAGCAGGTCAAACCAACCTCCCAGTGCCCCAGGAGAACAGGCCTGAGCTCTGCCGGTGCTCATTCCAAACAAAAACACAAGTGAAAGCAGCAGCAGCCCCCTGGTGCTGCTCTAGGTTTGCAGCAGATGGTTGTGAGCTGATGCCTAAATCCATGCCCATCTCACAGCACTGCTGCTGTTGTTGCTGCCATTGGATCCAAAAAACCCTGCAGGCCACAGGAGGCAAAGAACATGGCTTTGAAACACGAGCAGCTGTAACTTCTGCTGACAGCCTGTAACCCTGCAGCACAACGAGGGGCTCGGCAGGGTGAGGTCCCCACCTCCTCATCCCTCAAGTGTTCAGGGCCAGGCTGGGCTGGGAGCAGCCTGACCCAGGGGAAGGTGTCCCTGCCCACGGCAGGGTGTGGGATGAGGGGAGCTTTAGGTCCCTGCTAACCCAAACCAGTAGGTGACTGTGGTTCTGTCATGTCAAGCAGCTTTCCATGGTCAGACCTACACCCCTCTGACATGTCACAGGCTGCCTCCTAAGGACAGAAGGAAAAGCCCCTGGTGGCCAGCACAGAGTCCTGTGAGCACTGCACACCCCCTGCACACCCACCTCACTGCTGCTGAGCAGGGACTCCCTCCCACCCCTTTCCAGCCCTTGGGGGGCTCTGGCTGGGCTGTGGCACTGCCTGCCTGCAGCTGAGGCTGCCCCTCACCCAGGGGCACCATAGCCACAGCCCCCTGAGCCACAGCCCCCTGAGCCACAGCCCAGCTGCTCCACTGGAGACAGCTGAGATCCAACCCCTACACACCAACACCTCCCTCTGTCGAGGGTGGCTGTTCAGGCCCAGAGCATTGCCTGTAAATGGCCAAACTATTTACCCTGATGCCCATGTGTTTTACAGGAAAACATTTAACTCCCTGGATCCCGCGGTTTCCTTTTTAAAAACAAACTGTTTGTAGGGGCTTTGGATTGAAGCTGAAGCACACGTGCAGTGGAACTGCTTTGGCACTGGACAAAAAGCAGTGGCAGCACCTATTTCCCTGTGGCAGCTGATGGCCCAGAGGTCCCACACCAGGGAGGGGGCACTGCCCCCCAGCCCTGGCACTGCCCCAGAGGAGCCTCTCCCACCCCACAACCAGCTCCCAGTTCACCCACACCCACTGCACGGGGACGGTGTTTGCTTTTCTCAGCCAGTCTCTCCATATCAAAACACACCCAAGTGGCCACTAAATGACGTCTCTGCATGTGATTGCTGTCCACAAAAGCCTCAGCGCCTCCAAATGATCACTTGGCTCACGCAGCTGATGGCACTCCTACAGGAGCTGCCCTACTGCCATGAGATCCAACAGGGTTCAACAAAGGAATGACAAAAGCAAACAGAGCGAGCAGGCTGCCAGCCCCAACCCAGAGCCACCAGCACAGCAGCAAAACCCCTCCCACTGCTCCTGCAGCCTGTGGCTCCCTCCTCCTCCTCCTCCTCCTCCTCACAGGATGACCCCCAGCATCAAACCAGGGGCTGGGCTGTTGCCACCCGTGCCCTGTGCCCTGGCACCCCCAGCAGCACCCCCAGGCTCCTGCCCAGCTGTGACCCGAGGGAAGGAGGCTGCTGGGACCACCCCAACCACTCCAATCCTCATTTCCTAAGAGCCCCTGGAAAATGCACCAACACTTTATGGAAATACAAACATTTCTCCAGCTACATTTTAATTTACACATACTTTTATAAATGTCTATAAACAGCCAATACAATCTGGGACCGACTCTGATACAAATACTTGTATGTGCCCATGTCTGAATCCATGCATGGTAGGCACCAACCCCTCAGCACTGATCTGACACTCCCAGGACACACAGACTGAGCAACACCTGATTCCTTCCCAGGAACCCCCTGCCAGCAGGCCCCCAGTGCAGCAGGGAACCCCCCAGTGCTGCCCCCAGGGCTCCTGGCCCTGCCTGCAGCTGGATGGGAGCAGGGGCAGAGCAGGGCTGGGGGTGAGCTCCAGAGCCAGGAGCAGGGGGCACAGGGGGCACAGGGGCTCTCCCTGTCCCCCCCAGCAGCCAGGCCTTTCAGGTAGGGGCTCCTGCAGTGGTGCTGCTCATTTGCTTTGAGCAAACGGCCCATTCCAGTGCCCAGAGGGTGGCAGGGCAGGGCAGGCCCGGGTGAGGTGAGGACAGGGCCTGACTGCAGGGCTGTGCCAGGGCTGAGGGCAGTGCTGAGCCACAGGGCAGGCTGGCAAACTGCTCTGCCCGTGCTCCAGCAGCCTCAAGGTCAGTGGTGTCAGCACTGGGGGCTGGGATTGATGGCACAGAGGCTGCTCTGGAAGCATCACTGGGAGCTGCAATCACTGCTGGGATCCTGTCCTGAAAAATCCACACATCCACAGGGGGCTTTGCTGACAGGGTTTACATAACAATTACACCTTGCTCCATTCTCTGGCTACCCTCTGAGTTGGGTTTTCCCCTTGGTTTTAGCAAATGCAGAATCTTGACATGATGTTTTAAATACAATTAGGATATATTTGTCAGGCAGCTATTTTATTGACTGAAAAATAATGAATATGAATTGACTGAAACCATTCCTCCATTTGATTAAAGTTACCTAACAGCATAAGTGAGGAAAACAATTGTTAAATTATTATGTTACTCAAGGTAAATGATAAATTCTGACTGCAATATGGGAAGTTTATTAAACCTCATTTCAAAGCAGGATTTCAGTTTATAACTGAGCAGAGCTGAACCAAAGCACTCTGAGGGACATTTCATGGAGCCACAGGATCACAGACTGCTTTGGGCTGGAAGAGCCCTTAAAGACCTCCCAGTCCTACCCCTGCCATGGGCAGGGAACCCTTCCTCTGTCCCAGGCTGCTCCAAGCCCTTGGCCACAGCCTCTCTGGGCACCCTGTGCCAGGGCCTGCCACCCTCCCAGGGCACAATTTCTGCCTGAAGATGGAATTTGCCAGGGCTGGCACTTGTTGTAGATAAAGCACCCACTCCCCTGAGGCCAAGGCCAGCCCCTCCGCAGGAGCTGTTCACATCCACCCCTGGGCTCTGCCCACAGCTGCCACTTTCCCCGGGATGTGAAAGCAGGGAATGGGGCCCAGGTGAGCACCCAGCCTGGGGCTCTGGCACAGTGGCACTGTGGGAAGCAACAGCTGCTTTCTCAGCACAAAAAACCTTCCCCCAGAGTTTCCAAGGGATCACAAGTTGGAATGAGCAGCGTGAGAAGGATCTGAGCTCTCTCTCAGCAGTGCCAGCCTGAAATCCCTGCTGATTCCTGCTCTGCTGTTGGTGTGGCTCTCTGAGGGCTGGTTGGCACCTGACAAAATGAGCCCAGCACCTCCTGCTTGGTGGGAGCCTCAGAGGCTGCAGGGAGTGGCCATCCTGTGACATCCCTGGAAGGAGCACTGACCTGATTTCCAGGAATGCAAACAGCTCTGGGGCCTCACCCCACACGTGCAGGAGACATTTTACAGCACGATAAATGCCTTAGATGCAAACACACTGCCTCTCTCCCATCCCAACCTTCCTGCTCCATTTCTGCAGGAAGTACTGCCCAAAGAACCCAGCAGGAGCTGCCAGGGGCTGGGCCAGGGACCAGGGGCACGACAGAAACCACAGCAGGCACAGGGTGCCACAGCCACCCAGCTGGCACCAACTTCTGCCTCTGGCAACCAAAACCTTAACACTTCTGGCCCTTTGGTACATCATCATTAAATTAAGGCCACCCTGGATACTCAGTAATAAAAAAGAGAGAGACTCAAAGAGCACAACCACCTCTGCAGCCATTGGAAGGACAAACCCACAACACACCTGAGGAGAGGAGAAAACTCTGTCCCTTGCCACAAGAGCTTCAGAAACCAACAGCAGCTGGAGAACTTCTCTTTTGAAAGCAAGAAATAAATCAGGCAATCTTTAACAACTTCCAAGAAAAACTTCCACCTGTTTTCCACAAGAGGGAACTCAATGAAACCAATACTCCCACTCCTGACAAGGCAGTGCCACACCTCCCAAACCAGAGCCTGGCCCCCCTGCAGCCAGGGCACCTCCAGACCAGAATTTTTTTCTTTCCAAGCTAATTCCATCTGGTTTGAAGCGAAAATCAGAGAGCAATCATTAAAAGAGAAAGATGAGGCTATGGAAAACTAGCCTTGCATCTCTCCTTAAAGGTGCAGGGCAGAACAAACCCAGCTCCTGTCCTTCTCTCAGCTGTACCACAATTATCCCACAGGCAGAATCGTCGGCTCTGGCCTCCCTCCTGCACATGCAAACACACCTCCTGAGCTGCAGGTCCCACCAGACAGAAATCTGCCCCCTCCAGTTGGACTGATGACCAGGAATCACGTGTAAGAGGAAGTTTTACGTAAAGAACAGAACATGCACTGCAAAAGGAAATGGGGGGAGGGCTGGCTGTGCACACACAGCCCTCAGGGACTCCTGGGAACCAAAAACTGAGCTATCCAGCTGCTTCTTCACAACTCCTCCTTGCTCTCCTTGCAGGCTGCTGGGTGTTGAAGGAAAGAAGGTTTTGAGGGCAGAGGACTTGGTGGAAGAGAGAGATTATACAAGAAATTTGTCAGCAAGCAAGTCCTGAGGCAGGAGGGACATGTGGGAGGTTCCAAGAGACCTGAAGGGCAGCTCTGTGAAACACTCCAGGAACAGCTCACTGTGCAAAGAGCTCCTCAGAGAAGGCACGGAAGCTTTGGAGACCCATCCAAACCAGGGCCATTCCCCAGGACAGGGCAGGGGACAAAAGAGAATATCTGGATGGGGGAGCCAGCCCTGCACAGCTGGGCACAGAGCGTGGCCTGGGCTCAGGGTGGGTCTGTGCAAGCAAGAGAGACACAAGAGTAAATCTAAAACCCAGGCTCTGACACGAGCACTCCCAGCAGAAAACCTCTGCAAGGGGATAGAGAGCAAGCCCCAGCACTGAGGAGAGCTGAGCACATGGGCACAGGGGACAGCAGCACACAGGGAGCCGCTGGGGCTGGGGCTGGGAATTCACTCCCCGACAGGACCTGAACCAATTGAAATGACATTCAGCACTCGTTACAGCGGT
This sequence comes from Serilophus lunatus, assembly GCA_013399895.1. Classification (NCBI taxonomy): domain Eukaryota; kingdom Metazoa; phylum Chordata; class Aves; order Passeriformes; family Eurylaimidae; genus Serilophus; species Serilophus lunatus. The sequence continues at coordinate 166,167 of VXBA01001101.1, read as the reverse complement.
GCACTGCCATGAAACAGCAAACCAAGATTGCTGCTGTCCCTGGAGCAGCCAGGGGAGGTGGATGGTTCCACCCTACGGGTGAGAGAGAACCTGGCTTCCATCCTGTGCCAGTTTTCACTCTCTGCTGGGCACGTTTCCCCCCAGCTCTGTCCCCGTTCCTTCCAGAGAGTGTGTCCCTCAGTTTGCTGTTCCTGGGCACAGGCAGCCCCTGGGCTGCACCCCCTGAGCTGCTGTGGGAGCCCAGCCTTGGCACTCAGCAGCACTTTGCCTGGCAGCAGCAGCAGCCCCTGCCACCCCTCTGCTGCCCCCAGGACTCTCCCCACCTTCCCCAACCCAGGGGAAGCACCTCGAGCTGTTCCAAGGGCTCAGAATGTCTGAGCACACCCTCAGGGCAGAGCAGGGCAGGGGCCTGAGCCAGCTCTGCATGGCCACCCCCACACACAAAAATAACTTGTTTATTCCTCCGGAGGGGTTATTTTTACCCTGGCAGTGCCCTGGCCCTTTGCTGCCACTGGTCCCAGTAAGGCACGTGGTGGGGGCCGGGCCCAGGGTCCCGCAGGAGCTGAGTCAGGGCACTGCCAGCCCTGGGGCAGAGCCCCTGGGGCCGGGGGGGCCACAACCACCACCCTCAGCCACTGCCCCCCTGCCAGCGGTGCCCAGCTCCCGGGCACAGCCATCCCCCACCACCCCACGGCCCGGGCCAGTGCCCCCAGAGGGAAACCCCCCCGAGCTGCTCCTTGGAGCTCTGATCACCTGCAGCAAAGCCCCAACCCACCCTGCCAATCCACAGTGTGCCTGCGGTTTGCAACGGGGCAGAAACAACTCCTGCACAGGCAGGAGCAGCTCCTGGGAGCCCAGGGCAACAGCCGGGGCAACAGCCGGGGCTGCCCTGCCCCACCACTGGCCACTGCAAGAACCAAAGGGCAGCTCCCCCTCTGCAGAGCCCAAGGGCTCCAGGGCATTCCTGCAGCACCAGCCAGCCCTGCCCCCAACAACCCACAGCTCTGGGGGACACGAGCCCAGCTGAGGGCTGCGAATAACCGAGTGAGGCTGCTGGGAGCTGGGGGAGCCCGAGGGACGGGGACAGCAGCACAGGACGCTGGGGCAGCTCAGTATTGCTCAAGCAGACAGCAGGAGGGGGGAAAATCTGACAGCACGGACTGACAGGAAGCTTAGTCACTTCTGGACAAGGAAAGCCAAGCGTGTGAGCAAACCCTGCACACACAGAGAGCAAACCCTGCACAGCAAACCCTGCACAGCAAACCCTGCTCAGGCTCCTGCAGCTCCTCCCTCACCCTCCTGGGCACAGGGAGCACCCCCTGCTCGGCCCTGGGTGCAGGAGGAAACCCTGAATATGGCAAGTGGAATGAAAGGGTGCAGTTATTTTGAACCAAAGCCAGCAGAGGCTGCATGAAGTGTGTGGCTGTCCCACCCCAGGGAGACCCTGCAGAACACTCTGCTGGGCAAGGAATGATCCCATCGTGGTGCCTCTCAAACTGTGCTCAGACCATAAAGGCACTTTGCAGAAGCCTCAGGAGTGGGGGGGAGGCTGAAAGGAAGATCAGGTTTCCCTGATGGAGATCTTCCACTCTGAAGAGTGCCCATTACCCTTGAAATATGGTCTGCTCTGATCACTGCTGAGGGGATAAAAGCACTGAATGTCAGTAAAGGCACTAAAATAACACAAACCCAAGGCTCTGCTAAATCGTTCAGAGAGGCATACATAGCAGGAGAGAATACAAATTTAAAATAATTAGATAAAGTCACCAAACCATGGCAAACTGACAAAAAGCTCAATTAATAAAGTTTTTTACTGCTTAGGTAAATGAGGGAAGAAAAGGACACAAATAACAAAGGGTTCAGCAGCAGGGAAATAAGAAAACTTAACCAAGTTTATATGGTTCAAAAACTCCTGCAGTGAGGATCTGTCTGTAAGCAATTCAGACTTCAGGGACAACAGAAGACACCAAAATAAGCTGATGCCTTTGGTATTGGGAGGCAAAGCAAGAGTTAAAAGCCCTTAACAAAGAGCAAATTGAAGTCAGGGAGGAAAGGGAAAGTGTTGTGGGCAAACAAAGGCTGACACAGGGGCACTGGGGCACACCTGGCTCGGTTTAACCTGCACTGGCCCCCAGGGCCAGGCCCAGGCCAGTGTCCAGCCCGGGGGGCAGTGTCCAGCCCCAGTCCCAGGACACCCATGGCCCGTCCCAGTAATCATTAACACTGGGATGGGGCAGCACCAACCAGCACGGGCAGCTCTGGCCCGTGAGAGGCCAAAGCCCTGGGGGCTCCTGGTGCAGCCCAGGGGCACAGAGCAGGGCAGCTCAGCAGGGCAGGCTCAGCAGGGCAGGCTCAGCAGGGCAGGCTCAGCAGGGCAGGCTCAGGGTTTCCTCACACAGCCCAAAACCATCCCCTGCACCAAGTGCTTCTCAGGACCCCTGGCACTGATTTTGCAGGTGAGTACTTGACACCACAGCTGCCTGAGGAGGTGTTGTGCCCACTGGAGCCTGGGCAGCCTGCAGTGCTGCTGGCACCACACTCTGCACCCTGCCACCTCCTCCCCAGGGCTCTGCCCTCCCTCACTTCCACAGGGAACAACCGGGCAGGAAAAGCACAGAGCAAAACCCACTGTGAGGCAAACACAGCATCTCTGCACTGCCCTCCCCAGCACAGTGCAAATACAACCAAGGCCACGAGAAAACACCTCAGGAGCTCTCTGTCCTCTGTGTTAAAGCTTCTGTTTAGGCTTTACCTTCAAAAATGCAAGTCTTTGTTAAGCAAATACAGAGAGCAGAGACCTGCCTGTGGGCACAAGGCCCCGGTGAGAGCCCTGGTCTGCTCAGAATGGAGCTGCAGGCTGAGGATTCAGTGCCAAAGCCTGGAAAAGCTCAACTCTCAGTCAGAAAAAAGGAAAAAAAAGGTCAGAGAAGTTCCTGAAGTATGTGACAGTGACATGAGAGGAGCAGCAGGAACATGTGAGGCCCCCCAGGGCACCTGGGCTCTGCAGGAACACAGAGGTGCAGATCCATCAGCTGCCAACAGTGGGAAATGCAGGTGGCAGGATTTATTTTTCTGAAGTTAAATAATCACAAAACATGCCAAAACACTGCTGTGGGGTCACAGCTCCCTCCCACTGCTTGTTTTCACAGGGGCACTGACCACTGCAATGTCCTGCCCAAGCCCAGAGCAGGGCTGCCCCCCAGCTCCCCTCCATCCCCAGGGCCTGGCAGGGCCCCCATCCCTCCAGGAACCCAGAGAACCCCAAACCCCACGGGGAAAGGGAGGGGGCCAACACTGCCCTGACGGGAGGAATCTGCCTGCAGGAAGAATTCGTTACCAGAAAGGGTGGTGAGGCACTGGGACAGGCTGTGCAGGGAGGTGGTGCAGTCAAGGAAGGCCTGGACTCAGTGCTCTGGTCCAGTTGTGACCAGTCACAGGCTGGACTCGATCCTGGGGGTCTCTTCCAACCCCACTGATTCTGAGATCTCTGCCTCTGGCAGTTGAAGCCATTTCGGCTGTGCGCTGCCCTTCCCGTCCAGGAGGGGAAGGAAATGCCACCTCTGCAGCTGATAATCTGAGTGTGTGAGAGCTCAGACACTCCCCAGGACCCGAGGGCTCCAAGCACTGAGCCACATGGCTGGTGGGAAATGCCAGACTTTCCGTGTGTGGGAGCCAGCCGAGCTGATGGAACAAACAGGAACATTCAGAGGCAGGGCGCTGCCATGAGCTCACTGCAGAAGCACTTCTCCCCCAGCTCAGGGGGTGGGAGGCAGCAGCAGCCCCAGAGATGAGAGCACCAGCCTCAGGGCTGCCTGACAGGTGCTCACTCTTCAAACCCTACAGTCTCTTCTAAGATGTTTCACACAGACCTATGAGAGGAAACAACCTATTTCTGAGCATTATAAAGAAATAAAACCACGATTAAATGATCCTCTTTTCATCTGAGACCAGACTCTAAACATAGTAAAAACCAGGAAAGTGGTGAAATAGCAAATGAGAACTTTCTACCCCACAAATTCCCTACAAAGGAACAAATTCAAGGTGAGAGCTGTGTCCACCACTATGGCCAAATCCTCAGAGCCCCAGCAGGATGTTTCAGGGAACCTGGACATGTGCTGGTCCCAACAGCCAGCCCTGCCTCCCACAGCCCCACAGCCACTGGGAATCCTGCCTCCCACAGCCACTGGGAATCCTGCCTTCCACAGCCCCATCACCAGTGGGAATCCTGCCTCCCACAGCCCCATCACCACTGGGAATCCTGCCTTGTGCAGCCACTGGGAATCTCTGCCTTCCACAGCCCCATCATCATTGGGAATCCTGCCTTCCACAGTCACTGGGAATCCTGCCTTCTGCAGCTCCCAGGGCTCACACAGCTTTTCCACAACAGTAAGGAGCAGAAGCTGAACTGAGTAGTTTGTCAGGTGATCAACACAGAACTTGAGCAGTCACTCAGTAACACTTAATTATTTGTCATTTAAACAGAGCAGTGAGAAAAGAATGGAACAACTATAGAAAGTGCTGGACAACTGACCCGTGGCTACACTCCAGACAACAATAAAAACCAGCAATGCTTTCCAAATATTAAATATGGGTGTATTTTTAGCAACTATTTTCACTTTCCTTAAGCACAGAAGAGTTTCTTAATTCACAAAGGTCTTTGCAGCTGCTGAAGGCTCCTTTTTATGTACAAACCCAAAGTGAACACACAAAACACAGAGCCTGAAAAAATCCTGGAGGAGCCTCTCAGCACCAGGGGCTGCCACTGCTGGAACAATGCAGAGCAAGGCCAGGGATGAACTGCTGGTGCCCAAGGGCCTCCCTGTCTCCAGGCAGGGGGTACCACGGTGGTAACAACTGCAGAGAACAGCTCTGTCCTCCCAAACAATTTCCCATCCACAGCTGGCCCCAAACCCTGAGTGCACTGGAAGGAATGGGAAGGGCCAGCAGCCCACCCAGCCCCAGGAGCTGCACACTGACAGCCCTGTTCTGCTCACACACAAACCAACTGGACACTTATCTCCTCCCCTTTTTTATCTGCTTCACCAACACCAGTTCACAGTGAGCCCCAGGGTCCCAGAAAACGTTTCCTTCTGCCTGTTCTTGCCAAAAGACTTTAGTTAAATGTGCACACTCTTGTTCCTCCGAACAGAACAAATGAACTCAAACCATGCTGCTCCTGACACTGCTGGGCTGGCTCCTGCACACCTACAAACCTGCCAGGCTCCTGGGGAGAGAAACCCCTCCCTGAGCCAGCCAAGGCTGCAGAGATGTGCCCAAACACAAACTGTACAACCTGCACCTTGCCCAGTGTCAAAGACCAGCACTGAAGCTACAGAGGGTTTTAGACTCAATGCCATCAGCACAGAGGAATTCCCCTCTGCCTTTCTCAGTGGGTGCTCCCAGAGTGTGCCCAGTTCCACACTCCATGGCACTGTCTGCTCACCTTCCACACGTGGGTGTTCCTCAGGTTTCCTGCACAGCAAAGCCTGGAGGAGTCACAGCTGCTAAACCCCACCCTTGTGTCTCCCTGCCCTCTTACCCTGGAGCAGTGTGTGTCACCACTGAGAATGTTCTTAAAACACCCAGAGAAGGGACAGGGAAAGCTGGGAATTGAGGAGCATTGACACTGCTGGGGGCTCAAATGGCACAGGGCTCCTGATGTGCCCAAAGTTCAGCAGGGGGGGCTTGGCTTGGAAAGCAACTCCATTCAGGGCCACAGACAGGAGTGGCTGGGGCACAGAACCATGAGCTTTGCCCCTGCACCAGTGGTTCCCAATCCCAGCCACAGCCCAGGGCTCCTCAGGGAGGCCCCAGACAGACACTCCTGCTGCTCAGGGACACCTCGGAGCCCCGGGACCTGCCCCAGCCACACACTGCCAGGCTCCTCCTCTCACTCAGCACTGGTGGCTCCCCCTGCTCCCATCTGTGTGCCCCCAGGGGCCCCCCACCCCTCGCCCTGCCAGCTCCTGCCCCCTGGGCACACTGGGCACAGGCAATTCCCATACTGTCAGTCCCCTTTTCCAAAGTTAAATCTCAATCTCACACCCATTTATGTCTCTGTTTAAGCCCGGAATTCTCCCGTGCAAAGTCACTGAAATCCCAGTAAGCAGCTTGGTTTCCTCCCAGAGCTGCTCCTCTCTCTAACCAGCACTGCCTCTCTTTTTGCTAACTCTGCTTTATTTCGCCAAGTTAGGAATGGTCCAGAGAAATGTGGAGTCAAAAAGAGTCTTTCCAGGAACTTGATGGCCTTGCAGAGCTCTGAGATGCAGCTGGACCCACACCCAGTGGCCCAGCAGGGCCCTGCCCCCTCCTGCACCACTGCAGCCCGTGGGCAAACCCGGGCAGGCTCCCACCCACCCCCCTCTCTGGAAAGCCACACATTTTGGGCTCTCCAGCCTGAGCTGGGAAGTGTGAGCAGTGAGTGTGGTGTAACACAGACACAGCCTGAGGAAGCAGCTTGCCAGGGCCAGGGAGGAGCCCTCGGGTGTCACCACGCTGGGTTTACCCTTCTTTAGAAATCCACCTCAGCAGAGGTATTTCTCTCTGTCTGATCAAAATGCTGCAATTGCTTTCAACTACCTCAACACGTGTTCTGCACCAGTTAATCCTGGTGAGTCCTAAGGATCTCAGCAAACTCCATCATGAGCCCCAAGACAGTTTTCTTACTTGTATAACCCTGTGTGTCAGGACCTGACAATTCAGCCCCAACTTAAACCTCATCCCCAAGAGCAGGAATGCCCCTCGTGGCACCGTGAAAGGAGGGGCAGGACCACAGCAGCTCCTGCTGTTCCCCAGGGGCTGAGCTGAGGGTGCAGACAGAGGCTGGAGCCCAGCCCCAGCACACTGAGGGTGAGGAGGTGCCTTCCCTGCCAGCCCCAGGACGTGCAGGCTCTGTGTCCCAGCAGGGCTGGCTGGGCCCCAGCGACCTGGAGGAGCTGCAGCCTCCCCTGGCTGGGGCACAGGCCCCTCCTCGGGCAGCACCCAGAGCAGCAGCTCCTCAGGGACACCCAGCAGGGCCAACAAGGCCCTGCAGCCCCAGCAGAGAAACACCAGCACAGCTCCAAAGTCAAAAACCAGATGGGATCCTTTGGTCTCCAATGTGATTTGCTGCTTCCAACAAATCTCAGTGAGCCTTGGCAACAAGGCATGTGTACTCGGAACAGCAGACACTCGGGGTCATGCTGGGAAGGAGAGGCCTCACAGGCTGCTCCTGACCACTCAGTTAAGGCTTGTGACAAATGACTGAATGTTCCAGACGTGAGGTTTCCCTGCTTTGTGCCTTTTTACGTTTCTCCTGCAAGCCAGTTCAGAATTTTACTGATTCCCACTATGCCCAGCAGAGTTCCAGCCTGTAACAGAAGCCTCTAAAAACTGACTGCAAATACTGCAGAGCACTGTTTTAATTTCTATTTAATTTCTTCCTGCCAAGGCAGAGCTGGAGCTGTAAAAGGAGCCGCAACTCTTTTGTCTGAGGTTCTGATAAGACTTCAAAACACCATTTATCTTCTCTCAGAGGAACACACGTGCTTTGGGTTGTTTGGTTTGTTAATGGACTGTTTGCCTCCAACAATTGCCCCATTTTCCCCGTGCATTTGCCACTTTCCCTTGCCTTCCTCCCCTGGAGCTCAGCCTGCAGGCAGAGGCAGGGCTGGAGAGCAGAGATGGCAAATCGGGCCGGAGGAATGTGAGCACTGGGGGTGTTTCCCCTTGCTGCCTGACAGCTCCCCTGGCCCCAGCCCCAGCAAAGCCCCACTTCCAGACAGCACAGGCACAACCAGCCCAGAGGCACCTGCTCACACCTCCTGAGTTGTTCTCCTGCCTCAGTCAAAGGAGGATCAGAGAGCCACGACCTGCCAGGCTCACTCTACTGGGATTTCCTTTTCTGCAATTTAAAAGAAATAAGGTTCTTATTCTACACCCTCAGTAAGTGTCACGTAAAGGGGAACACACAAAGTCAAAAAACTAGTATTTTTTGAAGCAGGGATGAAGTAAAGACTTGAACAATCAGATCTCTGAGGGGGAAGAAATAAGGTGCTCATCAATTTCAATAATACCAACAAAAATAATGCATTTATATATTTTTAAGGCTTCTTGGTAAAAAGTGGCAGTCACTTTTACAGAATTCAGGAGTTTCATTTTTAAAAAATGAATACTTTTACATCAGAAGATAAAATACTATCACAGCAAGTAGTGGATCCCAGACACAAGGTGACAGACACCAGTGAAGAGACTTCCACCTCTCATCTCCAGCCTTTTCTTAGAATTTAAAGAAAAAGCAGAGAAATATTGAAGTTCAAGGCTTTTCAGCTGTTGAAGAGAGAGCAGGAAAAACCTTTTACACTCCCCAGGGACACCCAGCCTGGGCAGGAAGGAGCTGCCTCAGCAGGAGCCCGAGCCCAGGGAGCAGCAGAGCCCATGGGGCCAGTCCCTGCAGGGGGCTGGGCTGTCACCCCTGGGGTCCCCCAGGGCCCTCTGGGGGTCCCACCTGAGGAGGCCTGGCTGAGACACGTGCCCCTGTCCCCCCCAGCCCTGCACTTGCCATGTCCCCCACTGCTCAGCCTCTCCCTCAGCTCTCAGGAAGTGTGGCTGACTCAGCCAGGGGAACGAACCTCTGACCAGCCCCACCTCACTTCTCAAGGAGTTCCACTTCGACTTGTTTCCCCAAGAAAGGAAAAAGTTTCAAAATGATATCAAAACCCGAGTTTCTGTTGCAAACTGGTTTCCTGTTCCAGGAGCCCGAGTGCTCCTTTGTGCTGCAGACAGTCTGACAAGCTTTCAGGCAGCCAAATTTAGGAAAAGAATCCTACGGCGTGTCAAGGCAGCAGAGGCAGAGCTGGGGCTGAGTCAGCTGCTCCATCCTCTGAACACACCACACAACCATCCCCGGGTTAAAATTCCCCTCCAGGTCACCCCACACTCGCTCCCCTGGGTCTGTGCCCCCCAGGCCGGCCCTGCAGCGCTCATTAGCACTGACGAGGCAGCAGGATGACAGCAGAGCTGGGGCTGCAGCCCCTGACCCCCCCACACCCCCAGGGCACACCAGGAAGGAGGGGATTCCCGGCAGTGCCAGTGCCTGGAGCTCAGGGCTGCAGTGCCCCAGGGCAGCCAACAGCTCCTGCCCTGCTCACAGTTTGTGCCATCACCCCAGGGGCAGGGGCAAAGGAAGGCAGAAGGAAAAAGGGCTTCACGCAGGCTGTGAGCTCCCCTTCCCCAGGGCTCCTGCAGGCTCAGAGGGGTCTGTGCCCCCTGCACAGGGCAGGGCAGTGTGCCTGTCTCTGCTCCAAGGACAGCCCAGCCCCCAGCCCAGCCCCCAGCCCAGCCCCCAGCCCAGTCCCCAGCCCAGCCCAGCAGCTCTGCAGCCTGCCCTGACAGCATCAGTGCCCAGGGCACACTCACACCAGCCCAGGAGTGCCAGCAGTGCCAGCTCACAGCACCACACACTGCTCGGGGCTGCAAGGCACCTGAAAGACCACCCTGCTCCAGCTCCCTGCTGACAGACATTCTTAGTTTGTAAAAAAAATAATTCAGTGACTAAGGATCTGTGTCACATCCAAGAGATGATGCAAGAATAGCTGTTTAATTAACACTAATATTATATACGTTTAATAAGAAATCAAGTACTTTAACAGTGAGGTCAGTTTTTTGGTGTAACGCTATTTTTGTAAAGAGCAAGGATATTATATATTGAACTACTGAAAAATTAGACATTACTTTTGAATGCCCTAACCAAAAATCTTCTCTGTGTCAACTCCTGACTGACCTCCCAGGGTCCAGACAGAGCTGGTGCAGCATTTCCCCAGGCAGAAACCTGAGGTGTGGGGTGCTGCTGACCAGGGAAGGCAGTGACTGGTGCTGCTCAGCTCAGCACACCCCAAACCCCAAACTGAGCCATGGCTTCCCACGGGGCCTGGGAACTGCCAGAGGGGGATGCTGCACTTTGTGTTGAAGGGCTCCTGGCCCATGCACAGCCCCTCAGCACCAGCACAGCCAGCTCTGCTCAGCAGTTTGCACCCAGCAGAGCCTATCCCAGCTCCCAGCTCGGGCAGGGCAGCAGCAGCTCCTGTGCCCGGGCTCTGCAGCCAGGGATCACACAGGGCCCTTGGCACAGGGCACCCCCAGGGCAGGGAGGAGCAGAGCTGGCAGCAGCACGAGGGCCAGGCCCTGCTCCAGCAGCCCCCAGGGGCACCCAGCTCAGCCCCAGGGTGCCAGAGCTCTGGGCAGGGGGTGCTGACACGAAGCCAACTCGGGAGGAGCCTCCCAGGGGGCAGGACACGCACGCCCAGGTCACTGGGGGCACTGGTTTCCACCTCGGGCCAGTGTGGCTGCACAGCCCCCAATGGGAGCCAGGGCACACTGGGGTGTTTCCCCAGCCATGCTCAGCCCCCGGGGCAGGGATGGGCTGCGGGCCCCAAGGCCAGACTTTCTTGTGGCAGCACCGAGGTGACCCCAGCACTCCCTGCCAGCACGGGCTCTGCTCTCTGCTCCCACCTCCCGCACTTGCTTAATGCACAAAACCATCCGATTTCCACCTTTTAAAGTTAATACCCCCACGGGCATTGCAACTACTGCAAAGTCAAAATAAACGTGAACCTCACGGCAACAAACCCACTTCAGCTCCTGCGAGTGAACCAAAGCAGGCTGGGGGTGAGGCAGGGGGTGTCTGGGGCCCCAGGGCACTGCAAAGCTTCCCCCCAGCTGAGGCAGGCTGCTGGGAGGCTGGGGAGGCTGCAGGGCTGTCCCCAGCCCCCTGCCCACAGCCCCAGCCCCAGCCCAGCCCTGCCAGCAGCCACCTCTGCTGGGCCAGGAGACCAAACTCACAGACAGTCCTACCTCCAGCTTCTGGGTTTGCCATGACTCCACTGAATTAGTTCTGTGCTGTTTGTGGGATGAACACCTGACACGTTCAGTTTATTTAGTTCAGGAAAACAAAGAGAAGACCCGAACCCCACACATTTAACACCCACCTCTGAAACTACAGCTACACATTTTCAGTGCCTAGCCTGGATACACCTCAGGAAACCCTCCCTTCTGCCCTGCTGGCACAGCAGAGGCACCTTGCCTGCTGCTGAGTGCTGTCCTTCCCCTAAGCACTGGGGGAAAAGCTGGGAGAACCACAGCAGTGCCAGTAACCCAGGCAGGAAAACACCCTTCTAAGGTTCACTGACAGCTGTCCAGAGGCACCAACAACTCACTGGGAGCTACGAGATGGAAACAAATCCTCATGCTGCTTACGTGGTTTGTGCTATTAAAAACAAAGAATCCTTACAGTGACTTGGCTGTTTCTGCATAAAGTGCCCTTCAGTGGAGCTACAGGCAGGGAGCAATTTGGAGGTGAAGAATGAGTCCCTGTAGCCACACCAGAGGATTTGAGCCCTGCCAGGCCTATTTTCCCTTCATTCCCCCTATCCATCCCCTGAGCGGAACAGCAAAACAAACTGACAAGCAGCAATAAAATAAAGGCAGCAAAGCTCCCCAGTGCTGGCAGCCAGCACCCGCTGCCCTTCAGCCACGGGGTTTCTCTGGCTACAACTGCTTCTTCCACTATCCACACACCCCTGAAAACAAGGCAATGTTTACTCACTTTCAAGGAGTCAAAGCAGGCGATCACACGTCCGTTCTCCACTTGGCAGCTTTTCGACGGGTGTGCAAATTTACATTCCGTGTCCGGCCGCGAGCAAGTCCCCCTTTGGAACTCCCTACACACTTCCAGCGTGAGCCATTTTGTGTCCCGGATCGGCGTGACGCTCACAGCCATCTTCGGATGTCACAGGCAGCTCCAACCCCGGGGACAGCGGGCACCCGAGGCGCCGAACGCACCGACTGCGAGCGACAAAGCGCCACCACCTCCCAGCTGCGAGCCGGGCCCCGCTCGCTCTGCTCCCAGCGGGGCCGAGCAGGGGCTGCGTCCGGCCCGGCCGGGGCCCGCGGCGGCCGCAGGAGGGCCCGGCCCTCAGCAGCCCATGGCGAGCG